>CP137671.1:652995-1058854 GCA_037976565.1 Mesocentrotus franciscanus
AAAATATACTGACCTGTTGACCTAGTTTCTTGGTGAGCATTTCTGCTCCACATAAGTAGCCAGCTCTTCCTACAAGTACTTCATCAGATCCACAGCCAAGATAATCACTAGGTTGACAGCACATCCCTGCTAGACCAGCATATCTAAGAAGTCATATCATTAATCAAATCATTATACAAGAACACTTGTACTGTCTGTTAGATCATGGATGTATGTACTCTAATGTCATATTGTTGACATTCATGGCTTAAAATCCCAAGAATACCATGTGTCTATTCTTAAGTATTGACGGAAATGCATTTGGTAGAAATAAGAATGATTTTTCTGATGAGAAACTATGCATGACGGGTCAATCTGCAGTGAATAATCTTGGATAATCCTCCCCACTCAAGGTAGTCCTGAATTCTTTAAACTGAATTGCATGTACATGTACCTACCTACACTGTACATGTACCAAGTACAAAAATGAGTTTACTTTTAATGTCTTCTTCTGGTGAAATCTTACAATCCCACAAGATATGATGCAGACAAGTGTGATATGGATAATTTCATGTACTGATATATATCTATGTTTACTCAAATATATGGTAGTATTGGAATACTTCCTTATTTTCCTGGGTGTGTACATGCTACATGTTTATTACAAGAATTCCAATACAGTCCAACATTTATCATTAAAGGGATGAGTTTTCATTGAATTGAATTGATTTAGACAAATTTAAAGTGTATTTCCCACTGCCCATTTCTAAGGTGGTACTTGCTATAGCTTCAACATAGCCTGAAATCATAGCATGCCCATTCAACTTTACAAGCAGTTGTTTGACCCCTGCCCTGAATTCTTCTTCTTCTTCTTCGTCATAATCTGCCTCCTTCACCCCTGAAGATTCTTGAAGATGAAAGGGGTGTGTGTGTCACAAAAGATGTGAATTAAGTACCCTTTTCATTGCTTTTAGGTGTTTAATAATGACTTTTGCTCAATAATCTAAACATCTGAACTTCTGAATGTATACTCCAAAAACAAAATATTGGTTTTAGAGTATTTCCTAGTATTTCCCAGCATTTCCTGTTTTTTCCAAATTTGTATTTACAAATACTTCTCTTAAAGCCCCACTGTACTACTTGTAGCTACTTGCTCCCTCTATATAGAAAACAATGCCTAAGCGGTGCCTGTTGGTCCCCCATGATCCTCTTTTTCTTATGTTAATTGAAAGCTGAGTTGATGAGATAACCACCTGCCAGTGATCACGCTAATCCCTCTAATCCCTCTTGGCCAAACTAATGCAGAGGGGCTTTAAAGCTAACATAATTTTCAGAAAACAACCCCTTAAAGCCCTGCAATCACATTACGTTTGCCACAAAAAATATGTTTGCAGCAGGCACAATTCCTTGTCAGTCGCTTTTCATAACAGTGTCTGCACTGTGAGACTATCCCGACGACATACTGCATAGGCTCTGTACTCGCTGCTCCGACAAGGACTGCCACAGACCAACAGAGCTAGGATCTGCTCAAGACTTTTGGAATTGTGGTAATGTGTCAAATTAGACTCTGTAAATACAGACATGGTTATCCAACTCATCCAATGGACGAGGATATAACTGATCATAGTGAAACTTTAATTTGCTGCCCTCTACTGTTCTACAGCTGCAAACAACAATAAAAAATAAGTTTTTCTCACCCAGCAGCGAGAGGGCAGCGCAAAGGGATTGACATTTTATCCTACCAGAATGAACCACAGGCAAATAAGGCTTCAAATACCAAATTTCCTGACTTTTATGTTTAGATGAACACCAACAGAAAGGTGCTTAAATCACCTTATGGATGTTTAAAAGTGCAGATGAGATGACAAGATAATTTAGGATCAGAAGACAAGACAGGTTTAAAGACAAGAACATGAGTTGTTAGAACTCAGCAAGTCAACTTATTTAGGACGAGATGATGAGTTGCTGGAACTTAGCAAGTCGTCTTGTTCGAATGAGAAGACAGGATCAGGATGATGAGTTGTTTGAACTCAGCAAGTCAACTTATTTAGGACAAGATGATAAGTTGTTGGAACTCAGCAAGTCAACTTATTTAGGACGAGATGACGAGTTGTTTGAACCCGGCAATTCAACTTCTTTAGGACGAGGTCGAGATGACAAGTAGTTGGAACCCAGCAAGTACACTTGTTTAGGACGAGAATACGAGTTGTTGTTAACCGGTTTAATTTTTATTTGTGGACCCAGAATGCTCTGAATTCTACATTAGCAGAAAGTGCTAAAATCCCTGAAAAAGATTTGGTTCCACTTCTATTGCTGTGCATTGTGTCGTTCATAAAGAGAATGATATAGTAAAAAATGATCATTGAAGTCTCTTAGTCTTACTTTGCAACACTGAGTTTAATTTATCATATCTATTTTCATATACAAATTTGCTATTTCTTGTTGTTTTTTCTAATTTTCATTCACACCTTTAGAAACTTCTGAGCTGCAATAGATTTTCATGTCTTAAGCAAGTCGACTTGTCGAGTTAGTTCCAACATTCCGTCATCTCGCTTTCTTGTCCTTAACAAGAAGTCGACTTGCCAAGTTACGACAGCCCGTCATTTCGCCTTATTTAAGTTGACTCGCTGAGTTTCAAAAACTTGTCTCCTGGCCTTGAGGCTCGAGTCCTTGTCCAACAATCTACATTATCTTATCATCTCTCAACACTAAACTTCCATAATTGTAGCGTAGGTGCTTTCCCTCAAAGACAAAAGGTGAAATTAGTACATGCTATTCTAATTTTCATCCATGGCTTTACTTAAGATCCGGTATTTTTTATGTCCAATCCATGTGTATTCACCAATTGTTGGTCCAAAATGACCCACACTGCACTGCACTGTGTTATAATATTACAGCTGGCTATGCCGTTTCTTCAAATCAACTTACTTTCCTATGTATTCTTGAACCTTTTCTTCCTTTCCCAATGCTCTGTAAAGCAGCGAAGCAACTGCATAAACTCCAGCTGATCCGAGGAGAAAGGCTGATCGCATTTCTGGCGACTGTTTTTCTCTTCATAGTCCAAGGCTTGAATGATATACTGCTCGGCGAGTTCTAAATATTCACTCTCTTTTTCTGGAATCTGTTTTGATTGAGCCACATATAGAAGAGCATACGCGATACCCGCTATACCGACGTACACGCCGCCCTCGCAGGCCTGTGGGCTCGGCACCACGTTCTGGCGAAGAGCTTCAATTACCGCTACAATTCGAGCACGGATCTGGTCGACTGGAATTTGGACCTCCTGGTCGTATCCACAGTCGGGCATCTTGTTCTCAAAATGCCTCATTCTGGCCATGCCACTGGCCGCCATCTTGCAGTTCACTGTGTACTTCAGGCCGCAAGTATAATTGCCATTTAAAAGGCGCAAATTCGTGGCTCACTTTGTTCGCGTTTGTTTACATTGCACCACGCTCTGAATAGATATGGCACGCCTTTTGTTACAGTATCATTTTAGACTTACGACAGGGTTTTTTCAATACTTTTTGCTGTGCACTTTAAATCGATGCCACGTGAATGCGTGCTGTGACCAGCAGAGGTGACATTTGATTTCTTAAAAAACGAACAATTTAAGACAAGCAAGCAAGAAGGGCCAGCCAGTGAGCCGTAGATTGGGAAGAAGGGGTGGGGGCTGCAGCAGTCAGAACTCGAAAGTTCAATGCAGAGAGGTGAGACATGGTAATTATGCTCCATTGCTCCAGTGTCAATTCACGCAAGCCTGCAAGAACAATACACCTACATTAGACCAGGGAGTCTCACCTATATAGGGCCCGGGTCATGTATAGGGTTCGAGCGCGACCCCCACAAAAATGTAATAAATGAATTTTCCCCCTAATTATTTTGCTTTCAACAAAAGTTGTTCTTATAAGTTTATTAAGTATTGCTCGTGACTGCAAAAATATAAATATATATATATAAACATATCACGAAAAATGAAACTTAGGCCTACATATAGTATACAGAATTACGATAAAACAAATATGTTTTACATGCAGCAAAACAATGCTTTCCATCTATTATCAAATAATAATTTGTTTTAATTTTTATCATAGACGTAATGTTCTAATGAACGATCTTAACATGCACTTTTTTTGTATTCATTTAATTTATTTCTCAAAGCTCCAATTCTTTGTCGTACATAACATAATAAGCATGGCATTTTTCATATTCGTATAGTTAATACAATTAAACTGAAACATAAATATAACAAAGTTAGTTATCATTTGATAACCGCTCATAAATACAACATAATTCATTGTTCATAAATTGTTTACAATGTATATGACTGATATATAGCACAATTATATAATAGGAAAATATTACACAGTTATTTCATCCCAAAAACTAGAAACAACCCTTGCTTTTTTCAAAATGAAACTGAATACTCTTTAAAATTTGGGCTTCATATATTTCTCAACAAATTATTATACAGAATTGAAGTTTTGAGTTTTTCCTCTTTTCAAACACAGTCAGACAATATGCCCCCAAACCCTCTCCCTCACTTCCCTCATCTCTAATTCTTTGGATTTTATATCTTTTTTCCCAGTACAAACGCAATTCTTTTTAACATCATGACCTGTATCGCTGTCTTTTTCATATTTCTTTTCCAGCTAACTGGAAGTGTTTCATAAATTATCTGTATTATTTTAAAGTCATTTACATTCAATCCCAGCTGTTTGAAATATGCACAAGATTTTCACATTGATCTATTATGTTTTAATTTATATTTATCGAATAGGTTTTTGTAAAATATGGAATGATTATTACTTGTATGAATTTGGTATTAAATTTTTCTAATTTCCTTTATAATTTATGGTTCATATTTCATCTGAAAAGCCCTCGTATCTATCCAAGCTTCCAATATATAAATACAAAAATTGTGGCAACGTTATCTTCAACAGTCCAAGGAGATATATAATCACAATATGAATTTCCCGCCGAAGTGTTTTGTGGCATGATTAAAATACTGCTTCCATTTCATTTTATTATCTTCTTTAAACAATTTGTTAAAAACCTTTGCACATTATATAAACTGTTGCAAATAAAGTTCAAATATTTTGTTTACCTCTTTTCATGCATGAAATGATTGTGACACTTTGATTTATTCTTAATATATAAAGTTCATATTTATCCAGTCCTTTATTGATCTATCTCTTCCAAACATATCAGAATTAAATTCAAACCACAGTTAACCTTTTAAAGCCTGTCTGCACTAGTTTGGCCAGGAGGGATTAGACCTCCCAGCGTGGTCACTGGCAGGTGATATCTCATCAACTCAGCTCTCAATTAACCTAAGAAAAAGAGGATCATGGGGGACCAACGGGCACCGCTTAGGCATTGTTTTCTATATAGAGGGAGCAAAAGTAGCTACAAGTAGTGCAGTGGGGCTTTAAATACAAACTCTATACTCAGGTTTAAACAAAATTGGCTTGGTCATTTTAGCAAAAAACACATCATGATTCGAGGAGATTTCACGCACAAAATGTCTCATATTGAACTTTCAAGTCAGGGGCGGCGGAGCGACTTCCAAAGTGGGGCACCAACAAAAAAGGACACTTTCTGGAAGAAAGGGCACATACAAAGGGAAATCTCAAAGCGAAAATACACACTTTTTTAGACATTGGTATATACCCCTACATTGTGATTAAATTATCAGGGGTGATTGCAATATTTGTTTCTCTTTATACATCAAACAAGATTTTTCTTAAACTTTGTAGATGGGTGTACAGTGATGGTCTGAATATTCATTTGCGAGCGAGCGATGAAAATTTTAAAGATTTCTGAGGTCGCAGTGCGAAAACTTACATCTTATAAAGAGGAAAAAAACCCAATCCTGATGGGGGTATAAGCACATTCTCATAACGGAAGACTGAAAAGACCTTTGATAAGTAATATAATTATATCATCTATAAATGCGAGTGAACGTAGCGAGCGACCTTTGGGGAAATTTCTCTTAGTCGCTTTAAATTAGGGGCACGGTTAATGATGAAAGGAAAGGGAGACACTTATCGAAAGGGATAAAACACTTATTAGAAAAGAAAGGGAGCACGTGTCAAAGTACAAAGGGTAATGTCAGAGGTGAAAAGGGGGCAATTCTTAGACCTAAAAAGAGGCACTCACCAGGGATGAAAAAGGTCACTTATGAGAATGAAAAGGGACATTTATGAGAAGGGGCGGGGCTCTTTCTTTTTAATCATTGGCGCACTTATCATAAGGAAAAGGGGGCACCTCTCAGATTTGAATAGGGCAATTATCAGAGGTGAAAATGTTCACCTCTCGAACCTGAAAAGGGGCTCTTTCTAGAGAATAAAAAGGGCCTTTATGAGAATGGAAAATTGACACTTATTGCAAAGGAAAGTGGGAACTTGTCGAAGGAAAAGGTGCACGTGTCAAAATAAAAGGGGCACTTACCAGAGGTGAAAAGGGGCAATTATAATAAGTAATAGGGCACTTGTCAAAGTAAAAGGGGCACTTTGCCTATGTGAAAAGGGGCACTTTTGGGATACTTGAAAAATTGGGGGCTCTGTGCCCCCCCCACCGGAGTGCCGCCTCTGCTTCAAGTGTCACTCACTCTTTAAAAAAAAAATATATATAAATATTTATAAGGTGTTTTATTTTCTCAATACCAGAGGCAGTACTCGAAATCATGCAATTTACATCATACTCAGAATAATCAAAATACAATTCAAAAGTATAATTCTTAACATCAATTGCTAAACAAAACAACTCTTTCATACATTTCCTTATTCGTTTAAACCAATAATAGTAATAATAATAATGATAAAATACTTAGTCATTTCATGTTCATTTTGTGCCTCTTAAAAAATTTAAAAAATAAAAACACTTTATCTGTTGAATTAAACAAAAATAAATAAATGCTTGTACACGAAATATTATAGTCTGTCAAATCATTGTTTAAAAAAAATTAAAAAGCAAAAACAAAAACAAAAACAGTACTACCTCTGAAAAGAGAAAAAAACTCCCCCAAAAAGAGATAAAGATTTTTAAAAAACATCCAAAAACAACTCCCCCAAAAAAAAAAAAACAAAAAAAAAAAAAACAAAACAAAACAAACAAACAAAACAAACAACAAACAAATATAAACATAAAGTAAAGAAATACTGCTGGGATAGAGGGCTGGGAAGTTGCTTTTTTAGACTGATATCGAGTGGCCTCGTCTGACACGGATCAGTGAATTCAGACGCCGTGGCATACCGCCCACAAGCATGATGAAGCTGTCAATGGGAGAGGGCGTCCCACTCTTCAGTCAGTAACATGAGACGTATGTTTTTGCCACCTATAGCTTCTCTCGGCCCCCGAAACAAAAGTTCATAAATTCAGTATTTCTGAAAACGAAACAGGGCTCATAATTCCTAAAATGAAATAGGGTTCATCATTCCGAAATGACACAGAACCCTAAATCGTGTATACGAACCTTCCTTATGATTAGTGGCATCATAACAATAACATTTCATGACCAGTTATGTGCCAATTCTCCTCCTTCATTATAATAGACTCGATCCACGTGCAAAATGTTTGTAATAATGTATTTAAAGTTGTATCTCAATATTTACTTTGCTATATCCAACAAGTGGTTACATTCAGCTTGTTAAAAAAGGAGTGTACGACGTACAATAGGTGGCTGTTTTTAATATTTCTACAAACCTCTATGGGCTTTTATTATTAGAATTATTAATATTAGATTTGTGTTCCTATATACATAATATAGTTTGCTTTTGTTTTTGTTCATTCAGGAAATGCCACTTTACCCAATAAGATACTTTTATTAACGATTTCCCCCAAAGTGTCGTTTTTCACCTCTTCCGCTAATTTACATGAATAGATAGGTCATGTCAGATCGATAGCCCCAAAATGGAAAATGATTATCACCAATCGCTATTTTCAATACTTCCCAACACCTGCATATCTTAGGACTTTTTATATAATTATGAAGTGGATATACAAATGTATATTCCTGACGAATAGAATAGGTGATTTTCTGATGCAATTCGTGTGCGTACTGTATGAGGTCGGCAGTTTCTTATAATGACGACTCCATGGCCGAGTGGGAGTAATTGATTGTACTGGTTTTTAATGGACCAGATACGGACCTAGCTAGTGTAAAAGTTCTATAACACGGTTCATGCAGTCATTAACTTTTCACTGAAAACCTGTATATTTGGGTTCTTATGATTTTAGTATTATGTTCTATTTTTGTTATTTTGTTTACCAATCTTCAATCCAATGTTCTTTACTTTTTTGTCACCCCCTACATGCCAGTACAAGTCTAAATATTCTGCTCATTTCCAAATCACTATATAATTATAATTACTCTGCAGTTTCTTTATTCTTCATCTTCGATGACACACCTACAGGCAGGGGCGGATCCAGCCGGCGGCAAGGGAGGGGGCCTAAAAAGGGGCCCATTTCGTGCGAAAATTTGAAAATCGTGCTGGTCGATTTTAGTGAGCCAAAAAAAAAAAATTGGCACCCGAAGAGTAATTTTTTTCCCACCACCAACCCCCATGGGCGCCAGGGGTAGTGAGCACAATTTTTTGGCACCCGAAAAAAAATTTCCTCTACGGGAAGTGTGATTTTTTTTTCCCACCGCCCCTTGGGCGCCAGGGGAGGGGGTGTTACACCCACAAATGTAATAACGCCCACAAATGTAATAACGCCCACAAATGTAATAACACTTTACCCACAAATGTAATAACACCCACAAATGTAATAACACTTTACCCACAAATGTAATAACACTTTACCCACAAATGTAATAATTTCACCCACAAATGTAATAACCACTTTACCCACAAATGTAATAATTTTGAATCACCCACAAATGTAATAATGACTTTACCCACAAATGTAATAAATTTGAAGGGATATTTTGTCGAATTTGTTCAAAAATAAAACCCTGTAATAAAGCATGGGTATAGCGCGCAGTCTTTACTCCAGACCCGGTTATTTCAAAAATTAAAAAAATCTTCAAAACTAAGACCCCATAATCCTTTTCCTGTGGAATAACTGTTGTTGTTGTTGTTGCTTTGGTTTATAGGCGTTTATCATTCAGGAGTGAATATTTACGCCTCTTCTGTTAGGGTTTTTTTTTTTTTCCCCCTTTCAAATTAGATATACTTTTTTTTAGTATATAAATGTAGATTTGGATAAATTGGATTCTTAAAAGTTTATTTTTTTATTTATTGTTGAAGCGGTCAGTGGCTGGCGAGCAAAAGGCTTATCGGCTATATAGGACGTACAAGGACCAACCCGGACACGGTACGTTGTGACAAGTTTCTCAACTCAGCCTAGTGCTGAGCCTAGGCCCTCCGACGTCCACCAATAGGTCTAGTCGTCTCCACCGCATTTCTTCAAAATTTTATCCGAAAACCAGTAAATAACGGAACATAATTATACATGAAGATTCTATTCATTAATATAGTCTATACTCTTTTCTCTTCTTGAGTACTTTTCTCTTTTTTCTTTTTCCTTTTTTTTTCTTTTTTTTCTCTTTCTTTCCTCTTCTTCTTCTTCATGCATCACTCACTATAAAAAAGCGAACATCTTGGGCTCAAATAATTATGTGCGGTGCAAGGTGGTTAGTATGGGTACAAGTGTACCCTTTTAGTTCTAAATACGAAGTTAACCAGAGCCTGTTGGTGATTAGTATCTGTGGAGTTCAGGAGTATTGGGATTGTGTTTTCGTTTTCTAAGCCAGATTCTGTTATAAGCATGGCTCTCTCTATAAGGAAGAGTGGGCACTTGCATAAAAAATGTTTAACTGTTTCTTTTTCGTGCTCACAGTGTGAACAATATCCGGTCTCATGTTGTTTCACCTCAAAAAGATTTTCATTTAACCCTAAGTTCCCCATTCTTATGCCATGTAGAATAGATTCGTTAATTCTGTTGTTCAAGTAGCAAGCAAATGTTTTTGATACTAGAGTTTGCGTTTCCGTAGGGGTGATGATGTTTCATTCCATCTTTTTGCCATTTCTCTATGTAGTATTTCTTTATAACATAGTTTGATTCTGCTCTAGTAAGTGCGTTGTTGATTTCTATGTTTTTATTTAGTCCTGCTTTAGCAATCTTATCTGTTACCTCATTGTGTTGTAAACCACAATGACTGGGAATCCATTCGAAATTGACCTGGGTGCCCTTAAGTTTTAGTTGACTACATAGGGTTAGAATTTCAAGAATAAAAGATTCGTCCTTACGAGATTCTATGGCCTGGAGTGAACTCAACGAGTCGGAAAAGATAACTGCCCCGGTGTATAGACCTGGGAGTTGTAATAACCATATTAGGGCAAGTACAATTGCGGCCATCTCTGCTCTATAAGAAGATGTGAAATTAGCTAATCTCTTAGATTGGGAAACATCATAATAAGGCACATGAAATGCCGCAGCAGCAGAGTCTTTTTCCGGTGATCTTGATCCATCTGTATATATGTGTAAATAATTATTCCATTTCGTGTTTATCAATTCTAGGGCTGCTTGTTTTTGAGCAAAACAGATATCTGTTTTCGTTATCACCTCTTTTAGCTCAGATGACACGTGGGGAGAGTATTTGCCAAAAGGGAATGTTGAAAAATACTTCAATGGTTCTTCTAGTATGTAACTAAATTTTAATGCAAATTCCTTGGTTCTACGTCCAAAGGCTAATCTAGAGTTAGTACCTCCAAGAATATTGAATTGCCAACAATCTTTCACATCTTCGTTCAGAGGATGGTTGCGCATACTCTCGATTCTTTTTCTTAGTTTAATTGATAACATTTCTCGCCTTAAATCAAGAGGCATTTCGCCTAGTTCGACTTGCAGAGTTTTAAGGGATGTACCTTTCCGAGCACCTGCACAAACAAATAATGATTGGTACTGAACTGAATTCAACATATTTTTTGCGCTTGCCGTAGCCGAGTTGTATGCTTCGCAACCATAGTCAATTATTGATAGTATTAATGCTTTATATACCATCACTAGTTCTTTTGCATCTTCAGACCACTTGGCGTATGCTAGACTTTTGATAGCATTAATTCTACCTTTACATCGTTTAGTAATATCTAATAAATGAGGCCTCCAAGTTAACCGTTTGTCAAAGATGACGCCGAGATACTTGTGCTCTTTTTGTGGTGTCAACTTTTGACCTCTTATATACAAATCGTAATTATCATCATTTGTTTTGTTTGAGAATAAGATGGGGGTCGTTTTCTCTGTCGAAATAATGAGTCCGAAAGGATTGAGCCATGAGTTCAAAATGTTTAGATATTTTTGTACATTCTGGATATTTTGTTTTACATCATGTCTTGATTCCCAAATAACGATGTCATCTGCATAAATCAAGCTATGTATATCTGGTCTTAAAGGTATGTCACTTATCATTATATTAAAAGGAGGGAGCTCAAAATGCTACCCTGGGGTAAACCGTTTTCAGGATGCGTAATTGCCGATTTGGCATTACCTATTTGCACTTGAAAGGTACGGTTCAACAAATAATTTCTTAAAAATGTCAATATGTTTCCTTGGAGACCGATTCTACGTAACTTGACGATTAATCCTTTCGTCCAAAGAGTATCATAGGCTTTGGCCAAATCAATAAATACGACTATGGTTTTCATACCCACAAATAAATATTTCTGAATTTCATTTTCTAAATGTACTAAGTTATCTACTGAGCTTCTCTTTTTTCTAAAACCATGTTGTATATTATTCAAAAATTCGTTTTTCTCTATGTACCAGTCTAATCTCTATTTTACCATACTTTCAAATATCTTGATAAAGCAAGGTAATAATGAGATAGGTCGGTAGGATGTTCGACAAAATATCCCTTCAAATTTATTACATTTGTGGGTAAAGTCATTATTACATTTGTGGGTGATTCAAAATTATTACATTTGTGGGTAAAGTGGTTATTACATTTGTGGGTAAAAATTATTACATTTGTGGGTAAAGTGTTATTACATTTGTGGGTGTTATTACATTTGTGGGTAAAGTGTTATTACATTTGTGGGCGTTATTACATTTGTGGGTGTAACAGGGGGCCCATGCATCTTCTTTTTTTTTCAATAAAAGGGTGTTTTCACCTGTTTTTTTGCTAGGGGGGGCCTGGCCCCGCCCCACCCCTGGATTCGCCACTGCCTACAGGCCACAGTCTGGTGCACTCTCGTTAAATTTGTGCAGCCTTGATTCATGTTGCTTTTGATTTTATTTTGTAATTATTTATTTATTTCTGGTCTATTTTTTTTTTTTAATAACCACGAATTTATGATCGACACAGCAGCTGTACTGTGCGTTGTTGTTGTTGTTGTTTTTAGTAGTTTTATGGCGTTCATTCAGTATACTGAATATATACGCCATATCTTCGTTATAATATAAAAAAATTCAGTTATCCGTAAAGAAACTGATCGAAATTAAAAAAATTGTAAAAATATAATTAATTAACCAGTATCGCAATTTATTAGGAGTCTCTAGATGGTTTTCAACTTCGTATTTCTGTTTTTAAAACGTTTAATCTGATCAGCCCGGTTTCGATTGCATGGAAATCTAGCTTTGCTCGATCTGAAACAGTACTGTGCAATGATGAAACTGAGCTATATGTCACTTCCGTGTTTTGATTGTCGTCATATTCTATTTTTAGACAATGAGGCAATTGCTCAGCTCAGATCTACACACGTACGTATCCACTGCACTAGCACTTGCACTGCATGCGCTGCACGTACGTATAAGCGTACCGTACCGGTACTACTGTACTGCACTTCGTTGGGGACGTACGTTCAGAGATTACGGCTGGCTATGGCTCCAAGTAGTCCATCAACGAATCTTAATTGTTAAAGTTCAAGATATTATAAAACTCCTCCAGCCGGACGGCTATTTCTGCGAGTTGCAGATCAGAGCAGACTCGCGACGGTAATGACCGATGTTATTCACATGAGTCGGTAATATAATTATTAATAAACTATATAAAGTGTTCTGAGTTTTGGGTATCAATCACGTGAGTTGTCGAGTGTTGAGCCTGGCGGTGCCCTGGGCCGATATAGCCCGGATCCGGAAGGCCTCGATCTGCATGAATTATGAATGATCATTGTGCGCTGTGCTGTGCTGCGCTGAATCTTCTTACCAAATGACATGGGAATGCCATTTTTATCCACCCTCTTACTAGTATTATTTGTATATATCAGTACATTAACTAATTGTTTTTTAACAATACCGGGCTAACATCAACATGTTTGTATCTTTTTGAACTAGACCTAGTCTAGACTAGTAGTATATTTTATTACCAGTACAAAAAACATGTTGAACATGAATTGATGAATATTGAATCCAGCGGCACTCTAGTCTTATTACTCGTCAGCTGCTTTTTATAATAATAATTAATATATGTGTGATTGTGGGCATGCATGGGGGGGGGGGGCATTATCAAAGGCTGAGAGTCCTCTGATTCTGTGTTTTAGGATATTGTTTTGTTTGTTTATTATCTTGATTCTACATATTGTTGACTTAGACCTATTCTTTTTTTTTTACTATGAATACTATTTACTATGCAGAAGAAAAAAGCAATAAACAAAACAAAAATAAAACCCTGTGATATACGGTACATTTTGTTTAAATAGCTTCTAAAGTAATACAAATCATTTGTTTTGTCATCCATTACATCAGTATACTCACATAGCACAATATCTGTGAAGAAATAGGCTTGGCCAGCTTTAATTAGCATGGCGGCCATCTTGGAAAGAATTAGCAAAAAATGCAAATCAGTTAATAGTATAAATGCCCTGCCTCGGTGCCTCCTCCTTTTTTTTTTAAAGTCTGGACGAGAAACATGTTATTTTTGTTATTTGCATTGGCCTAATATAGAATTGATTTTGTGTCTGACTAATGTGAATTTCACCTGGATTTCAAACTATAGTATTGATATGATAATAATATGACAAGTAATAAATGAATTTCTCAAATTTTGGTGGAAACCTCAATGATGTTCTTGTTATTCAGTCACCTTAGAAGTTTTACGCAATGTACAAGTGGCAGTGCGCATATTTGCAGGGTGTGTTCTGTGTACATTAGCTGCGTTCAGATCCTTGGCCATATACAAAACATTTTTTTTTTATTGGACTCGTAAACCAAAGTCTCTGCCTGCCTGTAAAACTGCATGCATGCAAAGCTTGTCAATTACTTAGATGGAGATTGTGTGGCTATAAGACACAGTGCGATTCTCACACATGCAAGTTGAAACCCAAGCATCCTTTAAATCCAGGACCATAGGTACAAAATACATGTTTTTATTATCAGGAAAGGTTTCTTAACACTGTGCTACTTACCGGTATGCAGTATACATTAATGATGTACTTTTTAAAATTGTCTTTTAGATTGCCAGCAATGCTGATCTTTTGAGTGCATGCATCCATGATGGGGGTCTTTGAAAAATGTCAGATTGTATTTGATCTTGATGCCATCAAGGTTAGCTACAAAGTTCGGCAGGGATTGAAGACAAAGATTAGCCATCACAGTGGTATTGTGGCCTATTCCCTCAATAACAAGGTATGTCACCTACATCAGTACAAGAATACACTCTACAGTCGCCTCTACTTATAGCAAATAAGAAGAAGAAAAGGGTTACAAGTATTCATGTTATACTAAAAAAGAGAGTTAATCCAATATCTTAAATAATTAAAAAAATATGCATGTGTTTATTGTTTTAAACATATTTTCCATGAAGGTGGAGTGAATTAAAGTTAAAATGTTTCCACATTCAGGGTTCCATTCTAATATGTTTGTTGGTTTCAGGAACAATGTTGGACCATCCTGGCCCCATTTCACAAAACTTGTTATCAGTGACAAATGACAGTTTTTGTTATAAGCTAGAAAAATTCTTGCTTCTGATTGGTTATCAGCAGATTTGTCACTGATTTTTGTCATTTGTCATTGAAAAAAAAAGATTTGTGGAACGGGTCCCGGGCCTCTGTTTGCATTTTATATGTTCCCAGGGGGTTGTTTCATCAACTAAAATCGATTTCGATTTTTAGATCAATTTTTAAGGTTTAGTGAAACACCCCCTGTTCCTTGTTGTATTATAGTGTACATCAATAAACCCAAACACTTGAAGACACCATACTAAACTACTGCATCTAATTTTGGCTAACTCGTAGGACATTACCCGCCTTTTAATAGTAAAAGCTGAATTAAGTTTATGTGAATCTGAATCTACTGGCCACCTGCACAGTAGTGCCATATTGTAGTCTCTATTTCTGCATTGATTTTTCCTAACTTGTTCTTGTTTTTTGTAGACTACCCATATGATAGTAGATGAAAGTAAGAGAGGAGGATTCTCTCATAAATGTAACAAGGCACAGAAGCTGAACATCCCTATCGTGGGTATATCTTACGTGGATGACTGTGTGGCTGCGTCACGACTACTCAATCCTACACCATACTTGGTTGTTGTTACACAGGCTCAGTCTAGGTTTGGACATGGAAAGATTTCAGGTATCAATCTTCACATTTATTCATTCTCTAACTCATTTCATGAAATATGAAATATAGTAAAGATAACAAAATGATTAAAGCTCATATCTTAAAAGCTTATAGACATACATGTACTCATGCCCCAATATTCACTAAAGATTGAGTTACTAAAATTTAATTCATTCATTAATTCATTCATTTTTTACCAACAAAAAATTGTATTTCAGCATGACAATAATTATAAATTTGTTAAACGGAGCCAACAAATATAGCAAGGGCTATTCAAGGTTGGCCCTGTTCAATATACACTATAATTTATGACAATAAACCAATCACTAAGAATTGAATCATAAAGAAGTGTTTTTGATTTGTACAAACATTAAATCAATTCTGTTATGAAATATACCCCAAAATAACTCAAACAAATATACACTATGTACATTGAAATTATTAACACAATCTGATTGAAATATTTTATAGTAAATCTACTTATATTGTAATGTTTTAACAATAAGTGCATCAATGATTGAAAATAATTTTATTATATTCTTCATGAAGACCTGTTGTACCTAAATTATGGTAGTGATGTCATTTTCAAGGTTATAAAATCAATAGTAATATATATGTACATCCAAAAGAGAAAATACATTACTAAATGGACATGGAATGGGTTGGAGATAGAGGATGGTTTAACTTTGAAAGATTCTTGCCAATTTTTTAGCAACCTTCCTTATGGTGTTTAAAATTGTTATTATCTGCCAGTAGCTCCATGAACACCTCTTGCTCAGCCCCCTCCCCCTACCCCTCCTCACACACCCCACATCTATATCACTATCCGACTGAGACTGAGGAATATACACTTTGTTGAATAGAACACTCTCTTCATAAACCATGAATATTTATGTGCAGAAATTTGATCGTTGGTTTGGTTTTGGTTTTCCAGGTATTCGTCAGAGGAAAGACAAAGACTCAATCATCAAGAAGAGAGCATTTCATCTGGATTTACACTCTGTTAAGTATGTTGTCTAAGCCATTGTCTTGTATTAAAAGAGTTATGATTAATCATAATCGATTGCAACTCGAAACATGCATTGAATGCACAGGGTCTTACTGTATGGAATAATTAATCATAATCGATTGCAACTCGAAACATGCATTGAATGCACAGGGTCTTACTGTATGGAATAATTGATTGTGATTGATTGGATGACTGAAGGTTAGGGTTAGGGGAACTTTGTAATCAGTTTATTTGGATCAATTGCAACTCATTCTTTCTTTTTTCTGAGACAGGGCCATGGTGTACACTCATCTAATTTACCCTTTGTTATCTCATCTCATATTCTTAAAAGGCACTTGCATACATGTCCACGTTGTATGCCAAGAAAACCAAACAAAAAGAGCTATTTCTAATGAAAAGAATTATTATTTTAATGCCTTCACCACCAAAGGAAGTGCCGGAGGCATTATGTTTCCAGGTTGTCCATCCTTCCTTATGTCCGTCCGCCCTGCTTTTGTTACCACACTAAGTCAAGAACCATTGAGTGGATTTTAACCAAATTTATATGAAGTATTTATGAGCATGCAAGGATGAACTGATTAGATTTTAGGTGGAGAAGGTCAAAGGTTACAGGATGATATGAGTGTTAAAAACTGCCTGAAAATATCTTGTTACTGTCAAAACTTAAAAAGCATTTAAGCAATTCAAAGTTTCAAACCAAACTTGGATGAAGTATGAATGAGCATACAAGGCTGAACTGATTAGATTTGGGCATTAAAGGTCACAGGGGAAAGGTTATAGGGTCGTAAAGGTGTTGAAGCAAGCCGTAAAATATCTCATTACCGCGATAACCTAGAAATGGATTGAAGCAATTAAAATAAAACGTTGATGAAGTATGAATCAGCGTGCAAGGATGAAACCAAACTTGGATGAAGTATGAATGAGCATACAAGGCTGAACTGATTAGATTTGGGCATTAAAGGTCACAGGGGAAAGGTTATAGGGTCGTAAAGGTGTTGAAGCAGGCCGTAAAATATCTCATTACCGCGATAACCTAGAAATGGATTGAAGCAATTAAAATAAAACGTTGATGAAGTATGAATCAGCGTGCAAGGATGAAGCGATGAGATTTGGGGTGTAAGAGGTCAAAAGTCAAAGGGTCGATAAGAGTTCGAAGGTCACAGCGTGCTTGGTAATAAGCTTCTAGAGAAATGTGCGCAAGTGAGAATTTCATGGAGACGGCGTGCAGTCAAATAGCTCTTGTTGTGATTTACAAGTACATTTGGTAAACACAGGCACATTTGGAAATTACAGTACAAAGTATAGAATTAAGTCACTTCTCTTTCTTCAAAATTTGTAATGAGTAATCTAAAATACGCGTTCATTCATTCCATATTCAATTAGTGAAAAGCCTTTACAAAAATTACAATGTTTATTGAGACATGGAAAAGAGAAGTAAATTTGTTAAAATGGGTAAGGTGAACGCTTCTCATTCAAACACCAGACCAGGGTCCTGTCTTGTAAAGAGTTATAATTGATACGAATCAATCACAAGTCAATTACAACTCTTTATATGACAGTGCTCTGATGTTTACGTAGTCCAGAATCTGGCCGGTTCTTTATATTTCCTACACTTGATTCAAGCCGCCGAAGAGGCATTATAAACGAAGTCATAATTATGCTCACCAACCCAGCCTAAGAACCGCCGGGCGTCCTAATCTAAGGATCACGCCATCTTCGGCAGGCAGCAAGTAAGTAGGGGGAGGTCGCATTGCGTTGGTGTGGTGGAGCTAGATGCAAAAATTAAATAGGCCATATTCCGGACTAATGTTTACTATGTTTTTCTGTTCTGTATGGTTTGGATATCCAAAAGTCTTAATTCCCTACATGTATACTACCTATTTCTCTGTTTATCTGCTTTAGAGTGTATTCATGGAATGCCCCAAATGCTCCAGAGTTTCCCTCAGAAGGAGATTATCTTGTTGCAAGAAGTCTTCTTCTGGATGTAAGTTTTCATCTTTATCTCTGCCTCAGATCATATTTCCATTCATTTTCAAATCATTGATTTGATTCTCCAGCTATAGCTGGAGTACTACACTCACACAGGTTGAGGTACATTTCAAGAATATGTTGATTCTCCAATATTTATTACTGAAACGTTACATTCAGGTGTATATGAAATTTCATTCTATTGAAAAATTTTGGTGCAAATTTCAAGTTGGTTCTACCCGTCATTCAAATACTGTTGAAAATCAGTATTTATTTTGAAACTTGTAGTTCCATTAATGATGTCTTCCATTTCTCACTACTATTAATTTTATTTGTTATCATCTGTCAGCCTGTTTAATTTCCTTTGCAATGCCACCCTGTACTTGGGATATACTATGCAAGCAAGAAACATCAGAGATGATGGACTTCCTCTGGATGTAGCATATGCAGATAATATTGACTTTAAAGGGATCCGGTAACTTTGTCTCAGATTCTGAAACAAAATCCTGGATTTAGCTCATGCTGCAATGAAAATTGTAAACCTTTAGGTCAGTCAGGAACCCTGTGACTTTTACAAGCCGATCGCCTGTCTGATTATCAAGATATTTATGATTGGAAATCAAAACCAAATTTTGCGTTTTCCTAACGGTTTTCATAACACTACAGTCTAATGGGTAAAACGAGTATGGTAAAACCGGTCACTCAAAGGTTTTTACTTTTTTGAGGCACTTCTTGATCATTTTGAAGCACAATTTTTGTTTAGGGCTTCAATATTACACCATATCAAAGACACTGATAACACGTAGGGCCGTGCATCTCAGATTTAACATTGTTAAACAATGCCTTTCTCTAGAGCATCTGTTATAATGATTATGCAATATGGGAATGTACAGTAAAGCTGAATATAGTGGAAAGTCAAGAAAGCGAGATTTATTATTGTCAAATGGTCATCCCCCATTGTTTACAAGTTATAAACCATGAGTATCCATCCATCTATCTATCTATCTATCTATGGTACTTCATTACATAGCAATACATTGTCAGAGTAACTCTATTATAAGGGAAAATTATCTGGCTTTCAGATACCAAATGCATTGATAATGTGTGGTCGCACACAAAAAAAGTCCTTTTCAAATTCAAGCTTCTGAGCTTCTTTTTTGGGGACAAGTTTAGTACAAAATTGAATTTTGGATGTAAGTCTTTATGTAACTTTTGTTTTTTTTTCTTTCATAGCAGTAATTTTTGTTTTGTAACTGATGGGATTGTTTTCATTTCAGAGTATCAAGGATGAGAAGACTGGTAAACGTACCTTTTATCAGTTAGAGCTACATGCAGTCAAGAAGAAGATAGGAGAGAGAATGAATGAGGAACCAGACAATGATTTCATGTATAGGGTGTTTTCACATTATGGAGATGTGACAGAACTGAAGGTAAAAACCAAAACAAATAAAGTGTGTAAAAATAACATTATAGTTCTCTTCTCGTTCAGCGTCATGTAATATTACCCTGGTTTTCCTTGGCTGTACAAATCGAGATGTTGGGTCCATCATTATCCCCTCGCCGACGAAGTCGGAGGGGATATAGAAACGCCGCTGTCCGTCCTTCCGTGCGTGCGTGCGTGCGTGTGCGTGCGTGCGTGCGTGGCGGCCCGTAACAAATTTGGTTTCCGATCAATAACTTTAGTAATGTTTGACGGATTTTAATGAAGTTTGATATGAAGGTACATGGTATCAAAATACAGGCTAAGTTCGATTTTGGAGTATGTAGGTCAAAGGTCAAAGGTCATAGCTCATTAAATATGCGAATCTGGTTTCCGTTCGATAACTTTAATAATGTTTGACGGATTTTAATGAAGTTTGATATGAAGGTTCATGGTATCAAAATACAGGCTAAGTTCAATTTCGGAGTATGTTGGTCAAAGGTCATAGCTCATTAAATATGCGAATCTGGTTTCCGATCGATAACTTAAGTAATGTTTGACGGATTTTAATGAAATTTCATATGAAGGTACATGGAATCAAAACACAGCCTAAGTTTGATTTCGGAGTATGTTGGTCAAAGGTCATAGCTCATTAAATATGCGAATCTGGTTTCCGTCGATAACTTTAATAATGTTTGACAGATTTTAATGAAGTTTGATATGAAGGTTCATGGTATCAAAATACAGGCTAAGTTCGATTTTGGAGTATGTAGGTCAAAGGTCAAAGGTCATAGCTCATTAAATATGCGAATCTGGTTTCCGATCGATAACTTTAGTAATGTTTGACGGATTTTAATGAAATTTTATATGAAGGTACATGGAATCAAAACACAGCCTAAGTTTGATTTCGTAGTATGTTGGTCAAAGGTCATAGCTCATTAAATATGCGAATCTGGTTTCCGATCGATAACTTAAGTAATGTTTGACGGATTTTAATGAAATTTGATATGAAGGTACATGGAATCAAACACAGCCTAAGTTCAATTTCGAGTATGTAGGTCAAAGGTCATAGCTCATTAAATATGCGAATCTGGTTTCCAATCGATAACTTTAGTAATGTTTGACAGATTTTAATGAAATTTGATATGAAGGTATATGGTATCAAAACACAGCCTAAGTTCGATTTCGAGTATGTAGGTCAAAGGTGAAAGGTCATAGCTCATTAAATATGCATGAACACCTAATTATAAATGTGAAAATGTGGTTAACTTCCTTGCCTAGTAATATAATAGTATAGTCTAATGGAGGTAACTTGTTCTGACGTACATAGGCCATTTGTACCCTGCGAGGGGATGCTACGCTTTGCGTTGACTTTTCTAGTTCAGAATTCTTTTACTGTATTTCCCATTTTAGCGCCCCTTTATCCATAATAGATCTGACATGTCAATACATGTGACTTCTGTGTAAATAAACAAAGTTAGAAAGCTTTCCATTCTGTTATAGAGTACCGAAGCTGTGACATCATAAAAATCTATTCTTAGAATTTCTCAATTTTTTCTTCATTTTCCGAAAGGGCATAAAAAGTAATGTCCAAATGTCGAAAACCAGTTGAAAGGTTAAGTATTGGCTGAGATATGACCATCAGAATGAATAAATCTTTTTATTCCGATGGTCATATCTCAGCCAATACTTAACCTTTTCAACTGGTTTTCGATATTTGGACATTATTTTTTATGCTCCTTCAGAAAATAAAGAAAAAATTGAGAATTTCTAAAAATAGATTTTTGATGACGTCACACTTCGCAACTCTATGGTACCTACAAGACATACAGAATTATGTCAATTTCTGGATGGTTTTGAGAGTGTGTCACATCTCTGATTCTCAATGTGTATAAAAACACAATTTCTCAAATAACCTCATGAAAGAGCAAGGATCTGTTCTTATATCAAGATCATGATATCTTGAGTAACTACCTATTTTTAGGACTACAGTTTGAATTTCAATACATGTATGAGGCAGCAAAATGAAGTATACTTTATAGCATGTTGATTTACATGAGACCTTGGATAAAGTATCAATTATTTATGATTTTGACAGGATGAAGAGAGTGGAGTGAAAGAATGTCGATATTTGAAGACAAGTCAAGCAGCAGTTGATATCTACCGTCAGTTGTATGAACAACGTATCAAACCACCATGGAAGATGAAACGATGCAAGAAAATCATCTCCAGATGGATAGGTTCTCCTACATTCAGAAAGGTATATGCCTAATTAATGTCACTCAAACTTCAGAAATATGTGAAAAAATAGAATTGTGAAGCTTTGGAATCTATATAATTTTTATGCAGGCTGGAGTTGTTTATTTTTCTGTGTAGTTGGATGTATGTTTCGCCCAAAGGCTCATCAGAAAGTGAACTAAACTTAGAAAGTATGCAGATAGGTGGTTAAATGAATGTGCAGCAGGGTTTACAGCACAGTAAGAGATACTAGGCAATAAAAGATACTTATATAATATATTCTTCTTTTTACAGCTCAAATAATGATCCGTAGAAATATTTTCATCTTAGGCATGATAAAGGGACAGTGCATTATTGTCTTTTTTCCCTCTT
This sequence comes from Mesocentrotus franciscanus, assembly GCA_037976565.1. Lineage (NCBI taxonomy): Eukaryota > Metazoa > Echinodermata > Echinoidea > Camarodonta > Strongylocentrotidae > Mesocentrotus > Mesocentrotus franciscanus. The sequence continues at coordinate 675,480 of CP137671.1, forward strand.
TTTTTGCAATGATTTAGGATTCCTTTGAGGCTAGTTGTTTGGCTGGAGAGAAGCTGCCATCAGATGTAGTATCTCTTGTTGAACAGATCTGGTTGGAAGCAGTAGGTCATCTCAATGACATACTTTCATGCCCAATGGCTAGTGTCACACATGAGCAGGTAGCTTTTTCTTTTTTAATGAAGAGTTTTGTGATTCTGCTGTTCTACAACTCTGTTGTCTGTAGCCGTCTCCATCAGTTCTACTCCATCCATTTACTTCTCTTTCTCTTCAAGCCATTTCTTCCTGCAATTCATCCAAAGTAGCCCTTCTTCTTCCTCCTCCTCCTCCTCCTCTGGCAATGATCATTGCCACAGTCTCAAAACCTTTAACTTGTTTAACTTGTGATGCATATTTCTTTTGGAATTTAATATCCTGATTTCAACTTTCAAATATATATGACTTTGTTCTTATTGGTCAGATTATGTACCTACTTTTACCAGTCTATCCAACCAATCTGTTTAACTTGTGATGCGTGTTTTCTTTTGGAATTTAGTATCATGATTTCAACTTTCAAATATGTATAACTTTATTCTTATTGGTCAGATTATGTACCTACTTTTACCAGTCCATCCAACCAATCTGTTTAACTTGTGATGCGTGTTTTCTTTTGGAATTTAATATCCTTCAGATTGAGAAAGGTGAATCTCTGCTACTGCAGATCAAAGAAGGTCTGGATAAAAAGACTAGTCAAGCTGAGATGTCCAGACTGAGTCAGGAATACTACTCTCAGATCCCTCATAAGAAACGGCTTAGTTTGAAGAATAAACAGGACATCACTAGAGAACAAGGCATCTGTCAGGTTAGTTGATAAGATTTGTGAGCTTTGGTATGCAGAGAGGATGGTATATAAGCAGGGTCAAAACTCAATCTGCTCATGCATGAAACCATGCATTTCTTCATTCTGAAGTGGTTTCCAGGAAAGTTCTCTGTAAACAGGACAGGAGCCGTATGAAGTGATAGAAGGAGAATATGGAAGGTCTTTAGGGGGTCTCTGCACCCATCACAAATAGTGTTGTTCATCTTATGCGATGAAACATAGGATATACATGCGGTACAATTCCCTGATATAACCTTCCCTTTCAGTACATCACAGGTTGCATTCGCATGTCAAAGTTAAACTACACATTGGATTTTGATATGCAAATTAGGCAAATTGCTCAAGGTTGCACCTTGGGCAAAAATGATGGAATTTTCTATGACCACTTACAGTTACAAATCAACAAAAGAACTTCAACGCTGTTGATTGTATGGGAGCTTCTAATGGAATGATAGCGTACACTCATTAATAATTTCACGCCGTTGTATGACCCCTACCATGAGTAAAGTTACACCTGTTCATTGTTCCAAGTGTTTTATTATAACTTCATTTTTATTTTATTCTATGTATTTATTATTATTATTAATTTTGTTGTGTGTGGGGTGGTAAGTAATCTGTCCATTTTAAAATTATCCCTGTTTTTTTTTACTTAATCTGATGAATAAGGTACTGTTACTCAATCTGGTGGGTGTTTCATATAAAAAAGCTGTTCGTAAAGTTACACATGACTTTACAAACGACTTGAATATGAAGTGCCAGATAGGATGCCCAAAGTTATTCCTGATGTTTTAACAAAGTGTGAATATATTTCCAATAACCTCAACTAAATTATGGCAAAAAATATACTTTGCATTAAAAATGATTGTTATATTAAGAATGGTAATCTACATAAATAATAATGGTATTTATTCAATAATCATCATCGCAGCTCGAGAGCTGAATTACAAATGATTTTACAATAACAAGTGCATGAACTTAATTAATTACAAATGGCGTAAAACATAAACAAAAATATTTCTTCATAATAATAATAATAGGAATATTACATTAGAACAGGAAAAATGTATCTATCCCCAATTAGGCTTGAAAGGGAAGTAGAAAAGGAGAAGCTGAGTTCTTAATTAATAATAAAGTATATAAATCGAGTTAAATGTTGTAGATTACAACAATTGTATTGAAAGTGTGACGGTAACAAATTGAAATCATAATACCGAACGTAAACATAAGAGCGTCAAAGGTGACCATTAATAAATTGTAACGCTTTGAGTCATGGCAAGATCAGGTTCCGTGAAAAGATTGTGTATGTTTTGAGAGGGAAACAGGTACTGGATGCAAAACATTGAATATTATATATGATAGAGGTAATTGTCTATACAAAGAGGGCACAAAGTTAAGATAAATACATGGATTCCCTTATATTATTAGCATCTGTTAATTGATATGAACGAATAAATGAGGTACAAATCAATTAAAACTTAACAAGTACATTACACATTATTTGTATAACTTTTATGTGACACGTAATACATTTGAAACAAGATAAATAATGTTAATCAATTGTTATACAAGAGTATTGTTATCACCAGACTATAACTTTGGAATCATACTCAAGACATGATAGAAAAGTCTTGAACCTCATCCTACAGTGAGTTCAGCAAGGAGACAAGAAAAGGGATTGGGCTCTTTTTGTATCGATCGGTTCTACACTTTATTGTTGGGTACAGATTGGCCCTTCTTAGCGTGCGCGTACCCAGACTTTGCCTTTGAGGGGGTAGCCAATCTCGAAATCTATCGTCTTGTACGAGGGTTTGGGCAAACTTGGTGCATAATCGCTTTCTTCTGTCTTGCAAGTTTTCTAAGTTGGTTATTTGTAGGGCATCGTCATAACAATGATAAAGTGGGCCAAGCGCTAGTCGGAGTGCGCGTTTCTGGATACGCTCAAGTTGGTTGGCCTGGGCAATGGTAAGACTGGAGTGCCAGACAGGTACTGCATATTCAAGCAGTGGTCGAATGAATCCTGTGTAAATAGTGATTAGATCTTGTAAGGGAAGTTTGAACGGGGTCAGGGATCGTAACATGTGCATTCTCCTATTGGCTTTTAAGAGAATATCAGCCGTATGCGTATCCCACTTCAAATTTGATTGAACAGTGACACCAAGTATCTTGACACAATCGACTTGTTCTAGAGTTTGATTGGCCAGCTTTACATCAAGAGGTGTTATGGGTGTCTTGCAAGTAAACCCTCATGGCATGGCACTTACTTACGTTTAGGGACATGTTATTGTTGTAACACCATTTGTTTAAAGTGTCCATAGTGCTTTGGACTTCACTGACCGCACCCCGCGATACCGATTCCGCGACTGTCATGTCGTCGACATACTTCCAATGCTGTAGATCGGACGACGAGAGCGTCGTCAATTAGTACGAGAAACAGCACTGGACCCAGTCTGGTACCCTGAGGACTCCTGCATCTACTGGGACCCATTCGACAGACGCCCGCGGTACCGGACACACTGGGTGCGGTCAGTCAGGAAGTCGGTAATCCATTTTACCAAGTTACTATCAGGGTTGTATTTCAGGAGTTTGGAAATAACAATGGAATGGTCAACCCTATCAAAGGCTTTGGAAAAGTCCGTTGTTATAACTGTTGAGACAGATCCAGTCTTTTCAGCATTTTTGGCAAGAAAGTTCACAATGTCAACGAGACAATGGCTAGTGGACATTCCAGGTCTACATCCGAACTGCACAGTTCAACTTTAGTTGATGCAGTTAAAAATGATTGAGCATCCCATTTGGCTTTTCATATTTAACCCTAAAAAGGCCGGGCTATTTGAGGTCTTAATACGGCCGGGGGGGGCATAATGCCCCCCCCCCAAGATCTCGGCCGTTTATCGCTGCAAAAATTTGCATGCATGTCAAGTAAAGTGTATAGAATACTATTGTATTCAAACGAACGAATATCACTAGCGATATTATTTTCAATACTATAGTAATTTCAATTTTTTTGAAAAATTGGCATATTTATGGTAAATTATGCAAATAAGGTCCAAAAAATTCACATTTTTACCCATAAATCATATATTCTTCATATTTAAGCTTTCTTTTCCACTACATATATTTGTTAGACCATTTGGAATAATAATACGACAACAAAATTTTGAAGAGCCAGGTTATTCTTTATGTTATCTCTTGTTTTGATAATTTCTTATGTATTTTATTGATTTTTTGTTTTTTTTCATTTGTAACTATAATTCAACTATTTTGACCCCCAAAACAAACCCTAAACTTTAAACAAGACCTAATAACCAATGTTTTATCTCTTTTTAGGAAAAATGATATTTCCATATGTTTTGTACACAAATCACGAAAATGAGCGATTTTCGGGCCGACATGTAAAGACAAAAGGTCACGTGACTTTGTAACGGTATGTCCGATTTTCAAAAAAATTGTTTTAAAAGATGCGCAAGACTCGAAAGAAAAAAGTCATGAAGCGGCGGGGCGTCACTATCCGTATGAGTTCCCGAACAATCAGAAAAATTATGAGGGGGGGGGCATAATGGCCCCCTCCCCGGCCTTATTAGGGTTAAGTCATTCGTAAAGTCATGCGTAACTTTATGAACAGCTTTATGAAACACCCCCAGGTGTATAAAGTGCAGTGACTCAATGGGAGAGCAGTGGTTCATATCATAATTTTGTTAACTGTTTAAACCCAATTTTACAGTTGCTCACTGATGTTCACAGTGTGTGTGAGGCTACTGATTGGTCACTGCGTGCGAGTACAGTGGCCAAATATCGTACTCTACGTTGTCACATTGAACAAATATCATCTGAATCAGCAGAATACCAGCAAGTTTCACAACAGATTCAAGACAGCTTCAAGACAGGGTATGATCAGAATCATGTATGCTTACTAGGAATTAAAAAAACAGAGTTGACATTTTTTATTCTTAAAGGTATAGATCAGTTCTGGTCATGCGATTGCATTGTGAAAGAAACGTTGTGGAATCGATCAGAAAAGGTTGATCATCTAGCATATAAGTATTGGTGTGTACTGCAAGGTTCTGGAATCATCAAAATGATAAAAATTTGGCCCAGTCTTGGTAAAGTTACAAGCACTGTACACAGAAAGATGTATATGGGAATACATGCGATTGCAATATCTATCCAGTCCAGATCGATGATTGGTAATAAGAGCTTCCATTTCATTTTTTGAGAGGGGGGCGTTTCCAAAACTGGTCTATACCTTTAACCCTAACTGATATAGATTCACCCTCTAAATCTTTCTGGACAGTTAGTACAATATGATGTTCTGAACTGGGCCATGGAATTTTGTTTCTTGGGTATCTTTTGATATTTCCTACTTCAAATCTATATTCAAAATGTGTTAGTGTGGAAGGATTTGTGTACAGTAAAAAATTGATACTGCAAGATGGTTTGCTGAGCTGTATATCAATTGAATAAACAGTCTGAACATTTCTCAGGAGTCTACACTTGCAGCTTTAGGATGAATCTTACAAAAGCTGGACACCTAGATGCAAAGTCAGAATCTCAGGATTCTTGATAACGTTTTTATCACTGGTAAATTTGCAAATTTAAGTTTTTTATAGGGAAAGTATTTCATGTCTCAAGTTGTTTTTAAATGGGGTACGTGGCCCAGGAGGTGGCTGAGGGGCAGCACTCATATAGTAGCTCAAACTTAATTTTCACTGAATCAGAAAGCTTTCCTGATAGCAGTCAAGACTGCCATCGACATTTTCCTTGTCTGTTTGTTTTCCTACATAAAATCCCTAAATTTTCAAATTTGAGCTGATATTACATGTAGGTCTTGACTGTGTTGCGTTACATGTTCACATGTATGTCTGATTTTCAAGACTATAGTACAACCAGTTGTTGACATGCGTGTACATGTATACAGTTTGAATTGTCTGCTGATACCTATTTCATTTATACAGCATGTGGCTTCGAATCTTCTTTAGAAACGTTTGTTTAACGGATGCATTTGTTCATGAAACGTGATCGTGTTCAGATCTTTATGGAGATCTTTCATGGTTTATTTACTTCAGTTTCAAAATGATAATTGAAATTTTGAAAATTACAGCAAAGCTGAAGGGTTTTAAAACCAGTTGATCATTCCTTTACAAGTCTTAATTTTGTTATTATTTTTTCTTTGTCTTTTAAAGGAAAGAGGCCTTCAAGGTAAATAGAGTTTTTGCAGTTGATCGATTTGTAGAAAATGCAAACTTTACTCATTACCTTGACAACAAGAAGCTTTTGTTTCACTCTTCAAAACCATCCAACTTCTTGGGTATCCTTTCAAGGTATGTATGAACATGGCTTATTCTGAACAAAAACAATCCATAGCAATACATTTTCTATATGAAGAACATTAAACTAACAGTAATAATAAGTAAGTAAGTGCTGCCATGTTGTATGGTACCAGATAAGACAGTGTTGTGTATGGTACTATACAGCGTACATCTTATACAATTCCATAATCATTACAAATTGCGCTTTAAAGGTACTATGTCCCATTTGCAGGCCAAAAAAATGAAAAGGTTAAATTTCAACGGCATTTGAAAGAGAATACTAATTTAGAACTTTCCTAAAAAAAAGGGGGCTTGAAAATGTCTTTAAGTGGGAAAATAACGACTATTAGTTGTCGAATCGACTTAGGAGCTATAGAGCCAGTAAGTAATAGTCTGATTTTTTAGACCATTATACCGATTGGTCGTACGTTTTATGCTGCGCAAAGATTCAATCAGTTTAATTTTGGCCATTAAAAGAAGTGGGTTATTGATGAAGACAAATGCTCATGTACCCTTTACAGCTCATTTTATGTATGTTATTACCAAAGATGAAAAAGCCAGTCAGTCACTCAATAGTGTCTGACAGTGAAGTCTAGCAAGTAAACGGGTTTCCTTGCATAATTTGAATATTAGGACACTGCTAACGTTTAAATTTCACAGATAGGACATACATGACATATTCATAATTCCTGCAAAGTTCTACAGAATTTAATGTTGGCTGCAAAAGGGACATAGTACCTTTAAGATGGATTTAAAAATGTAAGGAATTTTATTGTGAAATGATAAAACTGCTTTTGCCCTTAAAGCCCATTCTCTTATTTTGTACAAGAAATATGTGTTAAAAAGTGAATAAGATTGATAGTACTAGCATGAGATATTAATATTCATTTTTCATTTGGGGATCACTAAAAAAGTAACTTTTTCAATGTCTATCAAACTTAAAGCTTCATGCAATTTCAGGTCTCATAGTGGCAATTTTTTTTTAAATAGAGAAAATTCATAGCACTTTTCACAAGGAGTGTTCTTGAACTATAGTTCTCTAAATTAATTTCATTTAAACATTTTGCAATATCTATCATGTAAAAAATGTGCATTATTGTATTTCTGTAGAGGCTTGTTGATGCCAAAGATCGTGGTTGAGGATTTGGGAGGCAAACGGACAGATGCTGGCATGCTTGGACATGGAATCTACTTTGCTGATAGTGCTAGGTACATGTATTGAAACAAGTAGTTTAATAGTATTTGTTTGTTTAACAGTCCAAGTGGCTTTCTATTTAAAGTTTAATTACAGTATACTATTGTTGTGAATGACTTAGCATTTGTTTTGAATTGTTTTCCATGTTTAGATATATGATTCATAGCACTGATGATCATTTACATATATATGTTGGTCATCTTGGGTATGCTCCAGTCATGTCCTGGGCCCCGTTGCATAAAACTTATGCAACGGGGCCCTGGAAAGGGGAATTACCCTTGAAATAGGGTGGATTCACAATTAACAGCGCCCTCACCGGCAAGCCACTACAGGCCTATATTTAAGCTCGCGGGTCGACAACTTTAAACTGGTGAAGCGCAGCAAAATACTGCCACCTATCGAAATGACCAAAGTGGTTAGAACTGTAAATTCTTTCAATGGGATTGATTGTTCTGATATTAGCCACAGTTTCATATTGAATTTGGATGTCAAAACCACCCATTAATAGATTCCGACTGAAAATTTGGCATGATTTGGACAAAAAACAATCAATACTACTATTCAAACTTTCCCCAACAAAAATTCTGATTAAACCCCCTTATCTCTGAGTGTACATAACATTGCTAAAGCTGATATTTTTGTTGACTTATTCCCATAATGCATGGAGTAAACACTGGAGTCGCTAGATTGCGCTGGGGATTGTGAATCCACCGTACTCATGGAAGCAGAAAAAAGAAGAGAACTAGATTATTGAAACTTTGAGACAAAATAGACAATGAAAGTAATTTATGATTTATCTTAAAATTCAGTCCACCAATGAAATTCTGTTTGGAGCAGACACAGTGTGTGATATCATATAGGAAGAAACTTTTTCATTTGAGTTGTACCCAATATGCTAATGATAAAACAGACATTTACAGGGGGTGAAATTCACAACTTCCTTTCTAAAGTATCATAAATAGGTGTTATACAGTAGGCTTGTGGTTGCACCATGTGAGAGAGGGAAGATTGGGGAGTCCTGAAAAGGACTCTTGGTAATCTTTCTTTCTTGAGTGTGTGTAGTCCTGAAAAGGACTGTAGGTGTAGTCTTGAAAAAGATCTTTCTGAGCTTATAGTTCTAAGGAGATCTATGGTGCCGGTTGGAGAGGATGGGGGTAGGAGTGGCTCGACGTTTCGAACAGGTTGACTATCTATCGTCAGGAGTCATTTTCAGGACTCCCCAATCTTCGCTCTCTCTCACATGGTGCAACCGCAAGCCTGCTGTATATCTACATCACCATGCAAGCCCATACTTACATGTATAAGCAGCATCTACATAGGTGTTGTTGTTTAAAATGTAGATAGAGATGTGACTGTTTCCCAGTGATACTGTATAGTATTCTACAGTGAATAACATTAGGTAGTCTGGTGAGAGTAATTGTATGTAGGAAGAGAGGGATGGAGAGACATACATGTATGTACTTTCTGTGTAGACTTAGTATTGAGAAGAATGATTTGTTTTCATTTCAGCACTAGTGCCCGTTACTCTGTCCAGAGCACTTTGAGCCATAGTCGTTTCCTGGTGATCTGTGAGGTATCATTGGGTAGATGTCATGAGGTGAATGAATACCATTCTGATCTCAACCAACCTCCTCTTGGCTTTGACAGTGTCAAGGGTGTAGGAGCCATACCTGGACAGATATCATCAGATTTCAAAGTATGTATTATCCATTCCATTCCATCTTTTATGGTTTAGTATTGCCAAAATATATTTCAAAATCTCTGAATTATTATTAAATAAAAATGGTACAAGTGAATTTAGGACTTCCAATTGTAAAGAAGCTAGCAAAAACTTGCTGTCATGAAATGCCTTGTCTATTTTGCTTATTACTAAGCAATTGACAGGTGTTTTTATTTATACATTTAGGTATGTAAAAATGTCTGTATAAAATTAATCTCCTTAAAGGCGAATGAGTTTACAATCTACAATGTGAATCAACAACGACTGAGATACCTGGTGGAGTTTTCTATGCCTGAGGATCAAAGTGATACTTCTCCTTCATCTTTCCTTCCTGATCTTTCTACAATTGCCATGGAAACAGAAGAGACTAAAGAGCAACCCACACCTCCGACTGTTGGTGAGTGTATCTCATCACATAATCACAATTTGGGCGGTTTCACACAAATTGTTTACTTGCCAAAAATCATGAAATTAGCGATAACTCAAGAAATATTTGTTAAGGTGTGACTGAAATTGTATAAACTCACAATAGAAGCAGACCAAATCACTTAGGTGTGACTGAAATTGTATAAACTCACGATAGAAGCAGACCAAATCACTTAGGTGTGACTGAAATTGTATAAACTTATGATATGAGCAGACCAAATCACTTAGGTGTGAGTGAAGTTGTATTAACTTATGATATGAGCAGACCAAATCACTTAGGTGTGACTGAAGTTGTATAAACTCACGATAGAAGCAGACCAAATCACTTAGGTGTGACTGAAATTGTATAAACTTATGATATGAGCAGACCAAATCACTTTGATGTGACTGAAATTGTATAAACTTATGATAGGAGCAGACCAAATCACTAAGGTGTCACTAAAAATGTATACATTCATGGTATTGTGTCTGTGCATAAGGGTAATAATTCTGTTCTGAATAGCTTGCTAATTTATGGAGGATTAATCTTTTATCTAGAAATGAAAGATGTGATGGCTGTCCCTAACCCAAATGACAAAGTTGTGAGTGGTTTACAAAGTACATCAAGCAAGCCTATTCCTCTCAAGAATGTTTGTGTCAGAGCCAAGATGATGGATCTAGCTGCCCAGGTAATCACATTTATTCATCTCCAGAATGTTTCATTAAAGGTCCGGTGACATCCAAATATAAGTTGATCCTGTTGATGTGCAGGACTGCATACAACTCATATTTTGTTATTCAAACATCTAAATATATTTCATAGATTTTTAAATATTTCAAAAAATAATTTTTTCAGACCTCCTAAGCTCCACCCTAAAAAAGATGCTCCAGATCTCATTCATCTTGTGACATCATCTGTCAATCATTAGTAAGCTAACAAGAGACGGTGGTATGTAACTTCCCCCAGCTCAGCACATGCTCACAAAAGAATTGCATTCTGTCATACGATACCTCCACATTACCTTGTGAAGCTACAGCACGTCTGACATAGCAGCTCCTATGTTGATATTTTAGCGATCAACTAATACTTGGATTTCACCCCACCTTTAACAGCTAAGATTTTAGACTTACATGTAGCTGCCTTGGTATATATAGTCATGTAACAATATTTATTTGTCTGAAGACTGCGTCTTAGAGTCATAGATTTGATAAATCAAATGAATAAGATAAATTAATTTATCGCTTGGTGAGAGCATGTTAGGAAAGCATAGTAGCATAAGACTTTTTCGTCTTTGAGACATTTCATTATCTTTAAGCATTCATTTATACAGCAGTATTACCTGTATAGTTCCAATGAATCACTTCATAAAACATCTCTAGTCTTCAGTACATGTACTTTGATTGAACAACAATGGATCTTTGTAACTTGCTATTGCTAATATCCAATTTAATCTTACTGGTCAGCTTGCTTATAATGCATTTATATTGGAGTGTGCATTTTACATGGGTCATGTAGAGTATGTTTTCATTCAATACGTCAATAAGAAATGATAAGGGTTTCAAATGGATTGTTTCCTCATCTCCTCTCCAAGTAGGCAGTTTTTATAATCTTTCACTGATTCAATCTGAGAAAAGGGTATGAAATGAAACTGCAGGAAGAAATATTGTTAGATGGAGCATTCAGTGTGATACATATTTGAACAGTTTTGTGTTGAGCATTGGGAATTATGCTGTTCATAATTTAACTCCAAAATTATTGAAATATTCACAAAGATCAATGCCCCTCTCCTTCCTATCTCTACATGTACATGTTTGTATCATATGCATACATGTGAACAATGTGTATCGTGATCTTTCTATATCATCTTTAGTTTGATATTGATGATTGTTTTGTTTCTTGTTTGTGTAGGTTGTTATCTTTCAAGAATATGACAACATGAATGAGGAGTCTATTGAAGCTAAGTATGTATTCCCACTGGAGGACAGTGCAGCTGTATGTGGCTTTGAAGCATTCATTGGTGATAAGCACATAGTAGGCACAGTCAAAGAGAAAGCTCAAGCACACAAGGAATACAAAGAAGCTATCAGCAAGGGACATGGAGCATACTTAATGGACGAGGAAGCTCCTGTAAGCCATCAATCAATCTAATTTCTTTTGTTGTTGCAAATTGGCAACTCCGTTGGTTTTCTTCTGACATGACATGTACAAACATGAACATTTTCATGCACCCTACATGTATCATAGATTTTCATTATATTTATAGAATAATTTCCAATTTCTAATGGAATGTTCTTTTTTTTCTATTTGACTTCATCCTGCCCATTAGAAGATTATAATGCTTATTTTGTATGACAAATCATATTTCTGACTCATTTTACACTAATGCTGCAAATACAGTATATAAGAATCAGTATTAGTGACCTACATTAGTGACCTACATTTGCAAAGATTAGCCTGGTCCCCATGGTTTTCTTGGACTTTAATTTTGATTTTTTAATTTTTTTGTTACAAAAATAAGTAGGTTATAATAAAAGTAATTTATGTAGAAATTAAAGTTTTAAAAAAGTTACAGAAATACCAAAGTCAATCATTATGATTATAAGAAGATAAGCAACTTTCCTGTTAATGTTTTATCATTAGTGATGATAAGATGATAGAATTGTTTGTTTTTTTAAAGGATGTGTTTACCGTGAGTGTAGGCAACCTGCCTCCTAAGGTAAAGGTGGTGATTAAGATCACATATGTTGTAGAGCTGTCTGTAGAGGGAGACAAGATTGCTTTCAACCTTCCAGGGAGTGTTGCACCATGGCGTAAAGAAGCTGCTATCTCACAAGTATTGCAGAAAGATGTTGCCACTTTGAAGATCAAAGATCAATCATCAATGTAAGTCTCGAATCATCTAATCTACCTCCCATTCATTTACAGATTTGAAGGAATAAGGATTTTGATTTTGAAATAATATGAGATGTAATTATGTTCAATTGCAAATTAGAAAACTTTAAAATAACATTGTAAGCTTTTACAGCACTCTTAAATGTACTTAATGTAATTATGTACATTTATCTAATATCTTAACATGAAATGAGAGATTTTCTATTGACATGTATTGAAATACATTTTAAGATGTACTGTTTTTGTAAACATTTATAACATACATATTGTAAATTTAAAGATAGTATAAATTTAAGACATAGCTAAAATTGAATTATTCACAATAATTTTTGGTGCAGTTTTGGCCTATTTCTTGGGTTTTCAGAAGAGACTTGAATGCATACAGTGTATGTATGAATCATGGCCAAATATAGTACATACCAATGTATTTCTGTTAATTCTGTTCAAATTTTTTATTTTATCATATAATTGTATAAAAGCATAACATTTGTGTTTTTATGTTTAGTTCCTTTTCGCTGGCAGTGTCTGTTGAGATGGCAACAGATATCACATCCATACTATCTACCACACACCCTCTGAAGATCAAGGTAAAATATACTATCACATCCATACTATATACATGTACTACTAATCCACTGAAGATCAAGGTAAAATATATTATCACATCAATACAATCTACCACACACCCTCTGAAGATCAAGGTAAAATATACTATCACATCCATACTATCTACCAAACACCCTCTGAAGATCAAGGTAAAATATACTATCACATCCATACTATATACATGTACTACTAATCCACTGAAGATCAAGATAAAATATATTATCACATCCATACTATCTACCACACACCCTCTGAAGATCAAGGTAAAATATACTATCACATCCATACTATATACATGTACTACTAATCCACTGAAGATCAAGGTAAAATATACTATCACACATCAATACAATCTACCACACACCCTCTGAAGATCAAGGTAAAATATACTATCACGTCCATACTATATACATGTACTACTAATCCACTGAAGATCAAGGTAAAATATACTATCACATCCATACTATCTACCACACACCCTCTGAAGATCAAGGTAAAATATACTATCACGTCCATACTATATACATGTACTACTAATCCACTGAAGATCAAGGTAAAATATACTATCACATCCATACTATCTACCACACACCCTCTGAAGATCAAGGTAAAATATACTATCACGTCCATACTATATACATGTACTACTAATCCACTGAAGATCAAGGTAAAATATACTATCACATCAATACATTCTACCACACACCCTCTGAAGATCAAGGTAAAATATATTATATACCTCACTTAAGAAATCCAGCCATCTGATTGGTCGAAATTGCAGTCGTTGTTTTAACTATTCCCGAAAATAAACGAAAAATGCCAAAGCCATGTAATAGTTTAAAAAAATAGTTTAAAAATCCCGCAAAATTCCAGTTACCGGAAATTAGTTCAGTCTTGCTGAGCACGGACACCTTACATTAATTTTTTTGTGCGATAATTTCATAGTCGCTACATTTTAGGTTTTTAATTGCTTGAAAATTTCAGTCACGTCATTTTGCTAGCAAAGATTAACAGACTCGACAGTGTCTCAGATTTTCTGTGATGTTTTAACCAATCTTTACTCAATAAAAGGCTAATTAAGGTAAGAATTCTTGGTAGATTATTGTGATAATTGACGGTCGGTGAAAAGTCATAGCGACTGCTTTAATACTCGCGCACTGGCTGTTTCTATACTGCCATACTGGCTTGCAGAAAGTTGAATCCCTCACCCTCGGCGCCCGCATAGGCGCGCCTCGGGTGATGGCAGGGATTCAACTGACAACTAGACTAGGTCTAGGTCTAGGTCTATCTCTTGAGCGTATAATAAAAACAGCTAGTCCTCTCGTAGCAGTCGATCACTATAACTATATTTTAGATTCGGACTTTAGCGTCATTTCCTCAATTGTAACAAGGTAGATATCATCAAGCATGAAGATTTTTCCAACTCGAGAGTTTTTAAGTGTTTTTCAGCAATGCTTAAACAGGAAGGAAAGGGAGTTTTGACTCACAAACCAGTCCTGTTCTACCAGTTGATTGGTAATTTGACTCTTTTTTTCGGCACATAAAAGTATTAATGACTGCTTTAATATTCGAAATAGTTGTTTTATACGCTCTCGGGAAGTTACAATTGGGCTATTGCCCTCGGCATGCCTCGGGCAATAGCACAATTGTATCCTTCCCTCGAGCGAATAAAAACAACTTTTCTCTCAAAGCAGTCATTAATACTATACTATCACGTCTATACTATATACATGTACTACTAATCCACTGAAGATCAAGGTAAAATATATTATCACATCCATACTATCTACCACACACCCTCTGAAGATCAAGGTAAAATATACTATCACGTCAATACTATCTACTACTAATCCACTGAAGATCAATGTTAAATATACTATCACATCAATACAATCTACCACACACCCTCTGAAGATCAAGGTAAAATATACTATCACGTCCATACTATCTACTACTAATCTACTGAAGATCAAGGTAAAATATACTATCACATCAATACAATCTACCACACACCCTCTGAAGATCAAGGTAAAATATACTATCACGTCCATACTATATACATGTACTACTAATCCACTGAAGATCAATGTAAAATATATTATCACATCAATACAATCTACCACACACCCTCTGAAGATCAAGGTAAAATATACTATCACGTCCATACTATCTACTACTAATCCAATGAAGATCAATGTAAAATATACTATCACATCCATACTATCTACCACACACCCTCTGAAGATCAAGGTAAAATATACTATCACATCCATACTATCTACCACACACCCTCTGAAGATCAAGGTAAAATATACTATCACATGCATACTATCTACTACTAATCCAATGAAGATCAATGTAAAATATACTATCACATCCATACTATCTACCACACACCCTCTGAAGATCAAGGTAAAATATAATATCACATCAATACTATCTACTACTAATCCACTGAAGATCAATGTAAAATATACTATCACATCAATACAATCTACCACACACCCTCTGAAGATCAAGGTAAAATATACTATCACGTCCATACTATATACTACTAATCCACTGAAGATCAAGGTAAAATATACTATCACATCCATACTATCTACCACACACCCTCTGAAGATCAAGGTAAAATATACTATCACATCCATACTATATACATGTACTACTAATCCACTGAAGATCAAGGTAAAATATATTATCACATCAATACAATCTACCACACACCCTCTGAAGATGAAGGTAAAATATACTATCACATCCATACTATATACATGTACTACTAATCCACTGAAGATCAAGGTAAAATATATTATCACATCAATACAATCTACCACACACCCTCTGAAGATCAAGGTAAAATATACTATCACGTCCATACTATATACATGTACTACTAATCCACTGAAGATCAAGGTAAAATATACTATCACACATCAATACAATCTACCACACACCCTCTGAAGATCAAGGTAAAATATACTCTCACGTCCATACTATCTACTACACACCCTCTGAAGATCAATGTAAAATATACTATCCCATCCATACTATCTACTACTAATCCACTGAAGATCAAGGTAAAATATACTATCACATCAATACAATCTACCACACACCCTCTGAAGATCAAGGTAAAATATACTATCACGTCTATACTATATTCATGTACTACTAATCCACTGAAGATCAAGGTAAAATATACTATCACATCAATACAATCTACCACACACCCTCTGAAGATCAAGGTAAAATATACTATCACATCCATACTATATACATGTACTACTAATCCACTGAAGATCAATGTAAAATATATTATCACATCAATACAATCTACCACACACCCTCTGAAGATCAAGGTAAAATATACTATCACACCCATACTATATACATGTACTACTAATCCACTGAAGATCAAGGTAAAATATATTATCACATCAATACAATCTACCACACACCCTCTGAAGATCAAGGTAAAATATACTATCACGTCCATACTATATACATGTACTACTAATCCACTGAAGATGAATGTAAAATATATTATCACATCAATACAATCTACCACACACCCTCTGAAGATCAAGGTAAAATATACTATCACATCCATACTATCTACCACACACCCTCTGAAGATCAAGGTAAAATATACTATCACATCCATACTATATACATGTACTACTAATCCACTGAAGATCAATGTAAAATATATTATCACATCAATACAATCTACCACACACCCTCTGAAGATGAAGGTAAAATATACTATCACGTCCATACTATATACATGTACTACTAATCCACTGAAGATCAAGGTAAAATATACTATCACACATCAATACAATCTACCACACACCCTCTGAAGATCAAGGTAAAATATACTATCACGTCTATACTATATTCATGTACTACTAATCCACTGAAGATCAAGGTAAAATATATTATCACATCCATACAATCTACCACACACCCTCTGAAGATCAAGGTTAAATACACTATTACATCCATACTATCTACTACTAAGCCACTGAAGATCAAGGTAAAATATACTATCCCATCAATACAATCTACCACATACCCTCTGAAGATCAAGGTAAAATACACTATCACATCCATACTATCTACTACTAATCCACTGAAGATCAAGGTAAAATATATTATCACATCAATACAATCTACCACACACCCTCTGAAGATTAAGGTAAAATATACTATCACATCCATACTATCTACTACTAATCCAATGAAGATCAATGTAAAATATATTATATACCTCACTTAAGAAATCCAGCCATTCTGATTGGTCGAAATTGCAGTCGTTGTTTTAACTATTCCCGAAAATAAACGAAAAATGCCAAAGCCATGTAATAGTTTAAAAAAATAGTTAAAAATCGGCAAAATTCCAGTTACCGGAAATTAGTTCAGTCTTGCTGAGCACGGACACCTTACATTAATTTTTTTGTGCGATAATTTCATAGTCGCTACATTTTAGGTTTTTAATTGCTTGAAAATTTCAGTCACGTCATTTTGCTAGCAAAGATTAACAGACTCGACAGTGTCTCAGATTTTCTGTGATGTTTTAACCAATCTTTACTCAATAAAAGGCTAATTAAGGTAAGAATTCTTGGTAGATTATTGTGATAATTGCACGGTCGGTGAAAAGTCATACGCGCACTGGCTGTTTCTATACTGCCATACTGGCTTGCGAGTTGAATCCCTCACCCTCGGGCGCCGCCCAGGGCGCGCCTCGGGGTGATGGCAGGGATTCAACTGACAACTAGACTAGGTCTAGGTCTAGGTCTATCTCTTGAGCGTATAATAAAAACAGCTAGTCCTCTCGTAGCAGTCGATCACTATAACTATATTTTAGATTCGGACTTTAGCGTCATTTCCTCAATTGTAACAAGGTAGATATCATCAAGCATGAAGATTTTTCCAACTCGAGAGTTTTTAAGTGTTTTTCAGCAATGCTTAAACAGGAAGGAAAGGGAGTTGTGACTCACAAACCAGTCCTGTTCTACCAGTTGATTGGTAATTTGACTCTTTTTTTCGGCATATAAAGTATTAATGACTGCTTTAATATTCGAGAAATAGTTGTTTATACGCCTCGAAGTTACAATTGGGCTATTGCCCTCGGCATGCCTCGGGCAATAGCACAATTGTATCCTTCCCTCGAGCGAATAAAAACAACTATTTCTCTCAAAGCAGTCATTAATACTATACTATCACATCCATACTATCTACCACACACCCTCTGAAGATCAAGGTAAAATATAATATCACATCAATACTATCTACTACTAATCTACTGAAGATCAATGTAAAATATACTATCACATCAACACAATCTACCACACACCCTCTGAAGATCAAGGTAAAATATACTATCACATCCATACTATCTACTATTATATACCTCTCTTTAGAGATCTAGACATCTGATTGGTAGAAATTGGAGTCGTGATTTTAGCCATGCCCGTAAGAAACGAACAATGCCAGTAACGGTCAATAGTTCATGAGAAAGATGCCTGTTTGCTGAGATCCCCATTGGTTTGCGTGTAAAAAGTTTCTTTGTGCGAGCAAGGACACCATACAGTGTGTGCAATTTGGTCGCTTAGTGTGTGCGATTCCCGAATGATCGTAACATTCAGGCAACTTTCTAGCGAAGATTAACAGACAGTGTCACAGATTTTCTGTGATGTTTTAACCAATCTTTACTCAAGAAAAGGATAAGGTAAGAATTCTTTGTAGATTTTTTGTGAATTTGGTATATAAAAGATATATGGACTGCTTTAATATTCGAGACATACTGGTAGCTGTTTTTATACTGGCTCTCCAGGACGTTACATCCTGCCATGACCCCTCAGTGCGCCGCCCGGTCCCCTTGAGTCTATAGAAACAGCTATGCCTCTCATAGCAGTCAATATATCTATACTAATCCACTGAAGATCAAGGTAAAATACACTATCACATCCATACTATCTACACACCTTCTGAAGATCACTGTAAAATATATATCGTGATAACATTACAAAGATAAAGGGTGGTGTATAACCACTAGGTACAGAGACAAGCAAAGTCTATTATCAGCTACCGTAGATTTGTTAATTTATTGGCTTGCTGTGTACTGAAATATGTGCTCCTGCAAGTGAAAATGTAATTGGTTTCTCCTACAGCAAACAGCAACCAAGGCTGTCATAACATTACCTGAGGACTGCACCAGTCTTCGTGAGGGGTTTCAGTTGTTGGTTGGTGTGGTTGATATCCATCGTCCTCGTATGTGGGTTGAGCAGCATCCAGACAATAAAGACAGTCAGGTGACATACATACATCTTTGAGTTTTATGTACTATGGAAACTAGATTTACATACACATGTACTGTAGCCAGTAAACTCATACATTGTTCCTTCTCCAGCTCTGTTTCTGGTTCTTTATTAGACTTCTTTGCCCTTCTCTCTCACATACGCACAACATTCTTTTATAATTTTCTCTTTCTGTTATTTCTGTTTCTGTGTCTCATTGTCCCCCTATCTCTCATAGATTATTAAAGCACTTTTGGTGAATTTTAAAGCTATTGTATGACTTTTCTAGATATCTATTACTGTAATCTTAGAATAATGCAGTATTCGTTGTCTATCCTCGGCCTCTGGTTACCATTAGCTTGAATACTATAAACAGTTACAGATTGTTGTCACCTACATTTCTCACCCATAGGCATGCATGGTGACCTTTTATCCTGACTTTGAAGCAAGCAATGTTGAGAAGCCAGAGATTATCCTGCTGCTAGACTGTTCTAATTCGATGAAAGAAGGTCCTCTCAAGCAAGCAAAGCAGATCCTGCTTTTAACCCTCCATCACATGTCAGATGACTGCATCTTTAATGTTGTCACATTTGGAACAGGTACATCTATTTTTATGCCTCCGCTACAAAGTAGCCGGAGGCATTATGTTTTCTGGTTGTCCGTCCGTCCGAACGTACGTACGTACGTACGTCCCGTTCTCGTGATCGCGTTATCTCAAGAACCGATTGATGGATTACTGCCAAACTTGAGTCATGTATGTATCTTGCAGACCTAATGAACTGATTAGATTTTGGGGTCACGAGGTCAAAAGTCACAGGGCTCATTATGTATGCAAAAATAGCTCTTGATCGCGTTATCTCAAGAACCGATTGATGGATTACCGCCAAACTTGGGTCATGTATGTATCTTGCAGAGCTAATGAACTGATTAGATTTTGGGGTCACGAGGTCAAAGGTCAAAGGTCACAGGGCTCATTATGTATGCAAAAATAGCTCGTGATCACGTTATCTCAAGAACCGATTGATGGATTACCGCCAAACTTGGGTCATGTATGTACCTTGCAGAGCCATTGAACTGATTAGATTTGGGGGTCACGAGGTCAAAGGTCACAGGGCTCATGTATCCTAAAATTGCTCGTGATCGCGCTGTCATTAGAACCAACAGATGGATTACAATCAAACTTGAATTTTAAAAATTGCTTCCATTTTCGTTTGTAAAATTCCTCTATGGCGGAGGCATCATTTTCGACTGCGCGCAGTTGAAGTTCCATCTAGTTATTTCTAACAAAGTTCACATTACATCATGATACATAATGGGAGGATCATGATATCATACGGACATGCAGTATACATATTCAAAATTCAAGAACAGCCATTAAAACATAAAAATTGAACAAAACATAGAAAAATAAACCCCCCAAAAATTGACATTAGGTCCAAAAAATTGTGTCCATTCTGTAGAGTGAGTGTATTGTTTCTTTGCAGGGTTTGAGGAGCTGTTTGCTAGCAGTCAAGCCAAGACAGAGTCTACCATCCAAGCTGCCACCACATTCATCAATCAAGCTTGTGCTACTCAGGGTAATACAGATGCTTGGCGCCCTCTTCAGTCATACTTTCTGCTCCGATCAGAGGGTCTTCAGAATCTTTTTCTTGTATCTGATGGTCATATCAACAACGAGCAAAGTACACTGCATGCTATAGCTCAAAACACACACTCTCGTGTCTTCACCTTTGGTATCAGGTAAGACACTGCTATATCTAAGCTCTTAGACAACACAATGTTACACATTTGTCAGGAGTATATCAACATAGAAAAATAGTGATAGTCTTCTTGTTAAATTTGCAATTTGGATGCTAATCTAGGTAAAAAGAGATTATTTCAAATATTGTTATGGAGAGTCAGGATTTTACAGAGCTGAAAGCAAGCTTTTATAGATCGTGTTTAGTGGTATGTCTATATGATTATGTGTTTGTAAATTCTCAAAATCAGAAAGGTCTTGTTGTTGCAAATTGGCAACTCCCATTTGTTTTCTTCTGACATCATATGTTCCATGAAAACAGGATGTACAAATATGAACATTTTCATGCACCCTACGTGTACATAGATTTTCATTACATTTATAAAATAATTGCCAATTTCTAATGGAATCTTCTTTTTTTTTCTATTTGACTTCATCCTGCCCATTTGAAGATTATAAAGCTTATTTCGTGAATGGATTCCTATCAAACTTGAATATTAAAAATTGCTTCCGTTTTGGTTTGTAAAATCGCTCTATGGTGGAGGCATCATTTTCGATTGCACGCAATCGAAGTTCCATCTAGTTTCTTCAGAATATATTAGTAAAACGTCAACTGACTTCATGAATGTACTTTGAACTATAACTGCATGTAACATATATATATATATATATATATAACCTTCAGTTCCAGTGCCAACCGACATCTTTTGAAAGGCATGGCAAGAGTTGGCTGTGGTGCTTTTGAGTTCTTTGACAACAATGCTAAATCAAGATGGGAAAACAAGGTAATTTACCCACTATAAACAATTACCTTGCAGTCAGATATGTTACCATGTCATTTGAACCTTATATTGTAGAAGCAAACGCACTATGTAACTTTGGCAGTGTCTAAAGCCTTCAACAAACAATGAATTACATGTGAAGTTAGGACCATTCTTAGGTTAGCAAGTGTTGTATTAAATCGTATACAGAGCAAGTCCATGGCATTATGTCCCTTATGTTACAGGCATCCTCAACAATTTAGGAAACCTAGATTACATAGCAAGGAAATTGATATTAGCAATGTCAATTGTTCAGTTTCAATTATTCTTGGTAATGTATGGAACCAAATATGAAGGCTCAGTTATAAGGTTTGATCATATATGCAATGTAGGTGAAGGCGCAGTTATAAGGTCTGATCATATATTCAATGTAGATGAAGGCTCAGTTATAAGGTTTGATCATATATGCAATGTAGGTGAAGGCTCAGTTATAAGGTCTGATCATATATGCAATGTAGGTGAAGGCTCCGTTATAAGGTTTGATCATATATGCAATGTAGGTGAAGGCTCAGTTATAAGGTCTGATCATATATGCAATGTAGGTGAAGTATCAGTTATAAGGTTTGATCATATATGCAATGTAGGTGAAGGATCAGTTATAAGGTTTGATCATATATGCAATGTAAGTGAAGGATCAGTTATAAGGTTTGATCATATATGCAATGTAGGTGAAGGATTAGTTATAAGGTTTGATCATATATGCAATGTAGGTGAAGGATCAGTTATAAGGTTTGATCATATATGCAATGTAGGTGAAGGATCAGTTATAAGGTTTGATCATATATGCAATGTAGGTGAAGGCTCAGTTATAAGGTTTGATCATATATGCACTGTAGGTGAAGGATCAGTTATAAGGTTTGATCATATATGCACTGTAGGTGAAGGATCAGTTATAAGGTTTGATCATATATGCAATGTAGGTGAAGGATCAGTTATAAGGTTTGATCATATATTCAATGTAGGTGAAGTATCAGTTATAAGGTTTGATCATATATGCAATGTAGGTGAAGGATCAGTTATAAGGTTTGATCATATATGCAATGTAGGTGAAGGATTAGTTATAAGGTTTGATCATATATTCAATGTAGGTGAAGTATCAGTTATAAGGTTTGATCATATATGCAATGTAGGTGAAGGATCAGTTATAAGGTTTGATCATATATTCAATGTAGGTGAAGTATCAGTTATAAGGTTTGATCATATATGCAATGTAGGTGAAGGATCAGTTATCAGGTTTGATCATATATGCAATGTAGGTGAAGGATCAGTTATAAGGTTTGATCATATATTCAATGTAGGTGAAGTATCAGTTATAAGGTTTGATCATATATGCAATGTAGGTGAAGGATCAGTTATAAGGTTTGATCATATATGCAATGTAGGTGAAGGATCAGTTATAAGGTTTGATCATATATTCAATGTAGGTGAAGGCTCAGTTGAGCAAGGCCAAGCAACCATCGGTATCTTCCCTTGAGGTGGAATGGAAGCAGCATGATAATAACCCTCCAACTCCAGTCCAGGCTCCTTGTCAGCTTACATCACTCTTTAATGGCTCCAGATTGGTAGTCTATGGCTTTGTACAATACTGCACAGAGGTATGTACAGAGGTTCAGGGTTTTGTGTAGTTTTGAGGTCTTTAGTTTTGTTCATAACTATACAAAAATTAATGTTTGTCTAGCGAAAAAAATAAGCGCATAGATATATTCCTTATGTCTGGAACTACTTATCCCTCAGGGGGTCGGTTCATGAAAGTGGGAAATCTCGGAGCTACGATGGAAACAATGTTTTAATCGCCGTTTTGATCAAGATGTTTTTAGAGTTCCGAGTTGACCCATCTTGGGCATATGGAGAAAAACCTTCTCTTTCATATGACATTTGCTGTGTTGTGTACAATGGACTCTCCAGTGTTGAGAATATTTGTCTCTACATATTTTAATGCATCAGGCATTATGAATAAATTACCCACAGTTTGGTGCCACAAATTTGATAATCTCATTGTTGAGATGAATAAATGATTGTGTGCATATTATCAAGTGCTGTCAGAATGTAAAGAGAATTGAAATGAAATCCATTCATTTGATACAGATACTACATGTGTATATTTAAAAATGTTTTTGTTTTGTATCTAGGCTTGTTTAAAGGCCAACATAGATGGAGAGGAGGTGTCTACAATGGTATCTACACCAGAGATGTGTATCACAAAGGGACAGGTATGGCATTCATATTCTACTCTTAAATCACTGACAGTTTATTGTAATGCTAGTTTAGACACATCCCTATGCTATGGAGAGGTGTTTGAGTACATGTACATGTGTTGTGATTCCTTCACTTGACTTTCACTGGAGATAGCCTATCTGAAAGCCCTTGCAGAAAGCCCTTGCAGAAAGCCTCTAGAGGTGTTGTGGTCTAGTGGATAAGTCGTCGGACTGTGAATCACAGGGTCTGCGATTCAAGTCCCGCCACGGCACTAATGTCCTTTGGGCTTTGGCAAGACATTAATCTACATATGCCACTCTCCACCCAGGTGTTAAATGGGTACTGGTTGGAAGGAATTCCTTGAATGCTGTGAGCGTCAAAATGGGCTGCCTAGCAGAGCCGGGGTAATAGTTGGAGTGCCTTGAGCACCATGCATAGTGGATATGTACGATATATAAATATCCAATATTATTATATTATTATTATTAAGTGTTTATATTGGTCCTATTAATAGATACACCTGTACATTGTTCATTTAGATGTTGCACCGTCTCACAGCCCGTGCAGTGATCAGAGATTGGGAGGATGGTACTCTAGACCCAGACAAGACTCATCATGAAGCAAGAAAGAATGAACAGAAGTCATATGTCATTGATCTCAGCAAGATATATTCCATAGTCACTCAACTAACTAGTTTTGTTGCCATTGAGAGAAGGGAAAAGGTGAGAAAAGTTTAAAAGAAGGGAAAAGGTGAGAAAAGTTTAAAAGAAGGAGAGAGCTGGAGAAAGAAAGAAAAAAACCGAGAAAAAATTATTAAAGAGACAGAAGAGTGTGAGGGAAAGAGAGAGAGAGAGAGAGAGAGAGAGACTAAGGAGAAAGAAAAGGACAAATGAGAGGGAAAAGATTGAAAACTGGAAAAAGAATAGGAAGAAAAGAAGGTTAAAGCTAATTCCTAAATTGATATTTTTTTCAGATGCTACACATGCATTAAATGGTTACAAATTTAAAAGATTACATCATTCAATGGCTGTTTATATTGTGGCAAGTAAGACATTTGGACAGAGTCATGGAAATTAGCCTGACAGAGAGTTGCCTCCACATTCCTCCCTTATATCAAAATCTGGTCTGCCCAAGTGCACAGAATTGCATTCTCTAGTTGGCAAGTAAAATCCTCACTAGTTTGGTACTAGCTGACAAAGTTCCTAGAAAGGATTTATTAATTACAATTAAAACTTACAGGAAAAACTCAAAATCTCTCAGTTGTATACCACAAAAGATCATTGTGGTATACAACTTGTGAAATTCAGGAACAATATTTCTATACATACTATACATGTTTATAAATACAAGCAGATATAAAACTCAATTCTGATTCCCCCCTCTTTTTAGGGAGAGGACTTGAAGCAAGGATCTGTAAGCTTGATAAAGCTTGCTGAGACAGAGGAGGTAGACTTTCTTTCCTATATGGATTGGCAGAAGACTGTGAGATTAGATACAGCCCAAGATGATGTAAGTTTGTTCATTTATAGTCTTAAAGGAGATAAATTGTTTGCATCTTAACCAATCTTGATTGGTTATTGCTATACCTGGATTTGAATGGGAGTTTATAATGACTCGCACCTTGCTTTTTAAATCAAACAAAAGTTTCACCTGTTATAATCATCATAATGATATCTTGTATAGGTCGTATCACATTATGATATAACATCTCTATGCACTTCCAAAGGGCATTTGGATATTATTATTCCATATTTTAAGCTCCAGCAACCGTAGCGCTCAGTGCATTCAAGGAATAAATTCCACATGTTACCCACTGACTACCCCTGGGTAAAGTGTGGCAAATGTAGATTAATGTCTTGCCAAAGGTGCTAAGACATATATATAACTTGTGGCTTACAGTCCAGAGACTTATCCACTAGACCACAGCACAACACCTTTGATAAAGACTCTTTTCATGTTATCTTCTATTCAATATAGGTGGATCCTATCCAGAATATCCAGGACCTCCTAGACCAAGCTAACATAGAGAGTACTTTCTCAATCTTGAAAGCAGAGGAGTATTATAACCAAGCATTGAGCCTAGCTGCTAGTCAGTTACCAGACTCTACAGAGGTCTATATCAAGGTAACCTCTTCTTTCATCTCACTCATCTTGCCTTTCATGGTACACAAAATATTACAAGTATTAGGTTATTTCGGCACTCCAGATGGTACTGTCATTTTACAATGTATAAAGAGAAGGCTAACAACATGATTTGTGCCTCACCCTCACCCTTTTCTGATGGCTCTGGCAGTGCTAATATAAACATGTTTGGTCTAAGTTTTAAAAAATTAGTTATTTGGAGAAGTTGTCCAAAGCAAGTACCAATGATTATGTGGGGGGAAAAAATTCAGGTACAGAGGCAGGTTTTTATTACTATTTTCCAGGGTGTTTTTTGTTGTTGTGAATTACATGTTTGATTTGATGTTAAGTTATCCTCAATATCTTATTTGATAGCAAAGAATGTCAGTGCTTGTTTATGTACCAATAAAATGTTTCTGTATTAATATAGTTGCCTGCTGTTACCAATGTCCCATTTGTATGATAAAATGTTACAAGGAACTTCTCTAAAACAATTTTAAAAAATATATATGTAGGGTGGCATGTGCGGCTAAGGCAGGGCTTGGCTCTTACTTGCAGGGAACAAGAAACATACATCTTCACTCATGCTTGCCTGT
Organism: Mesocentrotus franciscanus; assembly: GCA_037976565.1. NCBI lineage: Eukaryota > Metazoa > Echinodermata > Echinoidea > Camarodonta > Strongylocentrotidae > Mesocentrotus > Mesocentrotus franciscanus. The sequence continues at coordinate 702,238 of CP137671.1, forward strand.
GGGGGAACTGCCTGGGATCATGCATGCTTGCAACCGCAGGGGTTTATTTTGAATATCCATATTTACATGTACATTTTTATCACAACTGTAAAGAATAAATATTTAAATAACAGAGCTTGTAAATGTAAGGTGGTACATGAATATACATACATTTCTGTGCATATAAATGAGCTGCTCTGAATATTATATAAGGAAAGAACAAGTGTACTGAACCATGGGATGAACATGAACGAAGGAACAAAAGACACTAAAGTTAAGAAAGTGAACATAGCATGAGAGCAGGTAATAAAGGGAATGATGATGGTGATGGAATGTGATGGAAAGAATAAAATGGGCTTTGATGATAGAGGGATACAAATAGACAGATGGGAAGATAGGATGCTTTCATACATGCTACAGTACAATGTTCTGTTCAAAATATAGCTCTACAATACATATATATATATATACCAAATGTTCTAATTGTTTAATACATTGCCAGGTTTAAAATTTATACCGGTAATTGGACATGTGCACATTGAGAATCAACCTTCTATTGATCATCAGAGGCTTATTGAAGATTGAGAATCAACCTTCTATTGATCATCAGAGGCTTATTGAAGACTATTATAAACAGTCTGGTAACATATTTTTTCCCTCTCATTCCGTAGTGCATGATTATGTGTACATGTTTTGAAATACAGTTTTTTAAAATGAGATATCTTGATGTAAATAGATGGTATTGTGTTTTGTTTGACAGACTGCCTCTGCGCTGCATAAGTTCTTGAGAGATTCAAAACGAGACTTGGACAAGGCTGATAATTTAGGAAGTCAGGTTCGACGTGCTCGCTTGAACAAGAAATTACTGAGTAAGTTAATAGTTAATGCTTATATCATGTGTTAGTGTACATCATCAAAGCAATGTAGAGAGGTTAATGGATTACTCAGAGAAGTAGTGAGCCTGGGGCCCATTTCTCGAAACCGTCATAAGTCTAACTTCTTCACTAAATCAGCGTTAGTCAGCTACTTGTCCGCTTCGTGTTTCACGAAGCCCTCTTTGCTAACATCAAGGACAACATCCTGACTAACGAGTTATGACGCCTTCAACACCGTCATATCTTTTAGTAACCAACGGAGAGCGCCAACAATGTCAATTTTACTTAATCTATGACAAGCGAAATGAAGCAAATGTTTGCTCCTCTCGACTTTCGGAATTCTCTCCTCCCGTTAATCATTTTCTTTTATTTTCAAACCTTATTCACTACTGATGTTGCTCTATCCTTTCTACATAGCATTGTCATATGCCAATGTATTGACGAATTGCGGTCTGCAAGTGCAGTGGCGGATCCAGGGAGGGGGCAGGGGGACCCGGGCCCCCTCCCCTAGAAAAAAAAACATGTAAAAACACCCTTTTGGGAAAAAAAGAAGATGGGCCCCCCTGGCGCTCAAGCGGGGGGGGTGGTGGTGAAATTTTTTTCTTCAATTTTTGAAGGCAAAAAAAAAAAAGTGCTCACTACCCCCACTGAGCGGAAAATCGGCCAGCACGGTTTTCAAATTTTCGCACAAAGTGGTCCCCTTTTTTAAATAGGCCCCCTCCCTTGCCGCCGGCTGGATCCGCCCCTGTGCAAGTGACACAGACTCATTTAATTATGGTATAATATGGACAAATTAACTGCTCAAACTATATTTGCACTTTATCATTCATTATTCCCCTGACATTCTTCCACTCAAGTTTCTTCTTTCTCTCGCGCTCGTTTTTACTTTCCTCTATTGAATCTCTCTCTCTCTCTCTGCATGTATCTTACTATTTCTTATATCTCTCTCTCTCTTCCATTTTTTCCCTCTCTCTCTTTGGCATAGGTATATTTCTTTACGGTCTCTATCTTTCTCCCAAACTGTCACCCACTTTCCAATCTCCATCCAATTTCCCAAAATGTTCTCATCCTCTTTCCGGCCAAAATTATTAAAAAAAACATTATACTGATCGCACCTGAATGAGCATATTTACAAACACTCACACAAAGTATAGAAGAAGGGGGAGGGGGGGGGTACAACAGCAAAGGTAAGCTTATGTCATTTTTAAGCTGTCAGAATCAAATTCTTTATTCGTCAATCAATGATATAGTTTGCATTATGACTAGTACTAATGCATGATGGAACACACTCACTAATCATCATATAGCGGCCTGATTAGATCGGAGCGGATTTGCCTCCCATTTCCATCGGCAAGTGCATCGTTCTTGTTATATTGCCATGAGACTGACAGTAAGGTGAGTGGTTGATATAAAGGAGCGGAGGTAGAGATTGAGAGAACAAAAATATGATTGATTAAATATGATGGACCATAGGGTGAGAACATAAAAAAGAGAGGGTATAGAGGGAAAGAGGAGTTATAGATAGGGAGAGAGAGAGAGAGCAAGCGCGTAGCTAGGATTTGATTTTAGGGGGGCGGTAGTGAGCACGCGAAGCGTGTAAATCACTTACAGAAGGCGCGAAGCGCGCTCCCTACCCCCTCCCTTGCGAAGCGCGGAAGCTTTGACGTTTCATTAAACTATGAGAGAAAGAAGACAATTCGTTGTATCTTTCTCGACTCTTAATCCTTGTCTGAATTCAGTTCTCCTCCTCTCCCGCGCGAAGCGCAGATGCTTTGACATTTCATTAAAATTATTAAAGATAGATTAGAAGACGATTCGTTGTACCGTTCTCGACTCTTAATCCTTGTCTGAATTCAGTTTCCCTTCTCCCGCGTGAAGCACGGAAGCTTTGACGTTCCATTAATAAAAATTGTTCTTAGTCTGCTCCTTTTTCTTCCTACGTCCTCTTCCTTTTTTCTCTTCTCTTTTTTTTTTTTGGGGGAGGCGACCGCCTATTGCCCCTGGCTACGCGCCTGAGAGAGAGAGAGAGAGAAGAAAGAGAGATAGGGGTGGAAGCGAAGGGAGAGAGATATAGGGGAGATGATGGTGAGGAGGAATTGGTGGTAGTATAAATAGAAAATAAAAATGGGAGTAGTTGAGCAATGAATATGTGAGATGGTTTGCATGATATACACTTATATAGAGGGAAAATCATTGATATTTGAAAAGATAGCAACGAATAAAAAATAAAACTAAACATTTTCTAATATAATTTTTATAATGAAATACAAACCCAATTAAGAGAAGTTGTGAGAAACAAGTAATTACGCTGAAACCCCCGCCCCCCTCAGGAAGAAAAAAAAATCTCCTGTGTCAACATCGTGTTATTCAAGACATTTTTAGATGCAAACAAATATTGTTCACATCCGCCTACCATAGGAGATTCAACATTATGCTTTAATATACCCATAGAGACCCAAATCAATACAAGGAATTAATATTATATATATATAGTTTTTTAAACCAATCATTTGAGATGAATATTATTTTTTAGTTCAATACATTTTTTGGGGGTAAGTTTTATATTTGAATAATCCAAAACATATGGGATTAAAAGTTCATACAATATCTTATTTTAGCTAACAAAACTGTTAGGGTCTGCTTTACTAAACTATGAAATTAGAGTACCCTGGCGTCCAAAATCTGATTTATCGATCACGGAATCAACACCTCTTTATGTATCTTAAAAGTGACTACTTTGCATTTTCTTAACGTTTCGTTAACTATATAAAATATATTTAACATTTAAATTATTTTCAATCGTTTTATTTTCGAATTTATTCAAATATTTTCAGTTTTATTTAAATCTCATTTGCAAAATATATGGGTAACCGTGACAAAGACTATGTGGTGTCTCTCATCCTCTCCGATACTATCTGTAACATGAGATGTTTCGCAAGTAAGCTCTTCGTGAAACAGTTTAGGAAGATCACAGACATCTCCGTAGTTGGCAGATAAAGTTATGACTGTCTTGTCGTTGGTTTCGAGAAACGGGCCCCTGAATGCCAAATGGTATCCAGGTCAATTTACTTGAGAAAAAAAAACAAAAACAAAGAAGAAAAACAAAATCAAATTTGTACTTTTGTTGTTATTGAAATATTTAATAGCTAAAGATCAAACTTGTGCAGTCAAACCTGCTTTAGTGACCACCTGTCTACAAAGACCACCTGTTTGACTGTACATGCTATACCTGTTTGTATGTCACCACAGGGAGATGAACTGAACAAGTAATGAGGTGACATTTTAAAGATCATAGACTCATTAAGGTCAATTTATATACAAATGGGTTTTGTACCACTGAAGGTAGTGTCTGAGCCATTATGTTTTCAGGTTGTCTGTCTGGCCCGCTTTTTGTCACCGCAATAACTTGAGAACCATTGGAGCGATTCATAGCAAACTTAAAGGAAGTATGAATGTGCATGCAAGGGAGAAACCGATTCGATTTGGGGTGTAAGAGTTCAAAGTTCAAAGGTCCCAGGGTCATAAAATGTTGAAGATACCAATAGATAATACATTACTGTGATAACTAAAAGGCAATGAAGACATTGAAGCTATTCAAGCCGCACTTGGATGAATCATGTATGAGTATGCAATGTAACTGGTCAAAGGTCAGATGTCATAGGGTCATAAAAGTCTTTTGAAAAAACAGAAAATATCTTATCACTGTGAAAACTTGAAAAGAGTTGAAGCAATTCAAACTGAACTTGGACGGAGTACATGTACATGTATGATCATGTAGTGAACTTTGATCACAAGCTGGATATTCTCAAGGGCTGCTGGTCTAATAGGTTGTCAGTATCTCTCAGGGGCTGTCGGTCTCAAGGGCTGTTGGGTGTCATTGGCTGTTGGTCTCATGGGCTGTCAGTCTCAAGGGCTATTGGTCTCGTGGGCTGTTGGTCTCATTGGCTGTCAGGCTCAAGGGCTACTCGTCTCAAAGGCTGTTGGACTCATGGGCTGTTGGGTCTCATGGGCTGTCAGTCTCAATGGCTGCCGGTCTCATGGGCTGTCAGTCTCATGGGCTGTCGATCTAATTGGCTGTCAGTCTCAAGGGCTGCTTGTCTTACGGGCTATCAGTCTGAAGAGCTGATGGGTCTCGTGTCTTGTCAGTCTCAAGGGCTGCTGATCTTATTGGCTGTCAGTCTCAAGGGCTGCTGGTCTTATTAGCTGTCAGTCTCAAGGGCTGCTGGTCTTATTGGCTGTCGGTCTCAAGGGCTGCTGGTCTTATTAGCTGTCAGTCTTAAGGGCTGCCAGTCTCATGGGCTGTTTGTCTTATGGGCTGTCAGTCTTATGGCCTGCTGGTCTTATGGGCTGTCAGTCTCAAGGGCTGCTGGTCTTATGGGCTGTCAGTCTCGAGGGTTGTTGGGTCTCATGGGCTGCTGGTCTCATGGGCCATTGGGTCTCATGGGCTTTCAGTCTCAAGTGCTGTCGGTCTCAATGGCTGCCGATCCTCATAGGCTGCTGGTGTCCTAGGTTGTTGGTCTCATCGGCTGCCAGTCTCAAGGGCTGCCGGTCTCATGGTCTCATGGGCTGCCAGTCTCAAGGGCTTACGGTCTCATGGGCTGCCAGTCTCATGGTCTGCTCAAGGGCTGCTGGTCTCATGGGCTGTTGGGTCTTATGGCCTGTCAGTCTCAAGGGCTGTTGGTCTCATGGGCTGTTAGTCTCACAGGCTACCAGTCTGATTGGATGTTGGTCTCATGGGCTTTTGGCCTCATAGGCTGCCAGTCTCATTGTCTGCTGGTAGCAAGGGCTTTCAGTCTCAAGGGCTGCTGATCTCATGGGCTGCTGGTCTGTTGTTGTTGTTTTTTTGTTGTAATGGCAATCAGTCAAGGACTGACTATAATTACCAACGCCTTTCTTTTTGGGTGGGCTGTAAGTAATACCACCTTATAATTTCGTTAAAATTGCCTTTATTTATTTATATCTTTTTCCGATTTCTAACCACTTTTTTATGTGCAAGATAACTTGAAAATGGCTCAATCAAATGCCTTGAAATTTGGCACACATATGTATAGGCATATGGACAAAGCAAAATAAGGTTTTCAACCTTGACCTTGATTGATGATGTCATCTAGGCGCCATTTTGGGAAATTTTCTGAAAATCAACTCATGATCAATCCTCATAAACTCTCCCTCAGCCCGAAGGAATCCCTTGCATTCGGCTCCAGCTAGACTTGGCCTTCTTGGCTAAGCCTCAACACCCTAAGAACTGGTTACGGACGATGCAGAGTCCTAATGCAGAGGTGGGGTTTCGAAGACGAACAAACAGAATGTGAATGCGGCCAGGAACAGACAATGGAACACCTGCTAGTCTGCCCACTCCTGCCAGACCCATGCACCCAAGATGACCTGGAAGGCGTGAACTGCCGTGCCAGAGCCTGTGTGGATCACTGGATGGGACTTGTGTAGTGACTCGATAAGAAGAAGAAGAAGAAGATCATATCTTCATAACGCAAAGTCATTTCTCATTCATATTTATCGTGATCAAGGTCTCATGTCTCGTCAATCTCAAGGGCTGCTGGTCTTATTGGCTGTCAGTCTCAAGGGCTGCTGGTCTTATTGGCTGTCAGTCTCAAGGGCTGCTGGTCTTATTGGCTGTCAGTCTCAAGAGCTGTTGGATCTCATGTCTTGTCAGTCTCAAGGGCTGCCGGTCTCATGGGATGTTGGTTTTGTGGGCTGTCAGTGTCATGGGATGCCGGTCTCATGGGCTGCCAGTCTCACTTAACCGTGGTCTCATGAGCATACAGTCTCATTGTCTGTTGGTCTCAAGAGCTGCTGGTCTCATGGGCTGTTGGTCTCATGGGCTGCTGGTCTCAGGAGCATTTGGTCTCATGGGCAGTTAGTCCCATGGGCTGTTGGTCGATATATGGGCTGTTGGTCACATGGGCTGTTTTTCTCACTGGCTGTTAGTCTCATGTGCTATCAGTCCCTTGTGCTGTTGGTCTCAACGGCTGCCGGTCTCATGGGCTGTTGGTCTCATGGGCTGTTAGTCTCACAGGCTATCAGTCCCTTGTGCTGTTGGTCTCAAGGGCTGCCGGCCTCATTACTGGTCTCATGGGCTGTTTGTCTCATGGGCTGTTGGTCTCATGGGCTGTAGGTCTCATTGGCTGTTAGTCTCATGGGCTATCAGTCCCTTGTGCTGTTGGTCTCAAGGGCTGCTGGCCTCATTACTGGTCTCATGGGCTGTTTGTCTCATGGGCTGTTTGTCTCATTGGTTGTTGAGTCTCATGGGCTGGTAATCTCAAGGGTTGCTGGTGTAGTGGGCTTTTGGTTTAATGGGTATTCAGTCGCTTGGGCTGAAACCATCACAAGTACCGTAAATCTCTGTGTACAAGGCGCACTTTTTTTCCATCGGAAAAAAATCGAAAGTCTGGGGTGCGCCAAATACACAGGTACAGGATATTTTGATTATTTATTTAAACATATTTGTGGCTTACACCCAGTAAATAAGATCGATTGATCGATCTGTATTGAAAAACAAGTCAGAAAAATGTTCTCAAAATGCTACTTTTTAGTCGTTTTCGAAAATCTCTGTGTCTCAACATGAATTACATAATGCAAATAAAGAATAGGATCTAGTATAATTTGAAGGGAAGAGAGTTTTTTTTTTCGTTTTTTTTTCAGTCTCAAAAAATTATGCCCCTTCACATAGCACTTTCCCGGCCGACGCTTACCCGTGTCTCCAGCTCACACACCCGTATCTTGCAGCTCACTCACACAGGGGATATCGAATCACCATTCGAAAACTAGCCTGTCAAAATTTCTGTTTGGATTTGGATGAAAAATTTTCTGTCTTCTTTAGTTTTAAAAACAACATCGTTACTAACTTACTATTATTTGTAACAAGTTCACAAGCACTTCAACTGCGCCTCGTAATAAAATGAAAGTATTTCCGAACGCTGAAATAAGACGCGATCTGATCTGGGTTTTTTTTTTTTTTTTTTTTGTCTTAAAAATAGGGGTGCGCCTTATACACAGGTGCGCCTTATACACAGAGATTTACGGTAAGGTTACCAGATGATATTGCCATGATACATGTATGTAGTGGTTGAACCCACAATCTTTACATGTCTAGTCAGGTTTTCAACTTATTCCTCTTCCACACCTCCATACCATAGAGTGAGGCAGTTATTTTAAATTCACTTTAATTGTGTGTTCTCTTTATAGGAACTGATACAAAGTTATTGGATTTGATGAGAGCTATGAATCCCACCATGGTATGTACTAGCTACAAGTCCTACTTAATGCTATATTCTTTAACTAAAATGGGATCAGGGGCCCGTTGCATAAAACTTACCATTGATGGTAAATTTGCCATCAATGGCAACTACCATGGTAACAGGGCTCAACAGCCAATCAAAATCAAGGTTTTCATGGTAGTTACCATTGATGGCAAAGTTACCATCAATGGTAAGTTTTGTGCAACGGGGCCCAGATAATCGGATTGCCGATTTGCCTTCAGTATATATCGGTATCGGATTGGAAAATTGGGAGTAATATTTTAGCCCAATTTTGCTGGCACACATTTTCTATTTCCATTGCCATTTGATCTTTAGATCATTCATTACTAATCGGTGATTAAAATTTTTTGTAAAATAAGAAGGAATCCTACCCCGAATCAACAAAGAAGTACACCTTCAGTCCTGTTATATTTATCCAGAAAACCTTTACTAAACCATAAAGTGTATATGTAGTTGACAACTAGGCAATTGTTTCCTCAGAAAATCCTGAGATCATTGCCAACTGTGAAGGAAACTAAGGAATTTGCTTTTAGGAACTGAAAATGCTCTAGTAACTGTCATTGTGTGCCTTCTCTTAGAGCCACATATAGTGTAAACTTTGTTTTCCTGCTTGGATTCATTTTGAGTGAACAGATTCGTCCAAACAGATGCCGGGTAAGCTTGCTGCATCGCTCAGTACAACATGGACAACAAGTACAACAAGGACAACAAGTACAGCAAGAGGTAAGAGGTCAATTTTTTCAACATTCCTCTTATATGTAGCAAAAAGCGAGACAAAGGCGCCGCTTTTTCCAGTGGCGGCGGCGGCGGCGGCATCAACATCAAAAACTTAACCTAAGGTTAAGTTTTTGAATTGTCAATATAATTTTGAAAGTATAAGGTCCTATTCAATGAAACTTGGACTAAAGGGTTATCAAGTATCCCCAATCATGTGAGGAGAATTTCAGGTCACAAGGTCAAAGGTCATTTAAGGTCAACATACTTAGACTATGTTGTGGCATCATCATCAAAAACTTAACCTGAGGTTAAGTTTTTGAATTTTTAATATAATTTTGAAAGTATAGGTCCTTATTCAATGAAACTTAGACTAAAGGGTTATCAAGCATCCCCCATCATGTGAGTAGAATTTCAGCCCACTAGGTCAAGGTCAAAGTTCATTTCAGGTCAACAAACTTAGACTTTGTGGCATCAGGCTAAGATTTTGAATTGTTATCATAATTATGAAAGTATACATTCCTATTCCATGAAACTTGTACCCAAGGGTCATCAAGTATCACAAATCATTAACACAAATTCCAGGTCACAAAGTCAAGGTCAAAGGTCATTTTAGGTCAGTAGACTTGGATTATGTTTTCACAACTAAATATGAGAATTAATAAATCAATTTGTTATTTGTTAATATTTCATGAAAATTATCAATCTTGGTACAAGTAATAGTAAATAATTATTCTGATGATTCTTTGTCAATATTCACTTAAAAATGATGATTATATTCTAAGAATTTCATTTGGGGGGGGGGGCCTGCTAATGGGCTACCCTGCCTATGAATAATGTCCCAACCTCAGTTTTTCATCATAACGAATTGCGTAATGCAGGCGAGACTGCCGAGAGCGTTTCCCTTGTTTGTAAAATGCATAATGTTTTAACTTTTGCATAAATAGGCTATAATTTAAAAAAAATGCATATCATATACACTATTTTGTTCCTTATGTGCATACATATATATTATAGACATGCACATTTGTGTATTGATCACACATTTTATGGCTGAGATCATGGGGGAGAGTGGTTGTACATGTACAGTCCATCTATTTATATTCAGTTGGTTATTGATAGTCAGTTGTGTATTCTTATTCAGTTATTTATTGATATTCAGCACTGTTCAATGATAAGTTATGTTGTATGCTTTGCCCAAACATTGTCTTGTTATTTACAACTGTATAATTCATTCTTTTTTCTGTGTTTCATTCTGATTAAACCACCAGATATTGGAATCACAGGCAATATCTAGATCAATGGAATCTAATGTATTCTGGAAGGGAAGAGGAAAAGCTGCTGCACGTATTCAGCGAGCACAGGCTTCACCCACTGCTCTTAGTACAACACCACACCCACCCCCAATATCTGACCAATCCATGAACAAATCTTCTGGAAGAAGATTTGATGCTCTTGGTGCTCCTCCTCCTGCTCTTGGTGCTCCTCCTCCTCCTCTAAAAGGATTTGCTGACCTTCCTCCACCCCCACTTCCACTAAAAAAATCACTGGGACATGTTGGCTTTTCACACATGACCAAATCTTCAGGAAATGGATTTGCTGCTGGTTTTCCTCCTCCTCGTCGTCATATTCCTACAGCTGCTGCTGCTGCTTCTGCTACTGCTCCTGGTGCTCTTCTTCTTGAAAGATATACTAACCTCCCTCCACCCCCACTTTCACCTCAATTAAGAGGATCTGCTCCACCACCCCCATGCTCACTGGGACATCTTGGCTTTCAACCCATGACCGAATCTTTAGAAATAGGATTTCTTGCTGGTGCTCCTCCTCCTCCTCCTCCTCCTCCTCCTCCTGGTGCTGCTGCTCCTGCTGCTCCTGGTGATCTTTTTCTTGAAAGATATACTAACCTCCCTCCACCCCCACCTCCACCTCCATTAGGGGCATCTGCTCCACCACCCCCAACAGGATTGGTATATGTTGAGCCTCCACCAATACAGCCACGCTCTCGGGGAGGGAGAATTCGAAACAAATTAGGAAGTGCTCCCACACCTTTTCCAGCCTGTGCTCCTCAATCCATAAGGAGTGTTCCTCAATTACAAAGTAGTGCTCAATCAGAAAGGAGTGTTCCTCAACCAAGAAGTGCTGCTCAATCATTGAGGAGTGTTCCTCAATCAAAAAGGAGTGTTCCTCAATCACGAAGTAGTGCTCAATCACTGAGGAGTGTTCCTCAACCACAAATGAGTGCTCCTCAACCACGGTTCTTTTCTTCTGTTTCCATAACGCCTGATGTATCAGAATACCAATTTATGCAAGATTCAGCATTGATGTCAGAGATACGAGATGAGTCTCCACCCCCACAAAGAATTGCTGGGTCATTCAAATGCTCATATTCTCCTACTTCCCCTTCATATTCTCCTACTTCCCATTCATATGCTGCTTCTTCCCCATCAAGCTCCCCACTTCCATCTGCAGATGTTAACCAGCAGACCATACAGTTAATACCAGAGATTACAAGAGCTTCTCGTGAAGAGCAGATGTCTTCGTTCATGACATGCAGTGAAAAGGCAGCTGTCACATTGGATTGGGAGTCTGAAGCAGTGCCTGCGACTCCTATTTCTTCAGCTGATGTATCAGAATACCAATTCATGCAAGAAGAAGTTAGTAACAGAATAAAAAATATTCTTCCTTGTAGTACAGTCTTTGATACGTCTGAAGAAGTAGAATTTTGTGGGCTTGGAATTGATGATGACTTTGTGGATGAGATAAGTTGTGAGGATAGAGGTGTCGGTGTGCTAACTAGAAATAATGAGGATACTGACAGAGGTGAAATCTTTGTACGAGAGGATGTTGATTCATCAACAAGTAAGGAATTAGGAAAAACTGTACCTGAGGTTCAAGAAAGTGGAAGATGGCTTCCCAGTGGAAAAAGTTTTGAACTGGAATCCAAAGATTGTAGAAGGCTACAAAGTTCTCAATCTAATAAGTTTATTGGATCTGGTTCATTTGTTGCCCTGGGTAACAAAGCTCAAGCTGTTAGTCAACATTCAAGTCTCAGGGAATTCAAACATCCTCCAGGTATGCAATGTGAACCTGCACAACGATCAGGTAACATTTATGGACAAACTCAGAGTATGCTAGTTGGACCTGAAACACAATCAGACACTTTGGGATTTCATGATAACCCTGCACAAACTGATAATTTGTTTAGACAGTCTCAAAATATTTCTGATGGACTTGCACAGCAATCATATACTGTATCAGCACAATATCCAGATCACCAAGCCAGCAATGCTCTCTTTGATCCTCGAACAGAAAGTGAGCATGAATTTCCTGTAGTCTATAGTTCTGAGCCCCAGGAGCAATCTACATGTGGTACTGGAAGTAGAGTAATACCAGCTAACAACTCGCCCTTTCAAATATCAGGAGGACTGTTTGGTAAACATCATCATTCAAGGGGTCTGTTTGGATCTTCTCAACAATCTGACAGTGTGTTCTCAAGGAAATCTGAATCAGTTCAGCACACTTCTGATGTAGGAAATATAGTGAGATCCATAATGTCCTCCTCAGTTGTTGAAGAATTTGGCATACCAAGAGAACCACAGAGGTTTGGTTTTCATACCACTGTAAAAACACGTAGTGATGTCTTTGGAGCATCACAGGGTTTTGGTGGTCTCTCAGGTGCTAATGCACAAACAAATAGTGATGTCCCAGGAGCATCAAAGGCGTTTAGTTTTGGTGGTCTCTCAGGTGCTAATGCTCAAACACATAGCGATGGCCCTGCAACGTCACAGGGTTTAAGTTTTGGTGGTCAGTCACAGGGGTTTGGTTTCGGTGGTCTCTCGGGTACCAATGCGCAAACATTACATGATGTCCCTGCAGCATCGCAAGGGTTTAGTTACGGTGGTCAGTCACAGGGGTTTGGTTTTGGTGGCCTCTCAGGTGCTAATGCTCAAACACATAGCGATGTCCCAGCAGCATCACAGGGGTTTAGTTTCGGTGGTCAGTCACAGGGGTTTGGTTTCGGCGGTCAGTCTGGTGCAGATGCTCAAACACCTAGTGATGTCCCAGCAGCATCACAGGGGTTTAGTTTCGGTGGTCAGTCACAGGGGTTTGGTTTCGGCGGTCATTCTGGTGCAGATGCTCAAACACATAGTGATGTCCCAGGAGCATCAAAGGCGTTTGGTTTTGGTTGTCTCTCGGTGCTAATGCTCAAACACATAGCGATGTCCCTGCAACGTCACAGGGTTTAAGTTTCGTGGTCAGTCACAGGGGTTTGGTTTCGGTGGTCTCTCAGGTACCAATGCTCAAACATTACGTGATGTCCCAGTAGCATCGCAGGGGTTTAGTTACGGTGGTCAGTCACAGGGGTTTGGTTTTGGTGGTCTTTCAGGTACAAATGCTCAAACATTAAGTGATGTCCCAGCTGCATCAGAGGGGTTTAGTATCAGTGGTCAGTCACAGGGGTTTGGTTTTGGTGGTCTCTCAGGTGCTAATGCTCAAACACATAGCGATGGCTCAGCAGCATCACAGGGGTTTAGTTTCGGTGGTCAGTCACAGGGGCTTGGTTTCGGTGGTCTCTCAGGTGCTAATGCTCAAACACATAGCGATGGCCCAGCAGCATCACAGGGGTTTAGTTTCGGTGGTCAGTCACAGGGGTTTGGTTTTGGTGGCCTCTCAGGTGCTAATGCTCAAACACATAGCGATGTCCCAGCAGCATCACAGGGGTTTAGCTTTGATGGTCAGTCACAGGTGTTTGGTTGCGGTGGTCAGTCCGGTACAGGTGCTCAGAGACATAGCGATGTCCCAGCAGCATCACAGGGGTTTAGCTTTGATGGTCAGTCACAGGTGTCTGTTTTCGTGGTCAGTCCGTACAGGTGCTCAGAGACATAGCGATGTCCCAGCAGCATCACAGGGGTTTAGCTTTGATGGTCAGTCACAGGTGTCTGTTTTCGTGGTCAGTCCGTACAGGTGCTCATAGACATAGCGATGTCCCAGCAGCATCACAGGGGTTTAGCTTTGATGGTCAGTCACAGGTGTCTGTTTTCGGTGGTCAGTCCGGTACAGATGCTCAGAGACATAGCGATGTCCCAGCAGCATCACAGGGGTTTAGCTTTGATGGTCAGTCACAGATGTCTGTTTTCGGTGGTCAGTCCAGTACAGATGCTCAGAGACATAGCGATGTCCTGGGAGTGTCACAGGGGTTAAGATTTGGAGGTCACTCAATTGTCAATGCTCAGACACACACTGATGATTCCTTTGAAGAAGAGAGGTTACAGTTCATGCACTCAAGCAGTTCTTTGAAGTCTACTCCCAACCAAGACAAAGATGATTTACATTCAGATGAAATATCTGTAGCTAAAGTAAGTATGGATTCAAAGATGAATGCATGATGAATATTATTATTTGCTCTACAGTCGTTTTGGTGCCTTTAACATCTTAATCTTTTTTTTTCTACAATCATCAGACCATAAGCTTTCAGTGTTTTGAAAACCTCTTTCAAAACCATGATTTGTAGGCTACCATGAATACATTTCTGATCTCTTAATTCTTTGATGAAATAATGAAAAATCAGAAATGTCTCCTTTAAAAGTTGAATTGACCTTTAATTTAATTGTTTGTTAAAATTCTAAAGATCCAGATGTAATGTTTTCTGTGTTTTGAAAGGGGTTTTTAACTGTGATGAAATCAGACTAAGTTATTTAGCTCTTCTGATGAGGTTAGATTACCTCTTTTGAAAGCCATACAATCATGTAGTTGCCAAAATGTTTGAAGAAAGTAATATCACTTGTGGTAAGAATTTGAAATTTACCAAGAATGGTTTAATAATCAAAAACATTTTGTGTGTAGTCATGATGTTGAAAAGGTATGGAATGTGTAGTGAATTTGATTTGAAGAGAGATGAAGAAAGATATGAAATGAAGAGAATAATGTGATTGATAATGACACAAGAATGGGATATGGTATGAATGATTATAGGGAGAAATGAACGAGGATAGTAAGATTAATAGTATTCATAGAAAGATATTAAATGAAGAGAATAATGTGATTGATAATGACACAAGAATGGGATATGGTATGAATGATTATAGGGAGAAATGAAACGAGGATAGTAAGATTAATAGTATTCATAGAAAGATATGAAATGAAGAGAATAATGTGATTGATAATGACACAAGAACGGGATATGGTATGAATGATTATAGGGAGAAATGAAACGAGGATAGTAAGATTAATAGTATTCATAGAAAGATATGAAATGAAGAGAATAATGTGATTGATAATGACACAAGAACGGGCTATGGTATGAGTGATTATAGGGAGAAATGAAACGAGGATAGTAAGATTAATAGTATTCATAGAAAGATATGAAATGAAGAGATTAGTGAGATTAAAAGTATGAATGAATGAGTGCTCAATGTTCAATGCTGGATGAATTCCTTAAAGTTGAAATGTACCTATATAGTCAAATTGTCATAGACAATTGAAATGTACAACAAAATGATTTTTAATGACTTCTATTTTGTGAAAAATTATAAACCTACAATTTATGATGCAAGCAATTGTGATATAAATGGACAATTCATGTACTGAAATCTATTAATGTTTAGTTCATATATGTAGTACTCGAATATAACATTTCAAGGATGTGTACACTCTACCACTGTTTAAAAAGAATTCCAATACAATCCAACATTTATCATATAAAAGGGGATGTGCTGAAAGTTGAATTGAATTGATTTAGAAAAATATAAAAGGTATTTCCCACTGCCCATTTCCAAGGTGGTACTTGTGATACCGTCAACACAGCCTGTAAGCTGTAGCGTGTCCATTCATTATTTCATGCAGTCATATGACACCCCCAACATGAACCTTGAATCATGTTCCCTTTTCAGTCTTTTTTTAAGTGTGATTCTTTCACAATAATCTAAACAACCTAAGGTTTGTCGTTCATGAAAATATTGTTTTTGGAGTATTTCCTGTTTTTGTCAAAATTTCCCTGGTAGTAATTACTGGTAATTTACTGCCCGGTATGTACTGGCCAACCCTACATAGGATGCAAGGGATTACATGAGTACAGTTCATCGATACCATAATTAGGATGATATGAATGATCTCGTAATCATGATGTACAAACTATTTTGATTGGTCTCAAATCATTTCTTCTAATATCTCATATCATGATTGTTGGTAGAGAAAATTAGGTATACAAGTATGCTTTTTATGAACGTATTCATGGACATGTAGTATGTACCCAAATCAGTTCATACTCAGTAATATAAAAATTGTATTTTGCTGTACCATTGTTAAAGTAACTGATTTCATTGAACTGAACATTTTTAATATGACAGTAATGAGATTAGGATGTGTGGATCATTTCCCATATTTGTCTTTCAATATAGGTTTCAAAGCCAAATGTGACTTTTCTCTCAAAGTCAGCTGAACGCCGTGCACAGCCTGTCAAAAAGCAGAAGAAGAAGATGGTTATGCTTACCGGTAATGCACCAGAGGTTAGTTATGATGCACCAGAGCCTGTATTTGGCCTTGTAGCAGGTGGCATGATGAAGAGCCATGACAAGAGGCGGGTAAGTGGGTTCCACGACACATGCTCATGGTCAATATCCTGCACCATATTCCTATACTAAGTATCCAGGACAAACCCAAACCCTAAGCCTAAACCTTACCTAAAACCTAATCGCAGACCTAACCCTTACCTCATGATCTTTGACCAATGTCACCAGAGCAAAGGTCATGGCCCCATAACGCAACACTAATAGCAATTGATTGTACAATTGATTGTATGATTGATTGCATTTGCATTGATACTTACTTGCAATCAATCACAAGAGTTCAATTGTAGGATGAATTGCAAAGCTTTGTGTTACAGGGCCCAGGTCACCAGTATGTGATCTATGCTATATACATGTAAGTTGTAAATAGGCATACATTTTTACAATGATATATTTATTTCATTTTATTACAAGGAAATAAACAACGTAAACCACTACATAATAAATATATTCATTATGATATCATAAATTAGCACTAAAAAAAAAAAACTTATTTTGATCAGTAAAGATAACAATGGAAAGGAATTGAGAGGGACACAAGATATGTTATAAAATATGACCTGAAAGTATACATCTCTCTCTCCCCTTCTCTCTCCCCCTCTTCCCCTCTCTCTTCCCTTCCCCCTCTCTCCCCTCTCTCTCTTCCCCTTCTCTCTCCTCCCCCTCTCTCCTCCCCCTCTCTCCACCCCTCTCTCTTCCCTTCTCTCTCTCCTCCCCTCTCTCCTTCTTCTCTCTCCTCCCTCTCTCCTCCCTCTCTCTCATCCCCCTCTCTTCCCCTTCTCTCTCCTCCCCTCTCTTCTCCTTCTCTCTCCCCTCTCTCCTCCCTCTCTCCTCCCTCTCTCTCCTCCCCCTCTCTCCTCCCCCTCTCTCCACCCCTCTCTCTTCCCATTCTCTCTCCTCCCCTCTCTTCCCCTCTCTCTCCTCCCCTCTCTCCTCCCCTCTCTCCACCCTTCTCTCTTCCCCTTCTCTCTCCTCCCCTCTCTCCTTCTTCTCTCTCCTCCCTCTCTCCTCCCTCTCTCATCCCCCTCTCTTCCCCTTCTCTCTCCTCCTCTCTTCTCCTTCTCTCTCCTCCCCTCTCTCCTCCCTCTCTCTCTCTTCCCATTCTCTCTCCTCCCCTCTCTCCTCCCCTCTCTCCTCTCTCCTCCCCTCTCTCCTCCTCTCTCCTCCCCTCTCTTCCCTTCTCTCTCCTCCCCTCTCTCCTCCCTCTCTCCTCCTCTCTCCTCCCCTCTCTTCCCTTCTCTCTCCTCCCCTCTCTCCTTCTCTCTCCTCCCTCTCTCCTCCCTCTCTCTCATCCCCTCTCTTCCCTTCTCTCTCCTCCCCTCTCTTCTCCTTCTCTCTCCTCCCCTCTCTCCTCCCCTCTCTCTCTCTTCCCATTCTCTCTCCTCCCATTCTCTCTCCTCCCCTCTCTCTCTCCTCCCTCTCTCCTCCCTCTCTCTCATCCCCCTCTTCCCCTTCTCTCTCTTCCCCTCTCTCCTCCCCCTCTCTCCTCCCTCTCTCCTACCCCTCTCTTCCCCTTCTCTCTCCTCCTCTCTCCTCCCCTCTCTCCTCCCCCTCTCTCCTCCCCTCTCTCCCTCCTCCCCCTCTCCCTCCTCCCCCTCTCCCTCTCTCTCTTCCCCTTCTCTCTCCTCCCTCTCTCCTCCTCTCTCCCCTCTCTCTCTCTTCCCATTCTCTCTCCTCCCCTCTCTCTTTCCCTTCTCTCTCCTCCCTCTCCCTCCTCCCCTCTCTCCTCCCCTCTCTCCCTCTCTCTCTCTCCCATTCTCTCTCCTCCCCTCTCTCCTCCCCTCTCTCTTCCCTTCTCTCTCTTCCCTTCTCTCTCCTCCCCTCTCCCCCCCTCTCTCTCTCTCTTCCCTTCTCTCTCCTCCCTCTCTCCTCCCCTCTCTCCTCCCCTCTCTCCTCCCCTCCTCCTCCCCTCCCTCCTCCCCCTCTCTCCTCCTCTCTCCTCCCCTCTCTCCTCCCCTCTCTCCTCCCCCTCTCTCCTCCCCTCTCTCCTCCCCTCTCTCTTCCCATTCTCTCTCCTCCCCTCTCCCCCCTCTCTCTCTCTCTTCCCATTCTCTCTCCTCCCCTCTCTCCTCCCCTCTCTCCTCCCTCTCTCCTCCCCTCTCTCCTCCCCTCTCTCTCTTCCCCTTCTCTCCTCCCCTCTCTCTCCCTCGGGAATGGATGGGGATTAGAGAACTTGTAGGATATGGCAGGATCCATGAGAAAAGAAAAAGAATTATAACATTTTGAGATCAACAGCCTACACGATCTCTCCTTAAAAAAATCTTAATACTGATCCATACAGAAGCCTTTGATAAGCATATAACTCATGACAACAAAGGATTTTTAAACGGAAGTCCATCCTCATTGTTTTTTATATATATGTGATAATCAAATCCAGACCTCTTTTTTTCTCTTTCTTTTTCTTTTTACATTTTATCTTTTTTTTTATGAATTCGGTTTACATATTTTGAATAATCCATAACTTGTATGAGTGTCGTATTATTTGTATACCTCCACAGTAATGATGAGTTTCTTTTGATTGCACTCTAGTATTACATACATTATTGTTTCCTATTTCATAGCTTTTAATTTTCTCTGTTCTCAGGTGTTGGTTGAAGAAGAGATATGCTGTGATGATTTTGATGAAGGAGACAAAGAGGAAGAAGATGAAGAAGAGGAAGAGGAAGAGAAGCAGAGGATGTATGATGTTCCGATGTCTGAAGCTTGGGGCGCTGAAATGGACAAGGAAGAGTATGACCACTATGGTGTGGTAAGCATTAAGCTGTAAACATTGCCATCCTTGAAACTTGGATTAACAAGGTTATCACTTGTTTACAAACTAGGGAAATAGCGCAAAGCCAAACAGCAGAGAGTAATTTCTTTTTTTTCAATTGATTCTAATCAGTGGGATTAGAATTTGGAATGAAAATTGATTATCACTGTTCATGTTACACATAACAGTCTTAACAAAATATAACAACTATATTAGGCTAAACTTCTCCAGAGGTTACAAAACCAGTTTGTTTTTGCTCTATTGGATTGTGCTATCACACAAACAGCATATTTTTTGACAATTGTGAACAATTATAGTATTAACCTAGTTTGTGAATGTACTTTAGAATACCTAGGACTTTTTTAGCTTACGTTCTAGTTTTTATCAAATTGTGACCTCACTGCTCAGTTACAATCACCAAAGGTACATGACCAGAATTCATTTTTTTTTTTGGATAAATTAAGTTCACTTTCTAAAAATAGGTACTTCAAGCTTTCCAATGATATAATTTTTACAGTTTACTTTACATTTACATTAGAATCCACCTACATTTTACCTACATTTACCTACATTTTATGTTAGACTAAGAGCAATCATCAACATCTTTAAAAAAAATATTTAAAAAATCTGTTTGCCTGTCATGCCCCCCCCCCCCTGCAAAATTTCAGATTTGTGACTTTATGATAGTTTAATACCATCTGGTTGCACTCATAAATCTATACACACTTTTCAGTTTTTTGAGACCCTTGTGTAATTGAAATGGTTTTATAATGTTACAACTGGATTTGGCTTTATTAATATACTGCTATATACTACTAGATGTGCATAATTGTTTGACTTCTCTAAAATCACTCAAGCATCGCATGAAGGCCAGGTTCAACAATGTGATCTTGTAGCCAAATTTGTTCTTTATGATGTGAGAGGTCATCAAGCAATTGATGGTCACAGAGGCCTGAGTAATAGCATTTCATCATAACTTGATACATTTATGTCTGTTCTAATTCCTTCTATGCTTTGGTTGAGTGGTTTGACTTTCACACTTTGTTACCATTGTAAAGGCAATATTTCTTTCTTGAATATTAATGTTAACAAAAAAGAAGTTAATGATGATAATGATGATTACCATGAATGAATATTTAAAGTAATATCAATTTTTATTCCAGGCCTAATATTCCAAAGCTGCTCAATATTACATGTAACCTGTGCAGACTATGAATCGTTTGAATTATTTTCTTTGTCAGCAAGTACTGCTGGCCATGTCATTTATACACTTGTCAATTTAATGTTCCATTTTAAAGAATAGTAAGAACATGGCTTTTTAAGTATGTACTTGCATGTACTGGTACATGTGTATATGAATTTGCTGGTCGTTGTCAAGTTAGGGGCTGTGTTGAATCTTTTTGTTCATGATATTAATGACTTTCCTGCCTTTTTTTCAGAGTAAATTTTTTTCATCTGCAATGGCTAGCCCTGAAATTTCTCACGGTGAAATGGAGAAACAGTCAAGGAGAGTATCACGGTCAATGTCACGATCAAGGTCATGCTCAAGCTCAATTTGTCTGTCAAGTGAAGTAACAGGTAAAATAAATTCATTTAAAACACAGCATCTTGGAATTATTTATCGTAATTTATGCAAATAAGGCAATAAAATTTACATTCTTACCCATAAATCATATATTCTTTATATTTAAACATTATTTTTCACTACATATATTCTTCAGACCATTTGGGATAATACCAAAAAAAAATTGGAAGAAGCAGGTTATTCCTTATGTTATCTATTGTTTTGATAATTTCTTATGTATTTCTTTGTTTTTGTTGTTTTATTTCTTTTCTTACTATAATTCAACTATTTTGACCCTGAAAATAAACACCTAAACTATAAACAAGACCAAATAACCAATGTTTGATGTCTTTTTTGGAAAAATGAGATTTCCATATGTTTTGTACATAAATCACGAAAATGAGCAATTTCCGGGCTGACATGCAAAGACAAAAGGTCACGTGACTTTGAAACGGTAGGTCCGATTTTCGAAAAATTTGTTTCAAAAGATGCGCAAGACTCGAAAGAAAAAGTCGTAACATTTCAGCGCAAGATTTTTTTTTGCGTTAAAAAACTATCGCAAAAAATGTAAAGGGGGGCTTCTAAAGCCCCCGGGCTAGATAAGGTTAATGGCCCCTTTGAGAGGAAGGTTCAGAGTAGAGTGATTCCACACTGAAACAGGATTTTCAATCATATGAATGGTTTTCTTATCACATGTACTAGCTTGCTGCTGACCAAAATGTCCAATTAGAAGCACTTTACATGAGCATGTTTTAAGGTGAAATTCTACGACAATAAATGTCCATTAATTTGGTACCTACGGCAAGCCTATGTTATTTCGAAGTTGTTCATTTTCATAGCATATCACAAAAATCTTCTAGCTACTGGATATCCTCAATTGAAATGTCGAAAAATAGCCTCCTCTCTTTGCCTAGAAAGTCAGTCACGGAGCTGGTCCACTATTTGTGACGTCACGCCCGGGACTCGTATATTCACGTACCCGGATGTTCCATAGAAAAACATGGGCAGAGAGATACAATTTCTGCTATTTAGTTTCAAAGTTTAGTTTCATAACTCTATGTATAATTCTTCACCTTCCCCTATTATTTCATAGTATTAATATCAATTCCCCTTTTCAGAATTATGACATAAACAAGCCAACGATGCGCTATTAGTCGATATTTTCACCATGTAATTTTGTTTGAGTGTGTTGAATTTGGTGAGATTGTTTTCGTATGCTCGGTAAAGTAGATCTGCCGTTTTCTTTGTTCTCGATCGCATTCGGTCTAGCTAGCTTTACACGTATACACGTACGGTACATGTTATATAATTATATCAATTGATAATGGCTGGAGAGTTTGACCAGAACGATCTTTTATGGAGTTTGAAGAGTTTATGGAGGAACTTAAAAGTAATGAAGGAGAAAGGGACGAGAGTGCATTGTGAGAAATGCCAAATTCCGACACCGGTGGTCATGCACTGATCGAGGAGCAGTGTTTTTCCTTAGCTGGTAACGTCGCTCTCACTCTCTTGCAATTGCCGATTTACAGATATCTAGCGCTCGTACGTTCCACAAGCCGCCGAGAGCAGCGGCCTGGTCTTATATACCTGCCGATTCCGCTCGCTTCACGAACGTTCGTGCAATTAAGAGCCGCATCACTCGCGGATGAATATCGTTCATAGACGTCGTCCGCTAAATAGAGGAAGCTTGATCTCGTTCAAGTGTGATATATATATTTAAAACAAATATTTAACTGATTCTGTATCCTTTTTTGATGCAGTCACACACATCCATGATAATTACAGTCATAGTTCTAGGCCTATTCGTTTCACAAAACTGCTCCTGTACCTTATCTGATGACAAGATGAGGTATATGTACACCCGCCTATTCATACCTGCATATGATTTAACCTTGTTTTCCAAGCAGTAAACCAGTCTTAAAACTCTACCTTATCTGATGACAAGATGAGGTATATGTACACCCGCCTATTCATACCTGCATATGATTTAACCTTGTTTTCCAAGCAGTAAACCAGTCTTAAAACTCTACCAAAATGGATAATGTGAGGATATAAAAAGAAATCAGCGACTAGAAAACGTTGCTTAGTTATTCTTCATTCAAATAAAAACAGAAAATCTATCACATAAACCCGTTAACAAGAAAAATTCTAAGCTCTGACAGGATAGCATTTACGTGGGCATATCATTGGCATTCACTCTCACTCAGCCCATGATCCCCGGTTGTGACGTCAAGAATAGAGGACCCAGCAATTCCGTGCATTTCCGGGTTTCCGACTTCGAGATTTTGGTGGAGTTTACTCGCATAAATTAACTATTCTGAACTTGTTTTGTCGGTTGAACGCCATTTAGTGTCATTCTGGGGGTTAAAAGTTTTCTATTGATGTAATTATCTCAATATTTGGGATTATCCTAGAATTTCAGCTTTAAGGCAGTGGCTGGGAATCACATTGTCATGGGAATAGGGTATGACCCACCTGTATCTAAACCATGGAAACATATCATACAGATACAATGGTTTGTGGCAGCTATCAAAGGACCATGAGTTATTATTACTTGCTGTAGAATTCCTAGACTCAATTGGTGATCAATGTGAATATGTTACTTGACTGTAGATCACATGGTTTGCTGCACTGATGCTCCTTTGCAAGACATTAATCTACATTTGCAACTCTCCATTCAAATGGTGTAACTGGTTATCCAGTAGGAATTTGTAATGATAATTTCCACAAACATTTTTGTTTAAATAAATGGCAGAATTTGAAATCGCCCCTGAAAAACGTTTAACAAGTTTAATTACGGTAGGACTTTTTCATATTGCAATGAAATAAAATAATGTACAATATTACTTCATTAAATAGAAAAATAATAGATATGTATAGGAGTGAAAATCATGCTTGGTAAGCTGTCAAATATGACCGATGCCGTTATCTTCTACACAATTATCTTCCAAGTTTTAATTTTGTAATCATCCAAAAAATACAGTACATAAAACTTTGATGAAATATTTACATACATCTGCATTTATATGTATAAAACTTCATTATTGTTTTACAGTTGAAGGATTAACATCACGAGTGTACACAAGTAAGCATGAACTGAAGATGTGGCAGCAGGCTCTGTGTCAAGGTAACATTCCAGATTCTTTCCCTGGTTGGTCAATGAAGGAGCTATCTGTGTTGAAGCAGGCTGTGAATGATTTCATGGTGACCCTTGAACCCTACCAAGTTCCTATCATAGTGGAGTCATTACCAGATAGAGCCATTCTTGAATCTTTAGTGAAAATGGATCTATTCAGTGTAAGTACATGTTTCTTTCAGTTTATTCATTCAATCTCTTTCACACAGGATGTTATACTCCCCAGGGAGCAGAGTGTGTGCGCTATCATGTGCAGATTAGCACTTGAATCCAATGACCGGGATGAATTGATTAAAATGTAAAGGGCTTAAAGAAACATAATATTAAGCGCTATACAAATGTGACTATTATAATTATTATTATGATCCCACTATGCTAATTGATCATTCAGTTAAACATAATTCATGCCAAAGAAAACGGTGAACTAAAGGACAAGAAGAGATAATGAAAGCTGCTTATGAGTATAGCGCATTACTGTTCTCTACACACTCATTGGTTTGTAGAATGTTACAGCAGTGTTCCGTCAAAGTCAGTTTTTAGACAATCCAAAACCTTGCTCTAGGCCTTTACACCCTACTTCACAGGGTTGTGTCTAAGGCTAGATATTGGGCCTGTACATGGGTCTGAATGTGTTTGAATGGAAATAATTCCTCATGTCAATAGACCTAATACTTAACATGAGAATGTGTATATCTTTGTGACATAAATCATTGATTCGTATTAAGTGCTTTTACAGAGTACTGATCAGAGCACTGATACACCCCCCCCCCCTATTTTTTGTTTTGAACAATAACATACATATACTTATAGCACTTAGCAATAAACATGGTACTTATATATATACTAATGTTCATAACAATATTATTAAAAAAATGGACATAATAATAGCAATTGCATCAGACATGTATTTCACCTGTCCTGCATGTTGAGAACCAAAAATGTGTTAATAATATTTAACACAGAGTTAACACCTCTCTTTAAATACTCACATCAACAATACGAACTTGACTTTTTAATAATTGTGATATGGGAAGAGTTTGGTTTTGAGTTTGTTTTTGAAAATTTCTTCTGTGTTACATAGGATGTCTATTTCTCGGCTCTAAATCAAGGTGATAATTAATCTCTTTTGAATGCTCTTTTGAATGACGTAGCTTGTACACCCACGGACCACCATTACACGGATCAACAGAAAAAGAAAAAAATCACCTGTTTTTCAGCATTATAAATTGCTGAATTCAATATTTCACAAAAATATCCATCATCAGTCTAAAAAATAAAGTTTAAATTATTCCAATGCTACTTCATTAAATAATCATTCCCATACACTGTACAACTTTGATCCCTTCTCTTGTCATCATGCAAACAGCCAAACAATGCCAATCATTGCGGTCTGACTTGTCTGACTGAAAATCCTTGTTCCGACGCTTGTGCAATGTTTTCCATCGTCCGTTTGTTGAGTAAAGATACGTGGCTGAAATACGTGGCTCACGTGGCTGAAATACCGCTTTTGTTTTGGGTCAATTTCATAACCGTGTTCACGCACAGATTAGCTGGCCGTGTGCACAGAGAGGAAATTACACGCTAACTCACAGCACTAGTGTGAATCCTACACAATTGTTGTTTGTTGTATTATTTCAAAGTATGGAAGTCTTTCGTAAATCTGTATGAAAAATAGAACGCATTAACATACATGAGTGTTGTTTATTATTAAACATTGAAATCCCAATTAGGCAATTAGAATATTAGCTAATTCAATAACATGATTTTTAAAAGAAGTTGTTAGATTGTTGTATATATTGTGCCTTATTTGATACTGATAATGAGTAATACTTTATATAATATAAATATTGATAAGGACATCCACATGTATCTGTATGAAAAGTAGAACGCATTAACATACATGAGTGTTGTTTATTATTAAACATTGAAATCCCAATTAGGCAATTAGAATATTAGCTAATTCAATAACATGATTTTTAAAAGAAGTTGTTAGATTGTTGTATATATTGTGCCTTATTTGATACTGATAATGAGTAATCCTTTATATAATATAAATATTGATAAGGACATCCACATGTATCCTGATTACAGGGCCAAGTCTAAGCAGGAGTTTTTCAAGACATACAACTTTTTTCTTCAATATTGCATGAAAAAGCCAAGATTTGGATTCTGATAACCCCCTGTCATATGAAGAACATGTAAATACATGATGTATATCATTCTGTATGTACAATTTCTGTTTTGTTTTTTTAATGTAGTGTGCAGATAACTATTCTGATGAAGAGGATTCCAGTTCATCTGAAGAATATGAACCTGTAAGTATATAACATCATTATCAACAAATTAAAACTAAGGGATCTTCATGTATCATTTCATTTTCATTTCATTTATTTCCAATTCTCGTAAAAAATACATTCAACAATACATTATACATACAAGCAAATATATAAACAATACAAAGAATATGGAGGAGCCAGCAGAGGCCATTGGCTTTCAAAGGCTGGGCTCCAATTGCCGCAGATAATTATACAAAGTAAAGAGAAAAGAAAAAAATGGGTAGTACATAAACAGGTGTGAACAGGCTAATTAAACATAAGATAAGATTCCTTCATTAGATGATGTTTGTATTTTCGTTTGAATGAGGCAAGAGATGGGCACATTTTTATATCGGTGGGTATTGCATTCCAAGTAATCACTCCATAATATTTTACTGATCTACGTGAAGTATGGTATTTTAACAATGGAATATATAAATCATTAGCATGTCTTGTGTAATGTGGATGAACATCCTTTGTTATTTTGAACATATTATCGAAAATAGAAGGTAACATATTATTATTGTACATAAACATAAATGATCCAACTTGCAATTCATGTATTTGAAATATGGTAAGTACATTTAATTTTCTAAAAGCGGTTCAGAGGGAGTTCTGGGGTGAGAGTTTGTAATTGCACGTAGTGCTCTTTTCTGTAAAACATAAACTTGATTCAGTAGAGTTTTCGCACAATGTCCCCATATCAAAGTACAATAGGACAGATGAGGAAGAATGATAGCATTATATATATTAATCAATATATTCAGAGGAATAAAGTGTCTTATTCTATATAGTACACCTATCGCACATGAAATCTTCCGCCGGGTATTATTGATATGTGGAGCCCAAGTAAGATTTTCATCAAGTGTCACTCCAAGAAATACAGTATTAGAAACTTGTAATATATTATAGTTATTAATTATAATGTCACAGATTTGCTCTGAAAGTTTTTTGTTTTTCTGCTTAAATATCATATAATTAATTTTTTTTTAATTTATAAGTAATATGTTAGCCAAAAACCACAACTCAATTTTTGGTAGTTCTGTAGTAATTATGGTTGATATTTCATTGATGTTTTTACCTGACACAAAGAGGTTTGTGTCATCTGCAAATATGATTGGGCAAAGTTTTGGGCTTATGTATTGAATGTCATTAATTTTCTTTTGTTGTTTTAAAATATTGTTTATAACAAAAAATGCCATGTTCCTTTTAAGTCATTTCTTTTACCATAAAATTTCTTTTGATAATAGTCACGTTTTGCATTCCTAATCGCATCATTTACAATATTCCTTTGTTTTTTGTAAACATTTTCTCTGTAATGGGTGGGATTCTCTCTGTAATGGGTGGGATTCA
This sequence comes from Mesocentrotus franciscanus, assembly GCA_037976565.1. Lineage (NCBI taxonomy): Eukaryota > Metazoa > Echinodermata > Echinoidea > Camarodonta > Strongylocentrotidae > Mesocentrotus > Mesocentrotus franciscanus. Next base: position 729,768 of record CP137671.1, read on the forward strand.
TTGGTGGTGATGTTGGTAATGTTACATATTAATCTGATGTTGGAATGCAAAATTTCAAAGTAAAAACTGCATCTTAAAATATAAACTGACTGTCCGAATGGCAGTTTCAGCAGTTTAATGTATGTATCTGCAAAAGGCTTAGCGACATGGTTGATGAAGTAAGCACTATATTAAAATCTAAAATATTATAATAATATTAACTCTTTATGCGTTCTTTTCACACCAGTGCCCCACGGCCCTGCGTTCGTTCGCATCTGTGCACAAATCACACTACGTGCTGTTCATACATGCTGCAAATCAATGCGATGCACAGGGGGTTTATGGGCAAACGCACAAAGAGTTAAAATTCCAACATAGCCATTAACCCATAACTGCATAATGACATGTAGAAGTGTCTGAATGACAGTTTCAGTAGATCCAAGTGACAGAAGTCTAATTGTTTCAATGTGGGTATTTGTCCTAGAACCATCTCTCGCCCTTGTCTTATCTTTTCTTCATGGTGTCTCTCATTATATCATGTACACTGTATATTCATAGCAATTTTAATCATGAATGAGTAATTTGGGGTAATGTGTTTAAATTTGAACACTTTGCAAAACTTGAATTAGATGTTATAAATGTCCATGATTTGATAATTTTCACAGGGTTTCATATCTTCCAGTTAACTTTAAGTGATCAATTCATTCAGACAGATCCATTTTTAATGTCATATTCCAGGAATCATTGCTATTCTTCATCCTGGGCGAATATGTGAACTTTGTGAAACTGTTTGGTCTTCTCAAGAATGCAGGCATATATTCACTAGGTAAGCATAGACTGAAGCTTTGCTATGTTTAAAATCTTAATGTGCTACATGTACTTTTATGGTAAACCTGTGCCACATTGTATTACCCCAGGGATCAAAGGCTTTAGTGATTTCCAGTATAAATATATTATATGGATGATATCAGTGTTTTTATGTAGCCATTGAGAGCCTTCAAAGTCAAGAGAGTTGCTGTTCACTTAATAAAGGATGTTTGATGTAAGGAACATATTTTATACGACCTTGTTACTAGCTGGCTTATCAGACTTTAATATTAATGGTTAGAATATGACCTCTTGTTTGCATAGAACAAGGTAGTAAACACTGTATGTGGCTAATAGCATACATAGTCTGGGTAGGTGACATTCCTTGATATCATTCATCTTGTATTTTACTCTGATAACAGCATGGCCGGTGTAAAGCTTTATAACATGTATGTGTTCTTTCAAAACTCTGATGACAGCATGGCCGGTGTAAAGCTTTATAACATGTATGTGTTCTTTCAAAACTCTGATGACAGCATGGCCGGTGTAAAGCTTTATAACATGTATGTGTTCTTTCAAAACTCTGATGACAGCATGGCCGGTGTAAAGCTTTATAACATGTATGTGTTCTTTCAAAACTCTGATGACAGCATGGCCGGTGTAAAGCTTTATAACATGTATGTGTTCTTTCAAAACTCTGATGACAGCATGGCCGGTGTAAAGCTTTATAACATGTATGTGTTCTTTCAAAACTCTGATGACAGCATGGCTGGTGTAAAGCTTTATAACATGTATGTGTTCTTTCAAAACTCTGATGACAGCATGGCTGGTGTAAAGCTTTATAACATGTATGTGTTCTTTCAAAACTCTGATGACAGCATGGCCGGTGTAAAGCTTTATAACATGTATGTGTTCTTTCAAAACTCTGATGACAGCATGGCCGATGAAAAGCTTTATAACATGTGTTCTTTCAAAACTATCCCTTGCATCATAGGAGCAAAGACTGGAGCTAAACTACTGAGAGTGTTGATGGTATCCTTAGTTGTATGTTGTGCACAGAAACTCTCATCCACAGAGTCCACCGACCATCTCAATCTCAATCAACTTACCCATTACATTCATCATCTTGAGATTGCTCGTACAGATTCCTGGATTGAGGTTGCCTCTCAGATGATTGCAAACTAATCTGGCTATCATCTAGAGATTGCTCGTACAGATTCCTGGAATGAGGTTGCCTCTCAGATGATTGCAAACTAATCTGGATATTGTCTTGTTTAGTTGAATACTGTTCCACAGACCAATAACTGTACAAAAAGTGAAATTTGTCAGATTTATTTGATCCTTATTGATAGTAAGCAAAATATTTACATTTATTAACATTCGCATCATATTTTTCATGTTAAAATGAAATGCTAAACAAATTTGAGAATGCAATGATTTTGCAGTAATAGATTACCTATATAATGATCATATGTTGCCAAGATTACTTTGTAAGAATCAGGCTTTTAATTACATGTATGTTTTAGAGCATTAATCAACAATTTTATGGGATTTCTTTTTCAAAGAATATCTTCAAGTTATATATTTCTTGATAATAGATTATGCAAGGTAAAAAATAAATTTCACTTATCCTGTAGCAGTGAACTTAAATTTTCACATATGAATTCAAGGTAATACATATATTGTACTTATAACTTGAAAACAAGTTTATAGGAACTAGTATGATTTCTCCAATGGAAAAATAATGCCTTTGAAATAAGTCTACTTACGTATGATATCTGTTATTTTACAGTTACATGTATTGTAGTATTTGAAATAAGTCTACTTACGTATGATATCTGTTATTTTACAGTTACATGTATTGTAGTATTTGAAATAAGTCTACTTACGTATGATATCTGTTATTTTACAGTTACATGTATTGTAGTATTTGAAATAAGTCATTTTATGTATATCTGTCATTTTACATGGTAAGATATAAGAATTCCTTATTTTCTGAGAAATAACATTTTCTGTCACTAAACATTGATGTTTTATAAAAACTTTCTTGGACGTTCTTTCTTTCAATTTGAATACAAATTAATGATTACTTTGAGCGCTTGTCAAAATGTTGAATTGGACCACTAAACATGATCAATGTTTAAATATGATGTGAAACATCTGATGAGTGAAATTTTCTGTACATATAAAAATTAGTTTTTGTTAAGTGTAAAATATTGCAATATTACAATATAAAAATTATTATGTTGACATAGTAATTTGCCTGTAGAAACATAAGGTTTACTTACATAGAATATTCATTTGGGATAAATGACAAGAATAATTATAGGGTATGGGTGTATATATTTGTTTCCTGGGGGAACTAATGAAAGATTTATAATTTTATTTTAATGCTCTCTTGAACTATACAGTGCCTAGATAACATATTGATATATGTAACATTCATATGAAATTTATATCTAAAAACAAATTTCACTCACTGTTTGTATGTGTATGAGCATAGAATGATATACATGTAATTGCATATAACCATCCAAAAATATTCTTATATACTCTTCTAAAATGATATATATATATATTTCAATGTTATTAATTATTTTAAAATCATTTTGCAGATAAACATACATTGTAGCATAATTATTTACAAATTCTTCTCAAACACTCATTATTGTGTGAAATATATAATATATAGTACATGACCACATACATACATATAATTCAATTGATATACGATCTTATGCAATATTGTTATACATGGATGAATTGTTTTTAGATCCGAAAGAGATCTTGTTAATTGTACTTAAAAGCAATCTTTCAGTATTGAAATATGAATGAACGTCTGATATGCATTCTTCAATGAAATCTACAATATTTGTTTCTAATATCTATTGTAGTAGTTTATGTTTAAATTTTAGATATATTTATCATGTTTGTATTTATACATACATCTATGTGTGTGTGTAATGTACCTGGATACTACCTTAGACAGGGATCCTAAAAAGTATCTTTAACCATTTTGATTTGTTTTCTATGGGATATTTTATTATATATTCAGATTCATTGTGGGTTAAAGGCAGTGTGTTAATTGATACTTGGAAATATGTTTGTGTGTTTAGTAGTTAGAAGGTTGATAGAAAGTGTGTTAAAGCCTGATCAGCGATAAGTATACACCAATGTAACTGTATGTAAATAGTATGGTAGTAAATATGTGTGGTATTTTAAAGTGAAGGTTAGACCAAGAAGCATAGTTTCATCCTTTAGAGATAGAATTGAGTTCTGGTTATGCATTTATTTTGTGAAAGAACAGTCTGGAAACGAGAGTATCAAACTATGACATCATACTGGCCAAGTTGTCAAGGTTGCTGGTTCCAAACAATTTTGTGCTGAACATTGGTGTGGTGACGACACCAGCACCAAACACTGAATCTGCCCTGCTCCGGCCACTGAGGCCATTTGCTCAAATGATTTTGCGATGAACCTCGTGTGCACCCTCTGTTGTTTTGAACAAGTAACCTGGACAAAGAGCAAATTTGACGTTTGCATGTTACAGGTATTTAGAAAGGTGAGACTATAATTAGTGCGTACGATCTTGAGATTTTAGAAGAGAGGGGTGTTCTTATATGATGTTCTTCCATGCTGACCTAAACAAGAATGAGAAAGCTCAGATATTGTTTTTTGTTTACAATTAACCAGAACTCAACCTTGTCTTTAAAATACATGTTGAAGATGTAATTGGAATACATGTATATAATGTTATACTCTAGACCCCTCTTCATGTACATGTTTACCCTCCCCCTCCCCAAATTAGACATGTGCTTTGTAGTATATTTTTAACAGTTATTTGTATATTTTGTAGACTCTGCAATTTGAAAGAAATGCTTAAATCAGAATTGATTTGTCATAATCAAAATGTCAAACCTCTCGAGCTTTCTTTTTCCTTACTCTGCTTTTCAATGGTAATCTTAAGTTGCATTTTTATAAACACTGTACACATTCATTGAAAATCATTGAAAATGAAATTAATGTTAGAAATTTGAAATATTTCCTTTGGTTTACACCCTACAAGTTTTTAGAATGTTTATGCAGTGGTATTTTGAGCATATTAGTGTTATAAGATGATGTGGTCTTACACGAGCATATCTGTACATTGTATGTTGTTTTCAGTATGTATTTGATTATCCATGGTGTATGTTAATTAACTTTTATGATTAAGGATTAAGAGTGAGTTTTGGCTAGATCTGCTAAAATATAATTTCATTATCAGGCCTACATACATGTACATACATAGACATAGAAGACATCTTTCTAGTGAGAGTCAGTTGCATGTATACTCTCAGTTGTTGACATCATACTAGATCTTTAGAGTAATATATTCATGTTTTTATAGAAAATTCTTGCTTATTCTAGTCTAAACAAGTGTATCAAGAGTTACAAGGGGGAAAGTGTGACAAAATTGTAATTTTGAATTATTTCCAATTTGTTTAGTCATTGCTTTTATCAAAAAATATGTATGAGTTAAACATCCTTTATGATGTAGAGAGAAAGAATAATACTTTGTTAGAAGGTATTTTGTTATGTAATACAGCACTTTCTATAGTGTCACAAGTCATAGTAGTATGTGCAGCATCTCCACATGAAATTGTTATTACACACCATATAATGACTGTTAACACTCATGTATTGAAGACATTTACAATGGGTTTATGCAATCTTCAATGGTACCCATCCTCCCCTGGGGGTAAAGCGTGGCAATAAGTTTCCACATGTATTTTGAAAAAGAAATTAAACTGAAATGGAAACCTGATTGTTTCCTTTGGTTATCTGACTTATACTTGCCTGCAGACAATTTATAAAACTCATTCATTCACTCACTGCATTGTAGGTTGCCCAGTCAGGGTACATATAATGGTGACCACAAACACAAGAATGTTTATTATACTAACAGGCACCCATTTATATACCTGGGCAGAGAGAAGCAATTGATATGAAATGCATTGCTTAAGGGTTTGAATACTGAGACGAAGCTCCAGTCTTTAACCTCTGTGTATGCAGTCACATATCCAGATGCTCAACAACCACATTGGTATTCATACAATGTGTGTTAAGTTTACTTTTAAAGCATAATAAATGTTCAAATGATACAGTTTATATTTTGAATGACAAATGCATTTAAAAATTATATATATTTCTGAATATTTTTAAAGAAATTTATGGAGATTAAAGTAGAGTTTTCCAAAGGATTTATGGAGATTAAATTAGCTTTACAAATATTTCCTATTGTCTTCATCTTCTTTTTTAAATGTGTTAAATTTGCTGATGCCAGCCAGTTGATGTTTCAATGAAAAGAAAGTTAGCTAGATGTACATATTTTCCCTTATAAATGTTCGGCACTTTAGTTTTGTCATGGGTAGTAGAGGTATACTTGATATCTCTCCAGGGTTCGTGTTACTATTTAAGGTACATGTACCATCATTTTCAGGGTCTGTGACCAACCTCCGCCGATGGAAGATATAGTATACCCCTTCCCTGAGATATGTTGGATGTGTCCTTACCTTCTTTATATGTTTCATTTCATTTCATTTTATTTTATTTCAACACGGATCACTTGCTTCAGCCAATGCAGTCCGTGCATACATAATAAAAATCACATACAAAATATATACAATTCAAAAGAAGACGCAATACAAATTAAACAAGTAAAAGAAGAGCGGATTTAAAATCAATTGAATAAAATATAATGAAAATAATTGTAACGAGCGTGATGAACAACATAATATAATAATTAATAAATACAAATATAAAATGAAATAAATAAGTAAAAGTTAAGTTAAAATAAGGAATTTAAAATTTAAAATTGATATATATTTAAAAGAATAAACCTCATGATGCAATAGATCGAGAGAAAAAGGGGTTTGTGCTCAGACAGATTAAAGGCCCATTCTAAGGAAGTACCCGTTGTGATTTCAAGAATCGCCAAAATTGTTCCCCTGTTCCATAATACACACCTCATTAATTCCGTAAACTAATCTGACAACTGCAATAGTTGACATAATATAAAAATAAATGTCACAAGACAGAAAGACTTACCATCAAATAAAGATTCATTTCACATTAAATTATTTATGCCTATGATGTTACCTATTCTGTGTAACGTTTTAGTGATTTGATATATTGTTAATAATTCTTAAACAGAGAAAAGTAATATTTTAAATCCTACAAGCGCATTGTAGTGTGTAGTACTGAAACTTTAAAAGTTAGCATTTTATACAAATAGAGTATTAGTGGATTCCTGCAAATCTATTAAAATCGTTTCTTTCCTCGCAAATGCAAACATTACAGTATGCCAGTCCCCCCACTCACGCACACACACACACACACACGCACTCAGGCACACAGTTCCTATGCATATCCTCGGTTTAGTACCATAAGACTGATTTTTATTTTTCTTCAAAGTAGCAGTCGGTATAAAATCCTAATTTCATCCCTGGATGCAATTATGTTTGACCGAATTAACCCTAGAACAGAGCACATGTCGGATCATCATAAAAATCAATGTAGATACCTATAACATGTCAATGCAATCATGATCAGTTCATAAAGACGAGATCACGAACTATTAATATCACCACACGAACGAACGAATAAATCCAAACGATAACATGGATTAGCTAGGTACATAAATGGATTCTAATACTTCAGGCTCATAAACCTTACAATGACTTTCCTTGTTGATATCACAGTTGTGGCCTTTAAACACTCGAATGAATTGTAACACTGGGATATATTGAAACACTGGAATGAATTGTAACACTGGAATGAATTGTAACACTGGAATGTATTGAAACACTGGAATGTATTGAAACACTGGAATGTATTGAAACACTGGAGAAAAGAAAAAAAACACTGGAATGTATTGAAACACTGGAATGAATTGTAACACTGGAATATATTGAAACACTGGAATGAATTGTAACACTGGAATATATTAAACACTGGAATGTATTGTAACACTGGAATATATTGAAACACTGGAATGAATTGTAACACTGGAATATATTGAAACACTGGAATGTATTGAAACAATGGAGGAAAAAAAATAACACTGGAATGTATTTCAAAAACTGATGGAAAAAAAATCATCCAACCAGCAATGGCTTTCATTATGTTTTCTTTTTTAAAAAGTAGAGGGCCTGCTTCTCAAAGGAGCCCTTGGCCTTGGTCTTAGTTGGATAATCCCTTTGGCAGCTCACTCAGGAAGCTATACTGGGATGATAGGTGAGGAGAGTAACTACAAGGAGTGTCGATGAAGTGTTGGAATGGTGTGTGCCTGTGTGGATAAAGCACTTGTTAATTTACAGTAAAATACAGCTATGAACGTAATAATACATCTTAACAAAATATTGTGAAGCGGAATAGTAATTTTTCATCCTCTATATTCCTTTCATGTCTACAATCAATGCTCACTACACATAGACTGACAAGCAAGCGATTTGTTTTGAAATATTTGACGCCCTCTATTGCACTCGATGACAACTCCACTTGTCTTTCAGCGCCAAAATCATTGCAACTTTTTTCTGATTTTCAGTGTTCTATAAGTGATATATGGTAATTCTGTAGATAACATTTTGTTGATGGTACCTGTTTAGTGAGTTGAGGGTTTGTCTCATATCACAAGCTCCACATAATGTGTATGCTATAGACTTAGATTGGAAATATACGAAAACATGAAGCTGAAGTTATCTCAATATGGCTCGGCGCCTCTGTGACCATTTGTTGTTTGCTGTCTTAGGTTTATCAGTGATCGGATGCTTCTGTGTGATTACGCAATGGACTATAGCCACCCTTTTTAGTCATTACATCATACATTGTCAGACTGATCAACACTTTGCAACAATTCTTTCCCCTATTCTATGACAATGAAGAAAACCCACGAAGTGATGGGTCTGTTTCGCTTCAGTTCACCCAAGATCCCTTTACCGTATATAGAAGATACATGTAAAATCCTAATACCAGACAAGCACAGTATGAATGAGATTAGCACGAATTTCTTCTACGATCACCTACCATCCAAAGTCACCTTTCCGTAAACTTTCAGCTTAGAACCTAGACAATATTACAACAGTCATGGTTTAAAGTGAGGCCTTGGAGTCTTATCGTAGGCCTACCCGGAGTGAGGTAAGCATAACGTTTGTTTGTTGTAATCGAGAGAAAGTGTCTAGTCACTTCCATAACAGTTGATGCACTTATTTGAATCATGTGGAAATTGATTAAAATCTGTAGGCAGAACGGGGCAAAATGAGTCAAAAGAATGGGTATATGCTAGTACTTCCATCGTAGCCTCTTAAGTTACACATATAGCCATAGAACGAATTCTAAGGGTTAGCCTCACATTATCTCTCTTAATACCCAAGATAATGCAATTCGTTTTTACAGTTCCCTCACAAGACAATAACCCATGACATCCATCGTTTAGCAGCATAATTATGACAATCGTACGATTATGATTTATAGTACTCTAAAATACAGAGTTTCAACATTGAAATGTCTAAATATCTCGCTTGGTCGCTACGCTCTCTCACATTCAAAATTAATATGCGGTGTGACTTTAGACTATATACAGAAACCCTGCCTTTCAAAGGCGCTAAAAGAAGGGCCAGATGTTTCCCTCTGATAATGATTAGCCTTTTATGGCACTGCGAAAATTGAAAATGTGAACATACAATAATATGACTTATCTTTTTCTAAACTAATCAAAGTTGACCCCCACATGAGGACCCCTCGTAAGAAGAAACAAAAATAAAAGTAACATCATAATTTTTCATTATGAAAATTCCATATACATAATTATCACTCAATCGCTACGCTCTCTCGCAAATCAAAGGATAGTTTGTTGCTTGTACATTACAAATCCTCTACAAAAAACAAAAAAAAACATGAAGGATGCTAATCTTTATGGGAGAAATTCATATTCCCCGTCCTCCTCGCAAAAGATATAATAACTACATTTATGTTACATTAGTATTATTGTGCAGTGCAACCATGGAAAAGATTGATCACCCGTCCTGTTCATAGTGCTCGAAAATAGTTTCAAAATTCTATATTCGATTTGTTTCTCACTCGGTCGCTATGCTCCCTCACATTTTACTTGATGCATATTTTGTTCTCGAGACTGCACATTTTACGCCAAGGCACAGGAAGTTTATGTGATGTGGCTTTCCCTTATAGCCTAAAGAGAGAAGGCAAACTCGTTTTTCCCCTCCCGGCTAGCAACAATAAATTATATCTCATGTAATCATTTGCAGTATGGATAAAGCTTTTGAGTTTCCTAAACTGCAGTTTAAACATTACAAAATCAATTTCATTCCTCCCACTCCCAATTTAATAACTGTTTCTTAACATTCTTTACCTATAATGAAGGGATGGGACAAAATCAATTTCACCGACCCACTCGATCACAAGACAAAAAGCTATTTTAGGTTGGAACTTGGAAGAACTATCTGTTGAGGCCGGCATATGCTCGGTATAATGTAATTCGTAATTTTGAAATAGGCTGTGGTTTGCCAGCGTGTTTAAAATGCTCTTGATCACGATTTTCAATTTTATAGAAACACTTTTGAGTAATAAGTAATAAACTTACTTTAACTAGTTATGATACTTTGTTCTGTAGAGAAAATATTCTTTTAAGAATGCTAAATGTGCTCTCATTTTCTTGCCGTGCTTAAAACATTCTGATGACAAGCTAAAATCCAAATGTACAATACCCATATTGCTATAAGCGGGTACTTAGTAATCCCATCTCAGGTCTAACTAGGGATGAACACAATTATGGATGATACACTGCATAAAGGAATACAAAGTTTTATTTTTTTTACCAAACAAAATCCGAACATTGCTCTTGTAAAATAATAAGAAATTAATGAGGATTTAAAAATAGCTTGTTTCTTGGTTGGGTGAGCAAAATATTTTAAAAAAGAGTCAAGAATGTGCAATGCAATGTGTTAAAAAGTCAAATAAGGGAATCACTGAATATTGGTCTACTCTTTTTTTTCTTCAAAATTAAACAAATAATTAGACAACTATTGTTACCTTCGTTATTAACTAAATACCAGTGGATTATTATAGCACTGTTATGTGTCGTTAGTACATTTTCTGTTAAATATGCTCGCCTGCGAATTATGTTCCATCAACCCTTTTTATGCAAGTAATACTTAAAGGGTAACTAAATTAAAAATTCATGTTGACTTGTATTGATCTGTAATAATGTATACATCACATATCTTTTGACTTTTTGGTGTACATTTATGTCATATATTTTATATAATTTTTATTATTACTTTTGTTCTACCTGCTAAGCTCCACGCAAATGACTTCTGTGACATCATCATGCCAGTCATTCTTCAGTCAGATAAATGAACAAAAGACATTGGTATGTCCCTTCCCATCAACTGACCACCTGTTCATTCAGCATTGCATGTTCTTATAAAAATGCCCACTCCCAAAATTCAATTACATTTTAAGCAGTTGCTATGTCAGAAATCCCCAAGCAACACCATAAAAAGAAGGGTTTCAATGGGCTATTATATGAAAACATGCAATGCTATTGTGAACAGGTGGTCAGTTGATGGGAAGGGACATACCAATGTCTTTGTTCATCTAGCTGACTGATGAATGACTGGCATGATGTCACAAAAGTCATTTGCTTTGGAGGTTTTTTTTAAAGGGTGGAGCTTAGTAGGTAGAACAAAAATAATTTAAAAATAATATAAAATATATGACATAAATGTACACCAAAAAGTCAAAAGATATGTGATGTATTCATTATTACAGATCAACAAAAGTCAACATGAAATTTTAATTTAGTTACCCTTTAATAATGATACCGATATATTATGAAAATAATTATTACGTTGATTAACTCGTACGAATGATAATAAGAAATCCATCGATATGATATGTCTTTTTGTTTTGTAAAGATGTTATCTATTCCGATAGGTCACTGGGTTCGATTACTCCCCCTTCCATAGCTAAAACTGCACCCTGTTTGATCTGAACATTGATTCACATCAACTCAAAATCCAAAGCAATCGTAGTTGAATTGTGAATACTATTCTCTCGAGAGGGCGTGCTTGACTTTTTTGCACCGTTGCTAAATAACGGTTTGATCCAGCGGAGCGGTCCAGGCGGTAGGTATCACGCGAACTCACCCCTTCCAGGCTAGTAGTAACAAACTCACCCATGAACTTGGCTTGAAGAGAACGTGTTAGCTCTTGACATAGTCATAGGTATACCAGATGTAAACGCTTGAGGACATAACTGCGAATCTTTATCGTAAAGAGATTAAACCAGAAAGAGAGAAATACTATCATGATTGGAATTATTATTGAGAGGAATAATCTCCACACGTCAGGTATGTTAATCCTTATTATATCGAGCTTTAGCTAGCGCTAGAGCTCAATATGTGTTCATAGTTTTATCAAAGGGAATAATGATCTAACTTGAATTGACTTAAGGATTTTATGTAATGATATTAGGTGCGTGGTACTACATGTACTAGAAATAATATAAGATATTTTAGCGTGATTTATTGTCTGTAGCCGCATCTATTTGCTATTTTTACTCCCCTTTTTTTCTTCTCTCTCTCTCTCTCTCTCTTTCTCTTTGCATGTAGCATTCCTGTAGATTTTCTTCCAGTTTACATGAGTTCTTTGTGCTTTTCTATTCACCTTTCATCTCATTCTGTTCCATCCATGCCTTGTATTTACCTTTCACACTTTACATACTTAATGACCTTTGTCATTCTCTCTATCCTTCTCCGATTGTGTCATCGCCTAGCTAACTGCCCTCAATCGTTCCATGACATTTTACTCATTAAAAAGCTGCTTCACAATATATTAAGATGTAGGCCTACTCAGATCTCGCATTGAGATCTCATTATTGTTCACTTTGCGTAATTTTCTTCACTATCATCGTTTCATTTTGGGCCTGTAATCTCATTTTAAAAAGAAATGGATCTTCATGGCTGATGTCTCTCATGTGACCTCTCGGTTGTTAACACAGTGGATGCCGGATCGACAAAACACAATTTCTTCCCGACTTTGCTTTGAATTTAATACTTCAGAATCATGTCATGGCTAAGATAGTTCTATCTAGCAGAGCAATATTTGATCTCAGTTCGCTTTGGTCTGTGTATATGGTTTTACACAGCGTCAAACCAAGATCAATCATGTGGTTAAGAGATTGCTTTACTGTGTCACTAGCGGAACTGTTGATTTATGAATATGACTATAGGCTAACAATCTCAGCTTTTATGTTTGCTGTGGTCTTTGTTGACAAAGCAATTACAATGGAATATCATGGTCTCTGATCCGTGAATAATTCATAATGAGATTGTATTCTGCGTGTACGAAGCGCACTGATCAGTAAGGTTTGACTCGATGAAAAGGCAACCAGGCCAGGTACACCCCAATCACGACTATCAACCTGTCTGTGGGTGGGTGGCAAACTACCTTGCTTACAATGAAAACTATATAGAATGGGAAAATACATGGATTCATAGCAGCTAATACATGTATAAGAAGTATAATAACAGTATAATTATATTGACAGCAAAGGTTGTAGACGTGTAGCATAGTAAGAGGAATATAAGCATGAGAAGAAAGATGTTAGCCTGGAAGAAGCACATTGTGTACATTATAAGTGGGAATGTATTATCATTGTTATTGATATGAGAGATAATTATAATTGTTAATACTGGTGGTGGTGGTTGTCATAGTATTAGTAATGGTGGTGGTGGTGGTGGTGGTGGTGGTGGTAGTAGTAGTAGTAGTAGAAGTAGTAATAGTATTGGTTAGTACTTAGTAGTAGAAGAAGAAGTAGTAGTAGTAGTAGTAGTAGTAGTGGTAGTATTTGTAGTAGTTAAGATATTAGTACAGTGGTAGTTTGTTTTGCTGTTGTTTTTTATTGGAGGAGAAGAAAATCAGTCCTTCAGCTGTTAGTAAATATTGAATTTGTCAATCTGGCTGAACAAAAAAGTGACACCATTAGTACTAATTCAGCTAAGTTCAGCTTCATACGTTGTTATTGATAATAAACAACATCTCTATTAGTCCATAATGAAAATTAATCTCTTTCTACAACGCCTTCATAATTCATACACAGTAGGCAAACGAAATGAAAATCAAGCAAAATTGTGGTAAGACTACTACCTGTTTCTGTAGCTGTTAATGACATTTGTGAGATATTTCTTGGTACATGAACTTTCACCCTAAGCTGCAGGCAACCAGACAAAGCACGAGTCTTGATATCACGTACTAACAACCTGGAGAATCAATTCCATGAGCTGCCAGCTTTTATTAGAAGAAGAATTATTACTCTCCTTTTCATGTTTATCATGACTCATATACACAGAATTATTCTCCATGTAATAGGCACGTACTACGAAATTACTCGCGAACTTCTTATCGACATCTATTAAAGACATAGCATTTCGATGTTCATGGAAATTACAAGAAGAAAAATTCGAAGCAAAATTATTCCCCGCTTCGAGAGAATATAGTCCTATGGAAAATGAAATTTACATTTTCTGTTATGACAATGTTGATGATTATGATAATAACAACAATAATACTAATACTGATGATGATGATGATGATGATGATGATGATGATAATAATCCCACTATTACTACTACCACCACTACCACTTCAACATCTATTTCGGATAATCCGCAGGATCCAAACACTATTTTATCGGTAATAAAATATGACAAAGAGCTTTTCATCATCATCATAAACTAAACAATTTATTAAAATTTACTTTTCAATACCTGCAGGTTTTATTCGTACTCAATATAATAAGACCTTTCCGACTGCAAAGCCCGCTTGCGTGAAATTTAATAATGGACTCTTCTACGCGAAGCACATCCGCGTGAGTGATTCAATTCCGTATTCGATTTTAACCGCCAGCATGTTCTACTTATTTCCTCAAATGGTCAATCGCTTCAGTCTTCATCTCATCGGCGTAACGGCACTTTTTACCGAATCTTTGGGGATTAAACCACTTCGGGGGATGTTATTGGAGAAATCTTGACTCTCAAATGGAGCACGGGCGTTGATAGGAATATGTAGTCTTGGGTATCTTGACTCTTAAATAGAGGGCGGTAGTTGATAAGTAGCTGTTGTCATGCAACCCATTGGCAGCCGTTGTCTACCCCAAAGCAGTCGTTTTTTCAGTTATACTCTGCTTCCTTTTCGCCCATTTGCCATTTGGGAAAAGATTAAATTTAAATGCGAAAACAATGATATCAGACAACTGTTCTTAATTTAACCTTTAATGATATAAATAATTGACAAAGAAGTGTTAACCGACTGAGAGCTCTTTCCGAATTCGCAAGATCTATATATTCTTGAAAAGATGTGCTTCTCGGATGCCGCATTGCCCCTATATGAGCCTGAATTCTTACCCATGACTCATTCTAGTTCACCGTGCGAGATAAGTAGTTCATAACACTTTAATGGGGCAACCTTTTCCTGCTGTTGCCATAGCAGCCATAGTGTATTCATACCATATCTTTTAAATAATTCAAAGACTTGCTCGATATATCTTGACAACCACTTCATTTTGAGACGAAAATATATTCATGCGTGCAGCGCCTCTAATTGCCCCGCCCCGTCCATAGACATAATCATATTCACTACATGTCTAATCTAAATTTCAAGTATTTCCATAGCAAAAACTAAACTAAACAAATCATATAGCACTCCTAATTCTGTGACCATCATGTATCATGAGACTATATATGTCCATCTCAATACCTTCAAAAAATATCTCAAAACTTACCCTTTCTGTTAATTACATAATTTATTGTAAAGCGTATTTGAACACGACTTTTGTAAGGAATATGCTCTATATAAAAATCGATTCGATTCTCTTCTTGCTATAAATGTAATAATGCTTTTTACATGATCCGATGTCTCTTCATTTTCTTATTGATAAAACTATGTGGATGTTTCAGAGATGTTCTCTACCACATTTCATATTAATATCTGTAGCGCGCTTGGAGACGGTATTCCGTATTAAGCGCTATATAAATCCAGATTTGTATTATTATTTATATTTTTCTTTCTTGAATGTGTCGTAGACCTAGTCATCCATGTTGAATTTCCATGGACGGTATAACACCGCATTAATTAAGCCATGACGTGGGTAATCTCTATCACTCATTAATTAC
The DNA here is from genome assembly GCA_037976565.1 of Mesocentrotus franciscanus. Taxonomy (NCBI): domain Eukaryota; kingdom Metazoa; phylum Echinodermata; class Echinoidea; order Camarodonta; family Strongylocentrotidae; genus Mesocentrotus; species Mesocentrotus franciscanus. Next base: position 745,783 of record CP137671.1, read on the forward strand.
ATGGATACCTCCCTGGACCAAGCTTCTCATCCATCTTCTCTTTGTCTCATGAAATTTTATGACATCAATATCGCATATGGTAGCAGACAACATAATCAAGCTAGGAAATTTACCGCTGTTCTAAAGTGTTGGGAGCCCCAAATGCCCCAAAAATTTGATGGCAATAATTTCACTTAAAATTGTATCAAAATGTGAAAGAGGATGTCATTTATGGAACACTTCTGCAAAGATTTCCCCCCAAGAAATGTGTTTAATATATATATATACAAATATTGATAAAAGAATACACAATTTGGGTTTTCTGTTGTACGCAAGAAAATCTAAATTTTGTACTCTTTTATCAATATTCGACTTCAAACACATTTGTTTTGAAAATCCTTTCAAATTATGATACAATTTAAGAGAAATTTTGCCATCAAATTTTGGGGCTCCCAACACTTTAGAGGGGCTTTAACATTTTAGCATATCATACCACCGCTGTTCTCTTAACCCACTGACTCCGGGAACAGGATGGCTTCTGTACTAAGCCTATGGGAATTAAACAATTCAGTAGTCAACGGATAAGCATTTGTAGTATATAATCATACCACCGCTGTTACCTTGACACTCTGTTCTATCATAATTATATCAACCAATTTTTAATCGCTGTTGTTATAATGTAGGGGAAAGATGCATCACTCTACTCGCTTGCCATCATGCAGGGGATTGTCTTACATTAGTCTGTAAATAGGCCAGATTATTACGTTTTGAAATATTGATGCCATAATTAATCTAATAATTTACTAATATTATCTTTGATTTTATACGTTTGAATTTATGATAATATATACAGCGCAGATAACTCTAAATATTATATTTTAGAGATGTTTCATATTTTTGAAATGTTGATGAAACAGCCACTTCCTATAAATATTTGAAAGAGCATATACCTAGAGAAAGCTAGAAATTGAATGTTTTTAATAAATAGAAGAATACAGTTTTGAGGTTGAACAGAAACTGATAGATATCTGAAGTTGAACGAAATCTTTCGTTAAAAGCAACGGTCGTTAAGGGTATTTGATAATAGTAAAGTTTTTTTTATAAATATTGTATAGGGATAAAGTTTTACCCATGTAGGTGCGGCATTGCTCTTATCGCCTCATCAATCATTCTCTTGGTGGATTCAAGTGGATATTTGCCAGTCGATGATGGTATGGACAATATTTTAAATATTTGGTTGTTACTTTGTGTTTTATCTTTTCAGACTAAGCAACAAAATAGAGACCACCCGACTAGAGCTTGACATCATCACAGACCTACTCCTACGCCTCTCCACCAAATACCAATTAGGTTAGTACACCCATGGACCTACTGGTACACGGTGTCTTCGAAATCACTGTGTGAGATGGAACGTATACAACCATGAAGGAGTCCCATCATTAATATATTGCAGAGGGTTCTCAACGCATCTTCATGATTAAATACTGCAAGGAGCAACAGTCAAATTCCAACAATCCACTTTGCAGAATAATTTAAACAGCTGAAAACGGCTTAATTTATGCTGTTATCAACTTTTACATTAAAATGAGAAAAGCTGGCTACCGGGAGCAATCAGCAGAATTTGATAACGCATGCATGTAAATATTCAAACCTCTTGGTGAGATTCGTTTTGGTCCGTAGTTCAACATGAGTCTGGTGAAGCTCTTGAATGGGTCAAGAAGGTTATCGGCATTCAATCCGTTCCTTCCTCGTTCCCTAAATCCTATCGGCTACATGGAATCTTAAATTGTCACTTTAGATGATCCGTGCAAACCTAGATATAAATCCAGCTGTCAGATTGATTTTCTTTCCTTCTGTCAATCGCCAAGCAAGCAGTTGATGATAAAAGAAAACCAGATGATTCGAGCAGAGAAATACCCATGCTATCAGTGCTGATTGATGACGAGAAATGACGAGTTGCGTCGCATTCATCCTTGAATCTTTGTCTTCGTTAAGAGATTGGACTGCTTGACAGAGGTAGAAGTTTGTCTCTTTCATAGATCAACTGCTCTCCCTGGTGAAACACGATCATCACTACACTATTTCTCGTTTCACGATGCTATTACGATATTCGCCGATGTCTTCATATTATCGCGGTGAATGGATTTCATCGAAAAGCTGTCAATGAACGTGTTAAAGTAATTTGGGGCCCTCAATCAATTTTTTAGTCTCCAAATGAAATCACTACAATCATTTAAATTGACTATTGTCAATAAACACCTATCAGATCGATTCATTGCGGATTGTTAGAGGTGATATTACTTCATTTGTCGACACCCGTGCGCGCATGATGTGACCAATCAGAGCTCGTTTTGAAATCATGTGAATAGTTATAATGATATTAACCTTGTTTCATGTGTTCGTGTTTATGAATTCATTATCCACATCTATATAGCATCGATAATTACAAGAACGTGACGGAGTCTGGAATAAAACATTCCTCTCTTCTCGGAATTAATTGCGACATTAGATTTCATGTCATGGATCAATCGCGTGAACTTATCGAGATAATAGAGCATAAAATGAGATGAGATTGGACAACTCACCATTGACCATGCAACTACAAACCATCGTATTATGCTTGCCAAAGATTAGATACCCATTATTCATGGAACGTGCTTTCTCATGCTGTTCTTTTTCGATCATTTTTCTATCATTTATTTTCCTTCGGGAAGCAAAACTCTAAAATGTAGAAAAGTGAATATATACATTTATACGTCAGACTAAAATATTGGAAATAAACACATATCAGTTGAGAAAAGCATCATATACTTACTTTTCTTTGTAAGATCTCTTTCTGCTGCAGGAATGTTTGATGATCAGTTTGTTTTAGACTGGAGTTCGTTACAATCATTTTGATTGTATAATTTGATTAACTGACTGAAAATGAGAATGCTACTGTCTTTAAGTCGGCCTTTTGGTCGCAGTTTAGGACGTCGAATTGTGATGCAACTGATTTCTATCGGATGTTTGTTTATGTTAATATGTCTTCATCTTCAGTATGAGTTTACCAACAGAGCATCGGCTTCATCGCGATTCAATCGGCATTCATCGTCATCAAATCAAAGGAATTATGAGAAACGTTTTCCAACTGATGACGATGATAGACTAATTTTAAACGATAAAACAGCGAGACGAGAACGGATGCGGACTCGAAGAGATGAAGATGATGATAATGATGATATAGAATTGTTATATATTGATATCAATGACGAGCAAAAGAATTCTATTGATAAGGATTTATCTAGAGGAGTAGGAGGACCTATTGAGAGAACTGGTACGTTGGAGGAGAGGGGTAATAAAGGAGGTTCAGGGGTGCAGTACCAGCTTGGAAGAAAGGCCTTATTATCAAAAAGGATTTCATCGATTGGAGATGAGTATGCGGCTGAGGTGAGTTCAGATCTTTTTATTTCTGAGGGATGGTTTACAATATCATGTACCAAGGTTCCAAGATTGTTGATGGTATGTTTGGAAGAAAAGGAATAAAATAAAAGGATGAACATGTATTACCCCCTCAAAAAAGGAGGGAGATGGTTGTGCTGTGATTTTGACCTTCTGGAAGTCCTTTCTTCTTTTAAAAAGATGATAAATTATAAATGTTCAGTGCCAATAGTATAAGATTTTCACCACACTGATAAAACGAACTGCTGACCGACTAGGCTAGTATGAGTTTTCCTACTAAGCAAACAATCTCCCGTTGTTAGGGTGTATTTCGTTCAATTCCCTTTCAAGTGTGTACAAAGGAGGATTTGAATTGAGAGTAAAATCAAGGTTCAAATGGGTGTTATGTCTTTATCATAAAGTTGGACAACAGTACTTCAGAATTGTGTGTTTGTTTTGTCTTCTACATGTAAACACGGATAATACAATGTGTGTGGGCAGGCAAGCGTTCGTACCGCTGCTTATATGATAGAGAAAAAAAACTGAAAAGGAAAATGCTTCTTTGTGAAATGTGTGCGGTGTTTTATTATGAATTTACCTGTTTTAACTAAAGATCGTTTGGTATTGTTTAATACATGTAGATAACTTTTTATTGAACTAGTGATGCTTTACAATTAATGGAACAAGGAATATAAAAAGATGGAATACCTGAAGGTTCCGTGTTTTTCATTTCCATTTTGATTATTCACGGTTTATTAATAATAATACGGTGTTGCATACACTCCTCATATATTATATCCAGAGATGTAGAATAATGAAGTACGCCTATCTATGATTACTTTGCACAGTACGTATTGGGCGTTCTTTGTTAATGTGGTGTGTTTTATATATCATGTATATGGGCCCACTTAAGATCAAATAAAACACCGTTTGAGAGTACAATATTTGTTCTTTAGTTGGACTGTAGGCTGTTATTGTATCCAGTCTCTTATCAAGCATCAATAACAGGTCTATTATAAGTATGATGTGTTGTGGAGCAGACGAGTTTCAATTAGTTATTTTAGGCGATAACATTCCAGTGGTAGTAATTATAAGCTAACGATTGTGTCGAAAGGTGTCGAAGCGAGAGGGTAAGCGAATTAATCAACTGAATAAATCAAGCCACCTGCGGTTTTATTTGAAGTGCCGCTCTGTAACAGGAATGGGGAAACATAATAGAATAGAAATAGAGAAGGGGGTTAGGGAGAAAGAGAGAGAGGGGAGGGAAGGAAAGAGAGAGACAGAGAGAAAGAAAGAAGAAAAGAAAGAAAGAGAGACAGATAATGAGAGAGAGAGAGAGAGAGAGAGGAGTGGGGCTTTATAATTAAATAACTTTTTTTGTTTCATTACTTCAGTGAGAATCTATCGACAAATAGAGTCGGAATATTAAATTACAGAAATAAACACGTAATTATATTTTGTCTTCTATTGCCTAGTGAGGGAGAGAGAGAGAGAGTAAAATTAATTTCGTACAAGACATTCTTTTCTCTCCTTTTCATAAATGTCTCTCTGTGTCTCTATGTTCTAATTCATGTTATTAATATTAATGCCATTATGTTGCTGATAATTATAACCTCTCTCCTGCTCTATTCTCTCAATGAATAAGATAAATACTCAAATGAAAACGATGTACAGAAATGTTGATTAAGATATGTAAGATTAGCGATTTCAAATAAAATGAATATTGCGTAGTTTTGAGGGATATGAAAATCTAAGAATTTTTTGAAGACGGTTTTCTTTATTATTTTTGCTCGCGAAGCATTGCCAAGTGCATATACGAAAAACTTCTTCGAGTAATACACATGTGGCAAGTTTTTTACTTTAACGGATGATCTGTTCTGCCTAAAAATCTCCAAATAATCCTTTGAAAAGATCTGTCCACAGTGCATTTACTTTCATTTTACTTTTTAAAAGATTGTTAACAAAGTAGGGTGATATGTAAAGGTTAAGTTATCTTGACAATTCCAACACGTGTAGAGAAGGAACGTGCTTAGCAAGTATGAAATATGACTCCATCGCTCTTGACCTAGAGTCAAATCTACACAAAGGCAGACCGGAGTGAAGGAGTGAAAGGAATCAAAGCCAGAGGCTAGTGTACGTTCTATACTGGTCAAGAGCTAATGTCCAGTCTGAGGGTCAGTAAGGTCTGAGGGTCAATAGCATGGTCTGGACAGTCTGCTTCTAGCTATCAGGTCATGTACATGTACATACTCAGGTGAAACGGAAAAATCTGTGTCTTAAATACGTTAATAAATCTACTCGGATAGTAACAGAGTCAATGGGTTTTCTCCTCCCAACATGTTCATAGGCCTTCTATGCAGAGATGGACAGCGTATTGCATGAAATATTCAAACAAAATGAGTTACTATGTTGACACTGATATAGTAGAGATGTTCAAATCTATAGTAATTATGTGGAAAGGTGTGATTGTAGGCCTAAAGAGCTTTTTAAATGTTGTTATTAAAGGCATTACATGAAAGATATTCGATGAGATTGTACGAGTCTGTGTTTCCATCAAAGTTTCCACAACATTTACATAATATTCATTAATCTACGTCTGTTGATCTTTAGAGAAACTTAGATGAAAAGTTTTCTGACATGTTATTCCAACCGTGGTCCCTTGTCATACCATAACACGATATACCAGAGAGGAAGGGCTAAATTGAAGCTAAAGTAATAGAGTAGTTGTATTTTCTCACGAACATATATTGTATTAGCTTACTTCATACAATGACTTGATAGTTAATATAACCGTAATAGGTCCATGATATAACAATGGTCAGTTATTCACAATACACGATCAGAAATGATTGCCATTCATGTCCATTTTAACTGGACTAAACTGAAAAGAATAAGAACCGCAATAAATGATGATGATGATGATAATGACAATAATAATAATATTAATAATAATACTAATACTAATATTAAAAAAAGCATGTTCATTCGGTATATTTTCTTTAATATTTGTGTTTTCTAGTGCCTCCATCGTCTCTTGATCCAGGGGTGTGCCCTGTTAGTGTACATATATATCCTATTGTAGGTCTGGTACAGTACTGTGGGTACCTGATCACTAGCATTCACAAACATTCACAATCTACCATTCTTCGCTCAGTTTATGAAAGCAATAGCTCCTTTGAAAAATCAAACCTGATTTATTTCCATTTCATTATTGGATAAGATCTGCCTACAAATCCCTGTTGCCGGGTCATTTATCTAGATTACACTTCTTATGAAACGAGTTCTACCCGTTTAAAAGCAGTACAAATTCAAATCTTATCCATATGCTAATCTGCTCAATAATCACACTCTGCTTCTATTGACATCACAATCATGTGAGTTATGTACTCTTAGTATTGTAAGCATGTTCGTTCCTGAATACAAAATACGTCCTTAACCCAGAAAACCATTTTTGTTCATCATAGTGTACATACATCGGATGTAGTATGAATCTAATAATTGGTGGGTATGTATGAAGCCTCATCCATCCAATATGATAGCAATTCTCTTTAAAAGGCTTTAATTTCTTTCTCCCATCAGATCACCGGTACATTATTACCCAGACACGTTCGCTTCACATTAAAACAAACACACACGATTAGACATCTATATGTTAAATTTACTTTATACCTGTTGATTTCAAGGTAATGCGAGGAGGAAAAGAACCTGTTGAGATGGTAATGATTTATAAGACATTTTCATTAGGTGCATTCATTCATTAATGGTATGGAAGCACCTATACACCGAGAAAGAGGAGTGGGTCGCTAAAACACAGAACATGTTGATTGGGGGGTAAATATTTAAACACCTGCATGTGAAAGACATATAGACGCCCTCAGAAGACGAAGAGTGATGAAAGACAGGGGAAGAGAGAGAGTAGGGATATATGGGGAGAGGGAGAGGAGAGGGAGCGAGAGAGAGAGAGAGAGAGAGGGGGAGGTGGAAGAGGTCGAATTAGGGAAGAGAGTGATAGAAAGAGGTAAAGGAGGAATTAATGAAAAGACAGCCGCCTGCCCGCTGTTTCCAATATCTCACATTACGGGTCAAGAAAAATTCACCCCAACAGACATACGATATTATCTTCATATTTCACAGTTCATTCTGAATCAGTGTTTCAATTTTGGTCAATTTGTCATTTCCCTAATAGAACCTTGTTAACATTGCTTGTCCATAACCATTACAATATAACATCCTTACAATTCTAGTTTAGAAGTGTAGCTTTACTAGTTATATTTGTTGACCTACATTTTACTGCCTGGTCTGAAAGCATGCACATGCATTTGCCTACTGACTTGGAAATATGAGTATTAGTCTAAGGGCCTACATCAACGAATAATCCACTGTTGGATCTAACTATGTATCACGGTATATTTATATAAAAAAACATTTTCGCAACCTGCTAAGTCTACCCCCATAAAAGTCGTCCAACTCATCTTGTGCCAATATTGTGCCATTATCGGAACATACAGGATTTACAGCAAACAGCGCACAGCTTTATTTATGCATGTTATCATACCAGGAGAACACGACCAAAATTACCCCTCAAATTTTCTTAAAAACTAACACAAAACACAACCTTTCAAAATACATGTATAATAGCCATTGCTATATAATTTATGTCAGAAATGTTCCAGCGGAATTAGATGTGATATGGTATTGTGTGATAATATGATAAAATTATGTTATTATTAGCTATTACATACTGACGATGTATAAAACCCATATTCATCTACAAAAGTCATTATAAATTTGTATGTCATGTGACTTTAAGCTACTACGCACATCCATATCGACTTTTCCTCCATTTTACCGTAATCCCAACATACATTAACAGTTACATTAACACTGTCATTATTAAAATATATTTTTTAATAATTTTCGTGTAATATAATAAAGTTTATGATTCGTGTTTTGTGAGTGTGTTTGAATGGTTGTGGTGTATACATCACCCACAGCTTCACATGTGCGAGCCATATTGCCTTGGAATCTCGTTAATATTGATCTCATACTGAAGGAGAAACACAAAGCCACAGCGTGAAGCTAATCACGTCTCTATGGGTTACACGCAGGCCACACAATCAAACAGTTAAAGGGAACTATACCATACTAAATTAATATAAAACATTATCGACAATTCAAATATGATGTCAATATATTTATTTCCAAAAACTGAAATTGTAGATTCATATTTCCTCACGTGTTTTATCGCACTTCAATGTTAAAGAAATGCGATTTTCTTTTCCTCGTTTATTTCCCGAATTGATCAGCCGCAGCGGCTGCAAAGTTTAGAATATAATTATGAACAATAAATTGAATGCAGATCTTTTAATATTATATTGAAATAACAAAATAATCTCTCCAATATTCCAACTGATATTGACATCTAAATTGAATGCAGATCCTTTATTATATTGAAATAACAAAATAATATCTCCAATATTCCAACTGATATTGACATTTAAATTAAATGCAGATCCTTTATTATATTGAAATAAAAAAATAATCTCTCCAATATTCCAACTGATATTGACATATAAATTGAATGCAGATCCTTTATTATAATGAAATAACAAAATAATCTCTCCAATATTCCAACTGATATTGACATATAATGTTTGCAATTCTGTTTCCACTCGACTGTGATTACCAAATATAAAAAAAGGATTTTTCTGCATTTTCTCACATTAAATTCAAGGAATCCGAACATCCTATAATTCCGAGTCATTATGTGATTAATTGAGTTAGAATTATGAGTTCATGTGGGATGTCTGTTTTAATCATTACGATACAATAATGATGACCTTCAATAAAACTGTGTATTTCAATTTAATAATTTTAAAATCTAATAATGCTTGTATGATTCTTTCACTCATTTGTTTGTATAGTTTTTGCTAATAAATACCTCGAAAGAAGAAAAGAACAAAAAGATGATTCACTCACATCGATCCTCATACCTGATAGGTTATTGACCTCTAAACTAGATATATCATCTCAATGTGATATCACAACGCTTTCTCTTCTACATGTTTCAAATATATGGTTATCATCACGTGTTCTTTATTCATATTCAAACAATTTAGTAGACTTTATATAAGTTGATCCTTATCGGGCTATTCAGCGTTGAATTGCTTTAATACATTGAGTTCTCAAACGATTATATTGAGTTCAGTTTATTGAACTGCAGTCCGGGGAACTGGTTTAGTGTAATATCGAACGTTTTTGGCAATTGATGGGCTGTTTAGACGTGTGAAATTAAATCAATTTTGAGGACAGTTGCTTAAATTTACTTTCACTAAAAAGATGGTTTAGAAAATGTGTTTCGTCAGTTACGTTACTCAGCTTTCGTAGTACAGGCCCTATTCCAAATATGCATTCCATCTCTTCTTGACCATATTAACGCACAATGGAATCCATGCGTAATGTAATATAGTGGTTTTATGATCTCCTTCCATATAAAAGTTGAATTACTATAGGTCTATTATGCGCGCGCGGGAGCATAGCGACCAAGCAAGAAGATTATCCACTTTTTAATAGTGAATTTCGTTGATTGAAGGCTCACGTGTGCCCTGTACCCCTTGGTCAGCGCCCCTCATTCACAATTTCATCGATTTAAATGTAAAATTGTCATAATGTGTCATAATGCAACAAACAAAAACCTCATCTTATTTATTCTTTAAAATGTGTCTTGATTGGCTGCATATAGAGGTGAATAAAGTCTGCACAGAGTAATGATGTTATGCTAATCAGTTTATCATAAGCGACGTATATTTCATCTGTTAATTAAATGGTGATTACATGTATATCAGAAGAACATGTACACAGTAGTACAGGCGTTCAATTGTAAAAACACAAACTCGATCTGTATACAATTGATTTCGCAGACAACCGTTATGTGGAAACGCTGTGTGAATGCAAGGAGGTCCCTGGTCAAAGAATACCCAGTTTCAATTGAGACGATTTGTTTCTGGAAAGGAGTTGGTTTACTTCCCCTCCCCCTTCTCTCAGGGTCTACGTCTCGAGGTCTACATCTGTTCACATCATTTTCAGAATTAGACGTGGAAGGTCAAGTTTTATAACAATCCACAGACTTTATTGCCTAACGAGCAAGCGGCAATACTATATATGGAAGAAAACGTTCAGGAAGAATAATGGGCCCCTCGGGTTAATATTTGATTTATTCCATTGCAAGTGTTTCCCTGGCAGACAGACGAAGGTCCTTCATTGTAAACAGTCATTGTTAGGTCCATGAGATTAGTTTCCTGTACTTGAACAAGTCGTAAGCAAAGTATAGTATGTCCATTGTTAGTGATGCTCATTCTTGTTGTTGGTCTTCTTACATACCATCCTCTCTGTCAAGCAAATAAAACATTGATGAACCCTGCATGTCATAAACATGATACATGGCATCATGAACATTCAAAGAGTATTTACAAAGTAGTTACTAGTATCAGTGGGCGGACCAGGTGGGAGGGGTGAGAATGTTCAAATAGCTTTATTAGGGCAACCATCACCTCCTATTCGCTCAGCAAGGTGACTGCATGTCTTCATATTCAGGCATCTAGCTGCAAGATTATACGATTTCTATATCTTATCTAGTGTATTTTGTTGACTGAATGATATTTTAAAATATAATATTGTATAACAAAGTAAAAAGTTGTTATTCAGGCATGCAAAAAACGTTAGCCCCATTTGTGATAATGTCCCTATGCACCTTTGCGAGTATCATGGCATTTAAGTCGTTTCTGATTACATCTGCCGAAGTCTTTTTGAGGGGTATCGAAGACGTGTTCGGTTCAACATTCAAGAGCGGGTCATATATGAGAGAAGTTGGGATAGAGATACGTGATATTCTGAGCGCCTTAAGGCCCCCTTAAGGCAAAGTGACACTGGTTAATTAAGAATGTAAGAGCATTGTGTGACTCATATCAAACTGCTTGACAGGTCTAATTATGGTTCTCTATAAATTATAATTCCGAATCGTTCAATGACCCGAATAGTATACCCCGCGATCTATCTATCGTCCTCCTTATAACATTTATTATTATCAATATTACTATCATTATTACACTATTATCATTATTATTACTTTTATTAATATTTTCATTATTATTATAATTATTATTACTGGTACGGTATCAAATGTAATCGATTCTTTTAAACAAGTTGAAATGGATGAAAACAGGAGAATGAGAGCAACACAATGGTGTTATACAGCAGGCTTGCGGGTGCACCATGTGAGAGAGAGGGAGGATTGAGAAGTTCTGAACAATGGTGTTATACAGTAGGCTTGCGGGTGCACCATATGAGAGAGAGGGAGGATTGAGGAGTTCTGAACAATGGTGTTATACAGTAGGCTTGCGGGTGCACCATGTGAGAGAGAGGGAGGATTGAGGAGTTCTGAACAATGGTGTTATACAGTAGGCTTGCGGGTGCACCATATGAGAGAGAGGGAGGATTGAGGAGTTCTGAACAATGGTGTTATACAGTAGGCTTCGGGTGCACCATGTGAGAGAGAGGGAGGATTGAGGAGTTCTGAACAATGGTGTTATACAGTAGGCTTCGGGTGCACCATGTGAGAGAGAGGGAGGATTGAGGAGTTCTGAACAATGGTGTTATACAGTAGGCTTCGGGTGCACCATATGAGAGAGAGAGGGAGGATTGAGGAGTTCTGAACAATGGTGTTATACAGTAGGCTTGCGGGTGCACCATGTGAGAGAGAGGGAGGATTGAGGAGTTCTGAACAATGGTGTTATACAGTAGGCTTGCGGGTGCACCATGTGAGAGAGAGGGAGGATTGAGGAGTTCTGAACAATGGTGTTATACAGTAGGCTTGCGGGTGCACCATAATGAGAGAGAGGGGGGATTGAGGAGTTCTGAACAATGGTGTTATACAGTAGGCTTGCGGGTGCACCATGTGAGAGAGAGGAGGATTGAGGAGTTCTGAACAATGGTGTTATACAGTAGGCTTGCGGGTGCACCATAATGAGAGAGAGGGGGGATTGAGGAGTTCTGAACAATGGTGTTATACAGTAGGCTTGCGGGTGCACCATGTGAGAGAGAGGGAGGATTGAGGAGTTCTGAACAATGGTGTTATACAGTAGGCTTGCGGGTGCACCATGTGAGAGAGAGAGGAGGATTGAGGAGTTCTGAACAATGGTGTTATACAGTAGGCTTGCGGGTGCACCATGTGAGAGAGAGGGAGGATTGAGGAGTTCTGAACAATGGTGTTATACAGTAGGCTTGCGGGTGCACCATGTGAGAGAGAGGGAGGATTGAGGAGTTCTGAACAATGGTGTTATACAGTAGGCTTGCGGGTGCACCATGTGAGAGAGAGGGAGGATTGAGGAGTTCTGAACAATGGTGTTATACAGTAGGCTTGCGGGTGCACCATGTGAGAGAGAGGAGGATTGAGGAGTTCTGAACAATGGTGTTATACAGTAGGCTTCGGGTGCACCATGTGAGAGAGAGGGGAGGATTGAGGAGTTCTGAACAATGGTGTTATACAGTAGGCTTGCGGGTGCACCATATGAGAGAGAGGGAGGATTGAGGAGTTCTGAACAATGGTGTTATACAGTAGGCTTGCGGGTGCACCATGTGAGAGAGAGGGAGGATTGAGGAGTTCTGAACAATGGTGTTATACAGTAGGCTTGCGGGTGCACCATATGAGAGAGAGGGAGGATTGAGGAGTTCTGAACAATGGTGTTATACAGTAGGCTTGCGGGTGCACCATGTGAGAGAGAGGGAGGATTGAGGAGTTCTGAACAATGGTGTTATACAGTAGGCTTGCGGGTGCACCATGTGAGAGAGAGGGAGGATTGAGGAGTTCTGAAACTTCTGAACAATGGTGTTAGTTTGAAGGAAATCAGACCACACATAACCAATATTCCAGATGACATCAACAGCCTAACTAATTGTTATCAAGTAAGAAATTACAAAATAGAAAATATATCATACAAAGAAACAAATGATAAAAGAATAAATAACAACTTTTGGAACATCAAATGTAGGGCAATCTCAACATCCATAGAAAACATGTTTGGATTACGTAATATGCCATTATAATGCTCATACATTGCACAAAGTGACCAACAAGGCTATTGAAATTGCCCGAGGTTGATTTTTCAAGAGTAGTTGCGATCGTGTTAAATATGATATCAAGTTTTTATTTAGGTCGATGTCATAAATGGAGACAATATGTACCACAACATGAATGGCTACTATTAGATCATCGCTCTACATGTAATTGTTCTTGAGTTGTATATGTTGAGCGTGCCATTGTGCGTGTCATAGTGCATGGTGTATATAATGATTCAAAAATGCAGAGATACGAAATAATTACGTCAAAACAGGAACGAAAGCAATTTATAGAATTCCTTAATTCGGAGGAATATGCTAATACTCTAAATTAAAAAAGAATGAAAGAAAGAAAGAACAGAACCCCTAATTGATGAGTGATACTCAGTGGCCGTAACCTAATTATAATTTTACCCGCCTGCCAAATTGATAAGGTATTCTGATATGACCGTTTATGCACATTTTTTCCATCAAATTCAAGTAACATAATTATCCAGAAGGATTTATATTTTGATAGTTTCGTATTCAAACTTGAATGTGCTAAAGTAAGCAGAGTAAAAAATGTAGTAAAAACGATAACGAAAAAGTGAAGTATTATTGCTCAGTTCCTTTTATAGCCTTAATGATTAAGAATGGTCATAATTCCGTGTTTCCCAGCTTTTCCCATTTCAACACCTTCTCTCTCTCTTCCTCTGTCTAACTCTCGCCTCTCCCCTTCTTCCCTTCTCTCCCCTCCCCTTCCTCTCCCTTTCTTTCACTTTCTCTTTCTGTCTCTGTTTTTTCTCCAGCTGTGTTCCTTGGCATCCTTGAGGTGAACCACTAGAGAAGGCCAAAGTCAAATAAAACACAGTCAATAGAAGGCAGATGACTCATATCTTACCATGCCTTAAGTCTTGTTTTCATACATAACATAGAAGTAATTGCCCGGGACTGTGCATAAACATTCAGGAAATTTACATGGAATAAAACTACAACCTGAAGGGATTGGGTGCACCAACACATCATGAAATGAAACAGTTGCAAACAGATTTGAAACGAATTGAATGGTGCGAATTTTGTCTTCGAAAAATTCTGATTAATAGAAATTCTGCTCCTTAGAATGAAATACAAATAAGGAATAAATGAAGTAAGTGAAGCAAGAACTGAAAAGAGCATTCTCTGTAACACAACAGGCTAGAAAGAGGATAAGTTATAAGTGAGTGGGAGGGGTGAAAAAATTGAAAATGTTGATGAAGACTGGTTTTATAACTCCTCGACATCTCATCCACATATCAAAATAATATTAGCTTCAGACTAATAATATCTGGTTAATAAGTGAGTGGGAGAGCTTGACAGATTTAAAAGCTAATCTGGAATGAATTTGCTTCCTCTGTTTAAAATATCTGCTCCGTCTCAAAGATGAATACTAAATCATTTTGAATTCCGTGATGCTTCCTTTACTCAAAATGTAATTATTTTTAAGAGTCAATGGCGTATCCAGACCTCGGCTACGCGAGGAAGGAGGGGGGACACAATTATTTTAGCATGAAATCGCATTGGGTGGGGTATATTAGGGATAGGCAATTATGACATTGTATAGTGTATTTTGTTATGCTACATTCTCGGTGAAACATGGCAACAGAGAAGATGAAAAAAGAAACTTCAATTAGCTATTTTTGTTGTTGTTGCAATCAACTGAAAAGTCATTATCCTTTTATTAGGGTGGAAATCTATTTGTGTGAGGGACTGCTCCCATCTTCCTCTTCAAGATATATCAGTTACAAAACATGAATGTACCATGGCTCGTACTCAGACCCGTTTGATGAAAACATGCGAGGGGTTGGGGTGGGGGCATCCTGTCATGTTGATCCAAGATCGTTTCATTGACATTTGACCTTTAACCTTTGACATCGGACATGGCAGCTTCCGAGGCAGAGAAATGATAATCTTCAAATATCAAGAATGATATTAGAATTTTTGTATCATGGTTATGGTTGATTGACATGACAGGGTAATTTAGACCGGAGGCGGATGGATATTAATATTTCAGTACGATGCGATGTATGTTCCTGATAGAATATAATTTCTAACAAATATTCTAGAAAATTATGTCATTTTTTTTCTGAATATGTCTGTTCATCAAGAATTGTATTTCAATCCGAATCGATTTATGCACATAGACCAGACGAGACTGATATCAATATGGGCCTTGGTATAAACAGATTCAACCCCTCTCTTTCTTTCTCTCTCTCTCTCTCTCTCTCTTCTCTCTTTCTCTCTTCCTTTTATAACTGTAGCAATCATCATCTGAATCATCAATGTCCCGGCGTTACGGGTCACCTACACATCCCAGTAAATCAATTTATATTAATGTTGGTGGGAATGTCTGATGCTATGAGAATACAAAATGTCAAATATTAGGGGGAAAGAATTGATAATGACACAATTGGACTAATTCTTTAAAATATTGCATCAGAATATGAGCTGGAATGATTACGAGGAAAATAGAATTTAATCTCATTTCACTCAATTATGCGAGTAAATTCTCTAAAAGGGCACCAACTTTGAATGCCGCGAATAAAGGTGGTGATAGGTTATTACTATATACGTCTTCAAGGACGCAAAAGGATGGGATAGTCATTATTTATTGGGCATTTTATAATATTCTTTGGGGAAGTTATTTTTAGCATTAGGCCTATAAATCTACATATGTATCACTTGAAGGTACAATGTCCCCCTGTTTAAGAGTATTTTGTCGTGTGTGTTGAATCGTGCGTAATTATATCGTACTACATAATTCTTTGACATGATGTTTATCTCACATTATAACTTATGTGCAGAGTGATATTTGCGTTAATTCTTGAAATGTTATACGTGTTTTTGCCTATTATGTATACCGATAATGTGGCGAATTCTACTTGATTTTGTCTAAATACTTACGTTTCATGTTTTAATGCAAGTGTTTAATATCAAATCAGTTGAAGAAAATAACATTGTATTGAGGCCACCAAGCGGAAATAAGAATGATTTCATGTTGTTCTCTTTCCGTGCGTGTTAGTTTTGATTCTTATCATCGATCAAATCCTTCTCGTCATCTTCATCTTCAGGTAAAGGAAAATAACATAAATTAAAGAGATGAAAGAAGATATGAAATGAATAAAAAAAAAACAGCGCACTGCAATGGATTTCGGTTCATTCCGTCCACATACTTTCTCATGATAATGATAAGGCATGGCTAGAAGATCAAACAGTATCTATTCTCGTAGTATTTTGAGATAAATAATAATGTATGAAACTAAAGTTAAATTGAATCCCAACGACTGTGCAATTCATGCATCAGCGCAGAGGAATATGAAATGTCAGATATAATATAAATCAAATAAGGCGGGTTCTTTCTTATGCGTGTGGAGTATGGGTACACACAAAAAAGATTGTGAGAATGGTCGTTGTATCATTGAATGTATATACCCTATGAAGGTTTAATAATCATAAAGTCATACAGATCATTTTCCCAGTGGAAGGGAGGTAGAAAGGGGAGACAATCAAAGCCTTTGTCTAGCCTTTGTTTCTGCAGTGATGAACAAGATGTTGATCATAAGCACAGACCACAGTTGAAAATATTGTCCAAGTTATACTGTCTTGGTCTTTAGTGAAGCATGAAAGAGATATATGCGCTGGTTCAGATTGTAAATGCCTTACAGAATGCCTATATGTTGATTTGTTTCATTGAAGAAGAAAAAAATCCAGATTTCACTGATCGCCATTGTTTGTTTGTTTTTTTTGGGGGGGGGGGGGGGGGGTAAAACATGACAGTTGCTTTCTATAATATACAAAACAGATATTGTACAAATTCTTGTTTATACATATATTAGTATAAACAAATTCAGTATCTCTTAGTTACTGTAAGGCACTATGGCTTTGACAAATTGAGCTTCATCGATCCTGCTTCAACTTTCAAAATCCCATTATTAGTTTTTCTTTAGTTACATTAGACAAAATATAAAGAAGAATCAAATACGTAGGCCCAGACCAGGAATACTAAAGAGACTGTCTCATACATAATGTACATTCACGACGCCAAATAATTATCATCCGTGGTTTCACTCCGTTGTATATCTCATATACTCATGAAATGAATGAAGCAAGCCTTGTCACGTTATCTAGGAATCTTACTCCCCCCTCCCCTCTTCTCAAACCTGTCAGCTGAACAAATGCAAACCAGATTTTTTAGTTCTCGCTTTTAATTTAGAAATGATTGCACACAGTCATAAGGACAAGTGTTCATATCTAATCTAATCAAACCGATCTCCAAAATATTGACGGAGGGTAATACTTTGTCACTAGTATGTGTTTCCAAGTATAATTATCTTTATTGCTTGCGTTGGACCCAAAACAAGAACAATTTTCTAAGTTTATAAGCTGTGTGAGCATGAATGTATAATAAACCATTTCATTTGACCTGTTTCTGAGTTATGTTGGAAATCTGAAATGACTGCATTGCAATACAATAAAACATAAGTCATCACCTCACCGCTAAAATGACATTACGTCCATTGACGTGGCGTTATTGTCATTTTGTTGCGGTGAGCTGACGAACTACCACATCATTTTCTGGAATGGAACGAAATCATGTCTTGATTTGGGGGCGATTTAGGAAGATCGCTCCGAACAAGTCTGTAGTAGATGACCTCATGAGGACAAACGTTAGGTGATAAATCTCGGTCACAAGAAGAACAACATCCTCGGGATATTTTTATCTCCCAGCATCAACTTAACGAGTTACGTAATGTGTCGCGACTGGGAATGTGGGTCGCAGTCATTCAGAGGTCGCGTGTATGGCGCGCCGTTTGACCAGCTCAGCAGAAGAATATTGATGATACCTTCCGGGGAAACATTGATAGAAGAGCTAATACAGGAGGGATATGGTCCGTGTTTCCCCCTCCCTGTTTTTACTCACATCGTGGTTAGATCTCATTAGTTGTTTTGCTTAGTTTTAATATACCGCTTAATTGTATATGGGGTGAAAACACGTACACACATCACAAGAATCACTGAAACTTCTCGTGTTAAGTCTATACCTTGCGAGGGAACATAGTACATACATACACATACCGAGACAAAGTATGACTCTGAGAATGATAGTATTGAGATAAAGAGACAGGAAATATGAGGATGCATTATAATGAGCATGTAATCTTGAGGGTCAAGCACGTACATCCGATCATGATGTGGCCTTTGACCTTTACCATGGCAACCATGGTAAGTCTTCACAGCTTCCGAAATAGCTTAACACAATCTCATCAAACATCTCGACTCCATGTCACTGCAGTGAAATCAAGCAGCTGATTTGAAAAAGGTCTGAGAAAAATCTGAATACAAAGAAAAGCCATTTAACATGTTTAAGAATCCCGAAAACGTTGAAGTACATTCCACAAATAAACCTGATTTAATTTGTATTCAATTTGCTTTCAATGCATTGTTTGAAAACATATCGTCTTCTTTCAGACTATGGTGTAATATGGAAGAATAAATTTAGTCCTTATAACATGATAGAGAAAAAGAGAATACAGTGTATTTATTCACATTCTATCAATGACATCTACACCCAGGCTGTCTACACCACCGTTCCAATTCGATTGCTTGATATTCTCTTTTTCTGACAACTTAGTTTTACTTAGACAAAATTTAATGTTCAAATTATCTCAGTGTTTACAATATTATCTTTTATTTCTCTTTATTTTACTTGATCCAATGTTATTTGCAATACTTCATCTGTTGAATGAATCGGGGTTTGAGTTTACAGTTTGAATAAGTATATCAATATCCCCTGCTTCTTGTTATGTTCATTGAATATTATACATGATCTAATTTTCCGATAAAAACAACAACATCAGCTCTAAAGCTGCATGTTTGACGTGTTTTAATGACAATACACTAGTACATGTACAATATACTACAATGTACCAAATGTACTTGTACCAGAGGGATTAGAGTGAGAATAATGCTGCTAAGAATCAAGATCCAGGGTGAGCAACCAATATAATAAGATCTAACACACGCTGATTGGCTGATTAACAACAGATGCGATTCAAACCACTTGCTGTCGCATGTAGTACACATTGGATATTGGGGATAATACTTTGTATGGTGCCTTAAAAATTTCGATGAATAATGAAACACATAAACAAAGGACAATTGATACTTGTCAGGCATATATTACTCCAGCCAATTTTGAACAGACAGTCAAAGTCTACAGGGGGCGTATCAATATAGAATTAACCCTTTGAAGTCAGTCTAAAGAATTTGTAAGACGATAACAGTCGCCTGTATTAATCACATTCTCAGTCACTAGCAGATCATTTTCGGAAGTGAAATGAATAGTTGAAAGTAAAACTAGACATTTTTCTTTTGATTAATGCGTCTGGTTGATTTAAAACCCTTTATTTTTACTTAATGTTGTTTTCATGTCTATCTTGAGTTAGCTCTCTCCTTTTTAAGGAGACTTCCTTCTCGTGTCTTCCAAGCTTGCTCAGTGAGCAAACTATTTCATCATAATTATCCACATATTTATCGATTATTTTTCTTACAGACATGTAAAATAAAACAGAGCGATCCCGAATTCATGCTTCTCTTTTCTCTTTTATCATGTTTATGGAATAAATATTATTTTCAGGAAACGCTGATTTACTAGAATATCTTCACGGTATAGGCTGACATGCTAACTCTATTTTCACAAGTAAAGGACCAATCAATGACAGTGTTATGTGATTTTCGTTTGTGCATAATTCTCTTTAGTTTTAGTTTCTTTCTTTAGTGTAGTCTAATTGCGAAAATATTGTATAGTATGATTTCCTTTAAAATTAATGTGGAACTATTTCTCTCCGTTCCTCACAGTCTACTGAGCTATGTTTGAGCATTATAACAGTAAGTTAAAAACCAGAGTTCTTCGTCTCCATATCATTAAAATATCATGCGCTAACGTCACTACTTATATATACACAATCAACCAGTCAATGTAAATCAGTCATGTAATATAAGCTGTCTAGTAGGGTGGAACCATTAATTCTCATCACATTTCTTTCTTTATTGCTTATCTCATGATTTTGGTCAGACTGAGCCAGGATGATTGTAGGTACTAAGCATGACTAATCATCTACAATACATGCTTGAATGAAGATTCTATCAACTGTGAAATGCGTCAAGCAATCGCTTCTCTGCACAAGTCCATTTGGACGATTCATTACCAAGGTCTCCTTATCGGACCGATGATTGTAGGGCTAGGAAATATAGTATATAAATCCCGTTAAATGGGCAATGCGAAGGCAGTGTTTGAATCTTCTTTGTTTTAATCTCCTTACTGACCTACCAATGATCCCCTTAAACCAACATACGTACCAGACAACCATTCCATCTATTCATCAACAAATCAACAAACCCATCATCCAAACCTAACAATCACCCAATCAACCAACCGCTTAACCAACCAACCCAGCAGCCGACCGATTTTATCTTCATGATCACCAACTTAATGAGCCAAACATATGGGTATCGGGTCTGCAATCCAACTAATTAGGAAGATTTTCTCAAATTTTCGCGTTGAATTAGTAGTGTTTAACCTTACCCTCTAGGCCGACTTGAAAACTCCCCAGTGGTCCCCAATATACGGAGTATTTATATTACTCTTTTCGTGTCAATTGTATGATACGTGTAAATATTCGAAATACACGCTCGACTGATGTGTCAATATTGTCTTTCACACGAACGTTAAAGACCCTGTCGGAAGTGAAAAATGAAATAGATAAATTATATATCAAAGGAAAGCTTACAAGCCATAGATTACAATAATACCAATTATATGCTACTTTAGTGCCTGTCAGAAGATTAACAGCTCTCTGAAAACTCGAAATCTAAAGCTTTGAAAATCGGGAGTTGTCGACCTAAAAACTAGCTATCGAATTGATGACATCATCATAATTTAGTGGAGTACGCATATTTACAATGACTTTGCATTAATTAAGCACGGCTCATTGCCTCAGGTGAAGGAGGAAGGGAGAGAAAGACAGAGAAAAAACAGACAGACAGGGAAAGAGAGAGAGAGAGAGAGAGACAGATACAAAGTGTAATGAAAAAATTGTTTTAGACATAGTTGGCATGGTTTTGTGCTATTTTCTGATGTTAGAATTTAAACATGGACAGTTATTATGGTCATTAT
Organism: Mesocentrotus franciscanus; assembly: GCA_037976565.1. Classification (NCBI taxonomy): domain Eukaryota; kingdom Metazoa; phylum Echinodermata; class Echinoidea; order Camarodonta; family Strongylocentrotidae; genus Mesocentrotus; species Mesocentrotus franciscanus. Next base: position 767,486 of record CP137671.1, read on the forward strand.
GAGGCAAAGAGTGTCAGATACAGAAGAAGAGAGAGGCAGAGTAACGTTTAAAAAAACACACAGAGAAGACTTTGGGATGTGATTACAATTAAACCAGCGAAGAGACAATAGAACCTCTCGTATTGTACAAATTAGTTTGAAACATTTATGACGGTAATATTAATTTAACGTGAAACGTGAAGTTAAAAATAACATCATCTACGACCGGTAGCTTACAGACTCCGCGTTATGGATAACCGCAGATTATATGACCAAGGTTTCAATAGCTCTCTTCTTTCTGTCTCGTGCGCGAAGGTTTTGTTGAGTTCATGTCTGAGAATGTTTATATCATAAATCTGAAATGCCTTTCAACTGGAATGTAAACAAACCATATTTAAAGCAGAGAGACTGTGGGCTCAAGATAACCCTGTCAAGATTTCCACCTAGAATTTGGAGACATCTAGATGCCTTCTCTCCCTCACTTTCTTCCTCTTCTTCCATTTTCTCTTCTTCCATTTCCTGTCTTTTCCGCATCTTTCTCTTTCTCTTTTTTTTTCTTCTTCTCTTTATCTCTCTCTATCTCTCTCTCTCCCTCTCTCCCCCTCTCTCTCTCAACTCTCTCAACTCTCAACTCTCTCTCTCTCTCTCTCTCTCTCTATCTCTCTCTCTATCTCTCTCCCCCTCTCTCTCTCTCTTAACTCTCTCAACTCTCTCTCTCTCTCTATCTCTCTCTCTCTCTCTCTCTTAACTCTCTCTCTCTCTTAACTCTCTCTCTCTCTCTCTCTCTTAACTCTCAACTCTCTCTCTCTCTCTCTCTCTCAACTCTCTCTCTCTCTCTCTATCTCTCTCTCTCTCTCTCTCTCTCTCTCTCTTAACTCTCAACTCTCTCTCTCTATCTCTCTCTCCCTCTCTCTCTCTCTTAACTCTCAACTCTCTCTCTCTCTTAACTCTCAACTCTCTCTCTCTCTATCTCCCTCTCTATCTCTCTCTCCCTCTCTCTCTCTCTCTTAACTCTCTCTCTCTCTATCTCTCTCTCTCTCTCTCTCTCTCCCCTCTCTCTCTGCTCTCTCTCTCTCCCCCCCTCTCTCTCTCTCTTTATGATCATCGACATTACTCAGAATTCCCTGCGAAAAATAATGAATAAGATGAGATTTCAATTCATTTTATTCCAATGCAGCTTGTTTCTTTTACGGTCCTTCAAAATTCACTATAAAATAACCTAAATAATTTATCCTTTGGGTTATTTTCATCACTTTGTTACTTTGTATCTGACCTGTTCTAATAGAAAAATAAAGATAAGAGAGCCGGGATAAGGCGATGCTGATGGGGCTTAATTGGGCAAAGTAATGTCATTGATTTCCGTAAATGGACATTCATCAAAACTACATTCCGCTAATGTTGTTTATCTTTTAGTTCGAGAACGCCCATGCCGACAAAAGATTCCGACTGAGCCATCTCTATAACTATCCCCTCTCAGCATGCTCACTCCATCAAGCTTTTTATGTAGTATATCGCCATTTCCCTTTTTTCTTCTAAAGTAAATATATCTGACAGTCCTTTTTGGCAGTTTACACACCCCCTCTTTCTCTCTTTCCCTCTCTCTCCCTCCCACTGAATTTTAATTTGCATGTAGAATTGTATCATGTGTCGTATTGCTTTGTGGGTCTGTTTGTTGAGTAAACTCTACGTTTGACAATAATTATTACACACACTATGATAAACACTCCTTGATCCCATGTATTGTATTTAATGAGTGACTATGGAGACTCTATGCCCATTATGGAGAGGATACCATCTAGACCGTCCAGACGGTGATGTCATGATCTCGCATTTAAGCATTAATCTTATTCATAGAATCAATATTGAGTATGGCAGGGGTATTCCCAAACCACTCTTTCTGAGGTTAACCTGATATGCCCTTCACAGACCATTTATTTATTTTACTATGTTAGCAACTAGCAAGTAGTTCTTAATGGTAAAAACAAGATCGTTCTTCTGTTTTAGACACTTTCGTTATGTTAGCCCCCCACTCATCATCATTCCCATCATGTGAGGTAGAAGCAATTTCGTGAAAGGGTTCCAAACAGCAGAATGTACAACAGAATGTACAGCAGAATGTACTGCAGAATGTACAACATAATGTACCACAAAACTCCTTAACTATGGGTAAAAAGGATTTTAAAAACCTGGGGGCATAGTCAAAATGTAGCTTGTAATCTATCTCAGCATGAATGGAATATGTGTAATTTTGACAAATGAAAACAAACAAGCAAACAAAAAACGGTTGAATAACCTCATTCATATATGAAGGAGTCATTTAAGAGTTATGTGATTATAGAGTGTAGACATTATGCACCACTGATTTCTAATCAGAAAGTTTCCATGTTTCTTACTTTGGGTAATTCCAAGCTATATTGTGCCATACGTAACCGAGCACATTCTATGATTTCAGTATATCTCATGACTGTATCATGCTTTATAGCCTTATTGTTATTCTCGCACACTCGCTCACTCGCTTTGCCCGCTCAAGAAAAGACAATCCATCTGTTGGAAGATAATGCTTACATTTGAAATGTAATGCTTACTCTTGACATTTTTTATGTATAAAAGAGGAGAGATTATGGTACTTATTTCACCATCTTCTTTTAATTATTTACCCTTTTTCATGAAAGAAAGGTTCCCTAAGGCTGGCTGCTGTATAATCGATTAGCCTCATCGAATCTGTTTCATCTTCTTCCTTTCCCGACATGATGTTGTGAATGTTGTAAATTTTGTCAGGATGGCAATTTATATAAAAGCAACTTGTCTGTCATCGCTTTGATCCTGCATTATATCAACTTGACTTCTGAGGTTAATGCCATGTAATCTAATTCTACCAGTTTCGATTGGAAAAACCTTAAATCTTACCACGGCTTGACGTCTTTGCATGTTAAGTTTGAATAAATCACGACGATAATCACATTTCTGCTTGTCTTTGTATGAGGAGAAGATGTTTGTCTCAATTCTAGAGCTGTACTTACCCGAAACCAGCAAGAATACAACCATCAACCCACCCACCCCTCCTTCCCCTCCGCTCTCAGCATTAAACCCGATTTAATAGATTGAATTGCAGCTTGAAAACAGATGTGACTGTAGAGGGCATCAGTTAGCTATGCAACTTCTAGATCTAATTTAGCTGACAAGGCCAAGTTAATTTCAGAGCCATGAATCTCAGATCACATCGGGTCTGTGGAAAGCGTAGTTTAATTTCATATGTTTAAATTAAAACCCACTTGCATACGCTTCAGAAACATTTTTGCTTAAAGATGAAGAAACGAAATTCAATCAAGAAACTCATTATTTGGCATGCAGTATTTCTTTCTTTACCATTAAATTCTTGACTGTTCATTGAAATCCAATCTCATTCGATAATGCATTTATTTTACCTTAATTTCTTCAAACCACGGCCCGCATGCATTCGCCCCATTTACTATGTTTACTTGCTCTGGCTCTGGCTCTGGAAATCACATTAATGCAAATATTATTATGTCTATATTTTGCCCGCTATTACAACAGTCTTTTGATTCGAGTTCTGCTTTGATCACTCTAAATATTGTAATCTTCAAAACGATGACACATTTTGTGTTGGCCATGTTGACAAACACACTTACTAAAGTAATCAATAACTTATCATTATACTATCCAACTTCCAAATATTACGTATCTTTATTTCCAGTTATTATGATTTCATAATTATTGCAAACTATATTAATTTTCACCACTTAAATTTAATGATTTGCGAATCACACCTTTAAGTATTAATTTTGGTTATTTGATTTTGATATGATTTATTATTAAAACATTATAATAGTGTAGGGTGGCGGTTCTAACATAATCCTCAGCACTCTTAAGTACACAGAGACAGCCCAGGAGACATGATGTCGGGTTGATACCTACTGGCTAACTGACCAGGTTTTTAATGTCTAAAAGTAAAACTGCATTCCATGTAGCATTTGCATAAATTCCATGCAAATAAGAAAGAAACCCAATTAATATTCATATAGTAACAAACATGTATAAATCAACATCATAAAGTATTCTTGAATATTCAAACATAAACAAAAGGTATATATTGAATATTCATAGAAGATGTAAATTATACTTTAAGCTCGAATGAACAGAGAGATAGATAGATGAAAGGGTGGTGGATGAAAAGGGTGAATGAAAAGGGTGAATGTGAAAGAGGGATGACTCATGAATATGAATAGAGGTGAGTTAAGAAGTTCAAAATAAATCCCTACAATAGTAGCAATAAGGCTGAATAAAAAATGAATTTACAAGAGTAAAACTGGTCCATTAAAATACAATACATTGAATCGAGTTGATTCTATAAATTACGATAATATACAAATAACATTTAATGGTACCATCGACAGGAAAAATGAAAAGGACAAACTAGACAAAGTAGATATAGAAAGAAAAAGAAGAAGAGAGTAAGACTTGAGAAATAGAGAAAACACAGAAGTATGAGGATGAAGACTGGAACTAAATTTGAAATGTACTGTATCTGAAAAATGAACCGGGGGTTCTCCGCACATTGTTATACCCTGCCTGAGGAACTTATACTTTTATTAGTAAACCCTGGGTTATTTATGTTCATTCTTTATTTGAATGTTGAATATTTTACAATAAAGACGAATTAGTAAACGGTATAGACAATTCGTCATAAATGATGATTAATGTGTTTTTTGTATGTCTTTTGTTATTGTATTACAGAGTGGAGAGAGGACTCATGTTGGTCTATTGCTCCAGCCGTGGGCTAGTTATGATCATTCCATGGACGCTGAAGCAAAGAGATTCTTCAAATACATTACCACAATACAGGTACGAATGGGAGAGATAGGGAGAGAGAGAGAGAGAGAGAGAGAGAGAGAGGGAGGGAGAGAGAGAGAGAGAGAGAGATGATGATGAAAGAAGTAGGAAAGATGCGAGATATCAGTGGCGGTTCCACGGGGCACACGGGGATGTGCCTAACCCCGAGCAAAAAAAAATATTAAAAAATGGACTGATTTTTTCTTTCACAGAATTTTCTGACTCCCTCTTCCACCCACCCCCCCCCCCCACTTTCCCAGCTAGAGGTATCCTGGATCCGCCACTTAATAAAGACTATTGGGTGAACGGAAATAATGTTCGAGACGCACCACCACGACATGGATTTGGCCAATATTGATTTGGGTATAACATAAAAACACACATCATAGATTCCAATCGGAGTTATCTCGGGTATGATTATATACAACCAAATACCAGCATGAAACGAGTTCACACTAAACCAATTCTTGTTCTTGTTCTGCTACTTGATAGGTGCAATGTCGAGAGCAACATGCTGTAGGGCGGAGCAATCCGAGTGGAACCGGTTTAGACTGGCCTTGGACGGTCTGCTTCGATGAAGGTTCATCATACGTGGGAAGAGGAGCTTTAAGACCTGGGTGTGTGGTTTACTCATTCGGGTAAGAAAGATTTTGTATTTATTTTTTTAATGAACGAATATGACTTTATTTATAAACACAAATTTCGACTTTTTGTAGACGCATTTTTCACAGAAGCGACTTTTATGAAATCTGCTTTTGAAATTGTGTTTCATGGAAATAAACAAACAACAAACAGACACTTGATATCTTCCTTCACCTGACATGCTTATAACAAAATAAGAAGAAACATCATTAAAAAGCTAAATGAGAATGATTAGATAGTCGACAAATATTGTTATACGGCGTGAATGCTTTGACCTAGTTCGCTACATAATTAGTTTACCCGCTGATTTTCCTTTTCTTGTCTGTTATTTTGTGCAATCTTTTAGCGCTCGTTCATCGAGCATTCGTTTCGAGATTGAGATGGCTGAAAGAGGATGTGAGGTGCATATATTTGATCCTAGTGGCCGCATGAGGGCGCATATTTTGTCTGAGAGTAAGCAGCATCGAGTAAGCAACGACGCATTGCCTGAGAACATCGTTTTACATAAAACAACCCTTGATTGGCGGGATTCAAACGTAGGGAACCAAGGCACGTCGTCATGGAAACCAAGCAAACTCTCTGCTATCATGACCAAACTAGGACATGATACGGTAAGGAAACAATTATACCATCTCAACGATACAAAAAAAAATTTGAATGAAAGTTTAAATTAAAATAGAACTGTAAAAATCGGCCCCAATATCTTCTACTATATCTCTGTCCGAATTTCTGTTTGCCCAGTCAAATTACGTGGAGATATGAACGTCTGAATTGAAACAAATAGCGTTTGAATTCTTTCTATTTACAACATAAGTTTGCTCATCGCCCTGGGATAGAAATTGCTATATAGTGGAAACAAAAATGCCTTTCATGTCATGGGTTGTGGTTTCTCAACCAGTCCCTTTGATATTGCCTTTCATGTCAACGAGATAGCGCCAGCTATCGAGGGATGTTAACACAATCTAAACGTTTTAAACTTTAAATAGTGCTTTTGAGAAGAAAATAATCCTGATCACTATTATCGCTGCATTAGTAGTAGTAGTTGTAGTAGAAAAAGTATAAGTAGTTGTAGTAGTAGTAGTAGTAGTAGTAGTAGTAGTAGTAGTAGTAGTAGTAGTAGTAGTAGTAGAAGAAGTAGCACAGTAGTAGCAGCAGTAGTGGTAGTAGTAGTAGTAGTAGTAGTAGTAGTAGTAGTAGTAGTAGTAGTAATAGTAGCCTATTAGTAGCTGCAGTAGTTGTGTTCTGAATGATGTAGTACAGTCACTTATGGGCCTCTTTGGGTTGAGTTTCACTTGTCCCCCAAAAAAATCTCTTTAAAAAAAAACACTTTTGCTTATAATAACGATTTCATTTTTGTTTTACTTCACAAAAATATCTAAGAAAAGCTCATTGTATATTTCATGAATGTTTGTATTAGTATCGTACTGTGTATCTGATGTATTATGAATTTTGTTAATAATTCAGATCGACATTGTTCGTGCTGATCTTCAGAGTGCCGAATGGAAAGTATTAGAAAACATTCTACTTGATGGAACTGTATCCCGTATTCGTCAACTACTCTTTAATATTCATCTCAACTGGAGCGGCTTTGAGGTCCAAGGATCGAATCATGACGTCATTCGTTTCTGGTACAGTGTTCTGAAGAAACTAGAGGTGGCGCGCTATCAATTATTTCACAGTTTAGAAGACAAATCTGAACCATCTATCTTCTTGGGTCAAACTATGCCCAACATTAGTAGTACTTATACCTTAGGATGGGTCAACACTGCGTGGAGGTGATAAAAACAAATACTCCATTTTTTAGATACCCCGCCTCATTCCATAAAGAGTTTCATTATTGTTATTTGATGTGTTGATTGTTTGTGTGTATGTCCCTTTTTTAGTGCAGCCAAAAGAAGAAAAAAACGGTTGTCATGTTGCTTTATTTATGTTGCTTAACTCACTATTCTAATGTACTATGATGGTTTGGGCTCTTTAAATAGATGAAAAATAATTGATGACATAGGATATGAAAAATGGTTGTGTTCGAATGCAATAGCAACAGCAAATCAACGCACAGCTGTTGTGTGCATGAATTGAAGTACTATGTAGGATTGCCCGAGATCTGAAGCATATAGTCAGATTGACGCTGCGTATAACTCATTGAATTTCATTCTCTTTTTGATGTTTATATTTATATGGAAATCATAGATGTCTTCTACATTTTTGTTCTATCTGTATAATATTAAGGATGTGTATAGTACTGCAATGCCAGGCTTAAGGGATTCTGTGTGGTATATAGACATATGTATCAATCACAAGTCAATGATTATAATTTGACGAAAAAGATCTATTTCATCCTCTCAATTAGATTTCAAAATCATTTTTAGATCACACTTGATGATAGTGAGTTAGGTTTGAATGTGTTCATACAGTTTTTGAGAGAAATGTAAAACAGATTTATAGCATAAGATTAAATATCATAACACCATATCAAAAATACCTTTTCGGAGATACTTAGGTCGAATATTTTTCAACTTTTCAAAGTATTATGTAACATTGTATACTCCTCGTGACAGTTTCGACAGCTTGTTGTTAAATGAGATGTATGCTGCCTATTTATAGTGCTGCTCTATTTTATTATTTTAGTACACTGCAATCTTTAGCCTTTGATGATGTCATCGTAGATATGCTCCTTCAGTTGTAAGGTTCGAAATAATATACGCAATCTACGTAACTTGTAATATTATTCAAATGAACTTATCCTTAAATACCTATCTTTCTCGGTTTTTTCTCAATTGTTTTATTTCCTACAGTTGATTCAATATTTAGGTGCAAGAACCGTATTCCTATGGTGATATGCTTACAGTAACTTGAATGTTTTTATTTGTAATGGCCGTTCTCAACACAATCCTTGCTTTCCGGGTTTTCGCCTCCTTCTATTTCCTGAATTATTTACTGTACCGATTTAGATAATGAGAAGGGAATGAATGTGAACTCCATTCCAATTCAAACATTTATCTTATTTTCTTTGGAAATATTATGTGTTTATTTCTTAGTGTATTATATATTGACAATCATTGATAGGGCGCCATCAACCGTCTCCTCTTGTTACCATATTCCTTAGACAAAATTATTCTTTATCATAATCAATCATACACATTTAGGGAATTGGTCACCTAAAATATAGGAAATAGAAAGTGGTTTCTTTCCTACCTTGTCATGTAGTAACACCTGTTGAAACCGACACCAGAATATATTTACAAGGTAAATTATAGGTACTCGTTCAAATATTGCACAGTACCCGTAGAAAGAATATGTAGACTATATACAAAGTAATGTCGCTTCTTTGCGGATGAAGTAAGGTAGAAGAAACTCGTAATCTGAATATTAATAAGGCCTTAGAACCGAGTAGAGAATCGAGCGAAGAAGTAAGACATGAATTATGATGAAGCTGAATTAGCCTTGTGTCGACTCTCTCTAAAAGATGTGTGCTCTATAAGAACAGCTTAGGAGGAGTGATGAATATAGGTGTGGCAAGCAAGTGTAATATGCATGCATATGCTATACTAGTACATTGGGTGGTTGCACATCCCAACACATAGGGTGTGGAATGTGCTTGCCAGAATAACTGCACACCCCAATACAATAGGGTTTAGAATGTGCTTGCCAGAGAAAGTATGTGCATATGGCACTCGAGTAATGTTACAGGTGTCACTATAGAAATGAGTGACAAGGCAAAACTTCTAGCCACACAATAAAGTCAAAACAATAATATTTATAAATGTAAAGTTCTTCTAAGGTCAAGTCACTACACACACATTGATATTTTACAGAAAGATACGGTGATCATAATTTGTAAAGAAACATTTACGTTGAAATTAATTCATCATTTAGTGAACTAAAACGAAAACCCAGCCTGTTCATTCATTTAGGAAACTATTTTCGATAAATTATTTTGTTACAGTAATTTTCAAAGTAATGCTGTTCATCTTCCCCATACCTGAGAGTGCATGGCTTCAAACTACAAAATTTGCATTCTAGTATTAAAATATTTGATATGTTTATCAAGTTTTGTTTTAACAATAATTGCAAGCTATAGTTGATATACTGACATAATTAGAACGTCGAAGCGATGTCTGAGTATTTTAGTCCGGTTTATCTATACATAACAGCGACCAAGTGTCTGTACTTGTTTGTACTATAGTTTCGGGTGATCATCAATAATTAATTATGTTTTTCTTTAGTCTACAATTAATAATGTGTGCAATAATTATAATTGGAAGTAAAATTATGAAAGTCTTGTTTGATATATCTGATGTTAATTTGCATTCTTGAGAAGTACCTTGATTGTTGTTTATTTCTGTAGTACTATATTGTTTTCATTTCTTAAAGCAAATCTCTCTGCTCTGATTGTATTGTACTAATATTTCCAGAAGTTGGCTTGTGTGTATTGTGTCGTAATAAACATTTTTATGGCATTTTTTTACAGAAAAAGATGTTCGTCAATTTGACCTGTTATTTTGTCTGTTTTTAGGCATCATGTGCCTACACTGCAAAAAGGAAGAACACCACTGACTATATCCATTGTTGCCACATTTTTATGTTGCAACATCGGTTGGAAGCGATTGAATGAAATAAAAAATAATGACCGTGTTGTTCCGAGGTAAATGGTAATTAACGCATCTGCTGAAACAGACTCATCAGTTATAAAGATATTATATTACCGTAATTAATTTTACTGGTCACAACTAGGAGTCTCTCTCTCTCTCTCTCTCTCTCTCTCTTTCTTCTTTTCTTCTCTCCCTCCCTCCCCCTCTCTCTCTCTCTCTCTCTATTTCTCTTTCTCTGCACGTTCTGGGCAGACCGCCAGTGTGTGCGTCCAAGAGGCGCTTTGTAATAGCACTGCGGCCGATAAACTCCTCTTTAGAACTCTTCTCCAAGGCAAACAATACGTCATTCTCTCGTTCCTTCAAAACATTTTAAAGACGAACAAGTCATGTATCTACGATGTTTTCTTTTGAGACATGGTTTCAATGTGTTTCACGTTCCTCGGTAAGAGGAACTATCGCTCCAACTCGCACTCCATTCTCCTGGCAGCTCTCGCGATCTCTCGCTGTATCCCGAGTCACAAAAACTCTACGCCTGTCGAACGCATCGCACGTTGCATGCAGTCCGGATATACAGGCTATCAGATGTTCCATTTCACATACGCCTCCATCTTGTGACTTCACCATATTAATCTAGTATCTAACCTTAAATATCATACTTTCGCTCTTTTTCTGTTTTCAGGCGAACATTAAATCGTTTCCTCACTGATTTGCGTCTCATTCTCTTCAATTAATCTCGCATTATGATGAAATTAAATCGATGGTACAGGCCTGGGTAGAGATTAATATCTATAGAAGCATGAACGGATATATTGAAAAATGAGTGATTATAATGTCATTCTTTCCCCTTTAAATATGTACCAGGCATGAATAAAGGCTTAGAGGCAATACACTCTAAATCTGAGTTAAGTCCACATTAATGACACACAAAGACTCACACACACACACACACACACACCCTCCGTCACGCACAAACCCACACATATACTAATTAAGTCCTTAATTTTGGATCCCGGCAGAGGTTCTAGTATTAAAAAGGGACTGCCTAAAACGTAAAAATCATCTTTTTGTCAGAGAATTTTTTAAAATAAAAACAAGAAGAAGAAAAAATAAAAGATTTTTCGCTCGCCAAGAGATACTTTGATCCGGCCAGAGAGTCATGAGTCAATCACTATCCATCCCAATCATTTACAAATCTCTCTCTGAATTCATTCTGATCAACGTTGCTAACAAAATTAATGTCTCAAATACCAAGTAGGCATAGCAGTGCTAGGCAACGAACAGAGAGTTTAAATGAGAGAGAGAGGGGGAAAAGAGAAGGGTGTGAGATAGAGAGAGAGGGAGAATGGGAGAGAGAGAAAAGGAGAGAGGGATAGAGACAGATAGCAAGAGAGAGAGAGAGAAAAGGAGAGATAGAGAGAGAGAGAGAGAGAGAGAGTGGGATAGAGAGAGGGACAGATACCGTCATGGCAGTTAGCGACTCAAGTCGTAAAAATCATCTCTTTGTTTTAAAGTGAGATGAATAAACAGGTAGTCTAGGCCTTCTCAGCTGAATGTATAAAAACTATTATAGTTCTGTTACCGTAGTCGTGATATATAATCAAACAGACCATAAACTAATTTCCATCCTGAAAAAAGGTCCAAATCAGTTTTGTAAAAAAAATATATCGAACACGCATTTACCTTGTTATATCCATGGTATTCTGCAATCAAGGCCTGCATTAAATCACGATAAATGAGATGACCGAATAGACAATGTCTTTGTCCCTTATGTATTGAATATGAATGATGTGTTAGAGGTTCTCGGAATGAAGGGATATAACACTCTCCGACACAGTTTATGTATTAAAAACGAGCACACGGCAAGAAATCGAAGCATTTTAAGTAAGTAGAAGTATGAATTGAGTTTCCTCTCAAGAATTAAATTTAATCCATCGTCTTAAATCTAACAAGAGTGTAAAACTGCTTGATGTAAAAGTAATCTCAGCATCTTTGCTAAACTATCGAATATTCACTACATCTCTCTCTCTCTCTTCTCTTCTCTTCTCTCTCTCTCTCTCTCTCTCTCTCTCTCTCTCTTCTCTCTTCTCCTTCTTTCCTCGCTCTCTCCTCTATCTCTCTCTCTCTCTCGTACATTACCCGGCACGTACATTCGTACCCTTTCTAGTTTCTATTCTGTCATCATTTCTTCTTTCTATTCTTTTGATTTATCTTCTTTTTTTAATAATATTTCTTGAATTATATTTCATTTCTCCACTTTCAACATGTCCCTTGTATTTTATTTCAAAAATCACGTTCCACAATCTGACTCCACTCTTAACACACATATATATAGCGAAGTAATCACTCATTTTCATGGAAGCGCAATATGTTTTATTGCTCCTTGTCAATCCATTATCGACATGCTTCATAGATAAAAATAGATTAAGCAATATACGGTTGACATGGTAGAAATATACAAATGTTTAGAATTAAGCATCAAAGTTAGCAAGATTTGTCATCAAAAACAATATATAGTGACTAATATGTCATAGTATCTCATTGCACATAAAACAGTTACTGCTCAAAGGTAATTACTCATATTGTTTTACTGAAATGTAATTCTTCATAGTGTTCAGTTGTTCAGTCACTGTAAATACAGGTTAGAAGATATTAAGCAAAATAGAATCCCAAAGTATAAACATATATAACAGTATCAACTTGGTAATACGTACATTTTACTGAATGAATCATTTAAAACAATTGTACCATTTTAACAATTAACATTTCTAAAATAAAATGTTTGTATCATAAAAGTAATAAACTCAATTAGTCATCACTATGTCATTCAAGACGTCTTTAGGATCCCTTTTCATCCATTACAAATGTGAATGTTAAACAAATGTAATAAAAGCAGGAAGAAAATGTGATAATGATACCATCAGGACTGATGAAAATGATGATGGTGGTGATGATGATGATAATGGTGATGGAGATTAATGATTATGATGATGATGATGGTGATGAAGATGATGATGATGATGATGATGATGATGATGATGATGATATGATGCTGATGATAATGATGATGATGATGCTGATGATGATGATGATGATGATGCTGATGATGATAATCATGATGATGGCGGTGGTAGTGGTTCGGGTAGTGGTGATGATGATGCTTGTAACATTTTCCATTTCTTAAATAACTAAGATAAAAGTCGCAGATCATCCAAATGAAGTAATATTTGAGTCTTTGGTAAACTTCACCAAATCTCTCACATTACTGGAATAACTCCCATTATCGGTCCTTAAAATATTAGTACATGATATCTTTCAAGTATTGAAGAACTTTTAAACATCTTCGGCTTCAGGAGTTCTTCCCATTGATTCGTGATTATTTAAATGTCTCCTGTAACTTGATTGAGTTATATTCGCAAGCATTATGTTTTTTTTTTTCCAGTGGCCGTATTATTTTGTTAACTGACTATGACATGATTAAGATTTGTAAGTTTTAAAAACGCCATCCATTTTTTACAATACAATTATTGCTACAAGAAGTTCTGATGTCCACTTTTTACAATACCACTGAGTATCAAAATAATCTTGATTTATTTTATTATCATGATTCATCTCTTATGACGCTGTATAGATTTGTCAGAAAAATATTTCTTGATCCCTCTCTTTTAAAGCTCTCTTCATTAGATTCCTTTAACATTGCGTGGATCCTGAATATTGAATACTGAGTGGACTGTGTTAGGACACGAGGTGATTCGAGGTAAAGCATTATAAGAATTGAACATTACATGCCTTAAATTGACATGAATAGTTACTGATGACATCCCCGAAATCAGATTTGCATATAAATACATGATTGTATATAAATTAGTTGAATGTTCAGCTTCGGTTTTGTACATCAATACAAGGATTGACGCTGTCTTCAAAAATAGGCGGTTTAATAGCATCCGGGCTGTTAGATGACGTCATATCAGCATCTTCGTCTTCATCATTTTCATCTGTTACAGGAGTTGTTTGATTGGTGTCATCTCCTGGTTCTTCTGATTCTTTCTCTCTCTTCTTCGCTTCATCAGGATGTCTAGATCTGATATGTCTATCAAGATCACGTCGTCTTACAAGGACCTTCCCGCAGTACTCACATCGATAAGGTGTGTCTCCCTCAGCATGTAATCTGATGTGTTTGTTGAGGTTACTGGGATCACCGAATGGTCGCAGGCAGACTTTACACTTGAGGGGTTTGTATCCTGTATGAGTCCGAAGATGAATCTTAAGACCATATTTCCTCGAATAGAGCTTGCCACAATAGATGCACAAATGTCCACGTTTATTCTTTCTAGTAGAGTCCTGCAGGTAGGAATACTGGGTTTCACCTACTTGAAACGAAGATGACGCTCCGGGTAAATGATTGCGATCAAGTCCAGCAAATTTAGGTAGGTCTATGTCATTGGGTGAAGGGATGGGATGTGTTGGGTGAACGAATTTAAGAGGTGTAGGAATGGGAACCTTGTACGGGAAAAAAGGATGAGCTGCACCATTGTACAGACTGCGGTGATGAGCAGGTGGAAGGATGCTTCCATATCTAGCAATAGTGGGTATGACCGGCTGGAAGCAACGAATGGGTAAATATGGGTCAATTGGCCGGTACTGACCGATGCCAGTAGGTATGGAGAGTTGAGATCGGAAAGCTAGGGGATCGAATGGATTCGCGTTTTTATCAAGTCCTGTAGGTGAGGTTGAAACTTGACTGCTTGTACTCTGTGATTCGGTATGGTTCAACATCTTGTCGACTGAAAACAGGACATTGGAGCCCTTTCTACTGGTATCTGAAGAACTCATATTGATGTCCAGCATACGTGTGGAAGATGGAGAACTGGTCTTACGGAATGCGCGAAAGCCCACCTTAGGACTCGTTCTAGGAGAGTTGGACTTGTGAGAAGGGTTTTGGTTCTTTGTCACGAGTGTGCTGTTACCATCGGTTCCCTCCGTTGGAAGGACTTCCGGTCGACGTGAACCGTTGGTGACGTTGTCGCTTAGAGTTGACGTGGTTGTGAAAGATGATGAAGAGGTGATGGAGCGGGGTGTTACACGTCTAAAGGCACTGCCTAACCTGCTTGAATCTTCTAAGTGATCTGGTCGAACATCAGGACGTACAATGCTTGTCCTTTTAGCCGATGTGCCACATGATCTTAGATGAGATTTCAATGTGTTTGGGTAACGGAACTTGGTAGAGCAAACAGGACATACGAATGACCGGTCTTCAGCTGCAACGAAAAAAAAAGAAGAAACATTTTAATGAATACTAATGGTTCTGAAATATATTTCAAATGATTATCATGACTATGATACAAATAAAAGGAGTTCCCAAAGGATTCCAGAAAACACAGGGGAAAGGATAAAGCCAGCATTGTCAGAAGGAAGAATTTTCCGGCATTGCTTTGTTTTAATTATGAGTTGGGAATGATACTTATGAGTTGTTATTGTTGAGGAAAGTGAACGATGTGACACTTGACGCAATCAAGACCAGCATTGTTCAACCGGGTTGCCGCGGCACCCTTGGGTGCTGCAAGGCATCGCTAGCGGTGCCAAGAGAAAAAAAAATCATTTATTTATTTTGAAATACATTCTGGGACTTCGTGAAAACAAAGTATTAGAAACCATAAGATGCCCGAATATATGTCTCGTGTATTTTGATGTGAAGATTTTAAAGATAATAAAGTGTCTTTTTTTGCTCCGTTGCTTCGCTCGCTTGCGAAGTTTAGAAATGGGATGGTTGCATGAATACTCCCATGACGATATTATGACGATATTTGAATCTCGCTGGCCGAATATAATAATGTAGGAATTAAAAAAGCTTTTCCATTGGTGCATCCGAATTAGCAAAGAATTTGTAATCCGAATTAATTTGAATTGAATATTCTTTACGAATACAAATTATTCAAACGTTTCAAATACAAGTTATTAGGTTAGTTCTTTGAGGAAGAATGAAAGACTACATCAATCGAGAAAATGGCCAAAATTTTGGCCTGAGCTTCGTTTTTCGACCATGAAAATCGACATTTTGATTTCTTTAAAATAAGCATTTATCTGCAGCAATTACACAATAAACATGTATTTAGGCAAACAATACATACACACGATTATCCATAATGATGCAAGAGTAGTTGCTTTTAAAGATTATCTACCCCTATATGAAGACTTTTTTCTTTAAAAAAGACGCTAGTCTTTCTGGAGCTCAAGACCAACTACGGGCCGAGAGTAGCGGGTTTCAGACAAACTTCTTTCACACAAACATACAGCGAATTTATGAAAAAATTTACTTCTTTTGGAATATGTATTTGGAGTAAGAAAATTGTTGTTTGGGGTTATTAGCATACAATTTAATACAAACTTCAAAGAATATTTGTACTTAGTCAGAGAGAAAGAAAGGAGGAAACTGCGAAGCTGATTAGCCCATTCAAATCAAACTCTTCCTTCCAATAAAAGTTGATTATATCATGTCATATGACTATTTTGGGAAAAAGACAACAAAAATGTTGCCATTATTTCCATATTTTTATGAATCAAAATGAGTTTTTTTTTTAAATCCAAATATCGCGCTTGAATGAAGTACCGTACTCGTAAGATAAATATTGTTCTAATCAATTTTGTTTTACTATGCTGTCAAAGAATTTGACGTCACGAAAGAAAAAGTGAATCTTGTCAACCAACAAATCAAGGCGAGCTATTGTTTTAATAGTCGATGTTATTCATAACAAATTTAACCAAATTCAATCATTCTCCACTTCAAAATGTCAAATAATTGCTAACATGATAAACGCTGAAAACAAATAAATATAGAAAGCATGGAATATACCCCTTTGTAACATTAACATGAAATCAAAGTATAGAACAAAACAAATATATGCATGTAAAAAGAATTACCGAGTTAACACCATCAAATAGAATTCCAACTTCCAAACAAGGTTCGTCTTCAATTCAGTAATTTGGTAAACCGTGGAGAGACCGCGAGAGTTTGAATGAGAGTCATCTAATTCTGATCATCACCTTACAGTAGTCTGTCTCTACTCTCCAACATCTTTAGTCTTAATACTCCCTATTTCTATTGTTGAGAGGGAATCACTATTCGGAAGTTGTTTACGACAAGTTACACATTTTTATGAAAGGGGATGCAATTCAAAGTAGCGGGCAGCAGAAAGGCCAGTATCGATTTTACTCAGGACAGGTTGAAAAGACCAGCTTCGATTTATTAGGACCATACCTCATCCCTCTTACAATCTTACTTCTCAGACTTCTCTAACTCTATTCTTGTTTTGATTGTGGTTAGAATGTGCGAACCAAAAATGTCAAGGAAGATATTTTACAACAATGTCGTTTTTATTCAAACACGTTTTGTAACAAACCAAAAACAAAACGTATTTCTCAACTTTTGTTTTATTCAAGAGAACCACTTTCATATAAAACCTTCAAGTTACAGAATGGTTTCAAAGATCAAAATAATCTAGTATATACATTCCGGAGAAATTAAGTCTAGCATTGTTTTCTTTTCATTTGAGACTGAAAGGTTGTAGTAATCACAAAGCCATAATTCATATGCGGTAAAGCGATGAGCGGTAAAGCGATGAGCGACAAATCTCGCTGCGAATTGAACACCTGACAACCTACCTGCCCATCCAAGCTATCGATCTTTATCGATCCTCACACATGTTTTGGGGTCCTCGTAAAAACACAGCAAAGAAAGTTAGAACCAAAGGGAGAAAAAAATCGCGCTTATCGATCACCATTGATTCATCATCTGTTTTCTCAATCTCTGCCCCCAGGGCGTTCTATCTCAAGGAGAGAGAGAGATAGAGAGGGGGAGAGAGAGAGAGAGAGCATGAAGGGCACACACTCTCTCTCTCTATAACTATTGATGAAAATGTGAGACAAGGGTTGAAGTTAGGAAAGGGGTGGTAGGGAGGTTTACTTTCAAACCAGGTAGGATCACAAAAGCTTTACTAATTCAAGTAGTCTATAACAGTTTATGCACAACTATTTGACATTCTTATAAGTGTATAAAAATTAACAGTGATAAAAATCTTAGAAAGAGACTGAAAGAAAGAATGATAAACGGGATGAAATATTCTACGGGAGGATCACGTGACATTAATTGTGTTTGTCATTGGTTGCCTATCAAATGAACATTCTTTCTTTTGTTCTTTCTATTCTTTTGACTTAACCTCCCCGTGAGTGCCTAAGGCGTTCCATGTTATTGTCTTTTATTAGGATGTTTGTTAATGAAACACGTTCGATATTGAACACGTTTAACGTTACCATTACGTACGTGACAGGACAAAATGATTAGAATCAATCGTAATCTACATAATTTGAATTTTAATGTTAATTTTCATATTGTACATTGTCATGCGTAATTCGGCTGACTGCTGCAAACCATGTTGTTTGTTTGTTTTTTTTTCAATTGAATTAAATTGAATTGAATTTGCTATTAAGGTTGGATTTTCCTTAAAGATAGATACTAGCATGTTCGGTTTAAAACTTAGAAGGGAGGGTGAAAGGGCAAACACCTAAAATCCTCATCCCCGAAATATTTGTAGTAGTGTATTATCATTCTGAGATTATAAGAACTTACACGACGATGTGATTTAACAGATAATAGTTTGATAATAGAATGAAGTATTCCTTGCAATCAAAATCACATAGATACAAAGTTGATGAATACAAACATAATTTTAAAAATCGGCATCTTTGGATATACGAAATAAGTCGCAACAAATTATTTCCTTCAAATCTCCATTTCAACAATTTGAACAATAGCAATGCAATTAAAAGAAAGGATATTAGCCATAACATACTAATTGAAAAAAATGAGGTGATTAAAAGCCAAACTTTTCAAGCGCTATGATTAATTTGAATGAATCAATTTACAACTTTAAATGAATCCGGAAAATTAGTATAGAGAATGAACGAATTAAAGCGAATTTCACATAAAGAATCCATAGGTATCTATGGTCTATATGGCAGCCAAAAATGAAATGCAGTTAACTTATAATTGTTTCAAGTTATTCGCACAGTAAATCCCAGTCCGAAACATAATTTGTTCTTCAGACGATTTGAACATAGAAACATGGTCGTAAATAGAGGCGGGGATTTCTCGGAGAATTTATGAAATTACCAGTATTCAGACAATCGAGATGATCTAGATTTTATCTTATCTAGTAAAGCGTGAAAGCTTTTCCTCGGTCTCTTCGCTTGCTCCCAAAATTTACTCACTGGAAATTCGATATTTGGCAAATGGCATATTGGGGCAGCCCTCAGGCAAAATTGTGTTCGTTATGCCAAGAAACCTACTTTTTCCAAGGCCATAACATTTCTAATTTTGAATCCTAATAATGGTCCACTGCCATATAAGGCCAAAACAATAACCATCACGAGCTTACATAAAAATAGGAGAGTTTGAAAGGATGGTTTGAAAGGATGGTTTGAAAAGACGGTTTGAAAGGATGGTTTGAAAGGACGGGTTGAAAGGATAGTTTGGAGAGAAACGCGTTAGCGGGAAAATAAGGCCTGAAGCAATAATCGAATGTCTTGTTTGTCCTACAGACTGACGTGGACTAGTGAGCTGATCTTGGGTGACGGGGTCTCTTGTCATCTACTCATCGATTGTCTACCAATAAGGGCAGACATACAGCTTATCAACATCAAACTTTTTAAAGACAAAAACTTTAAACTAATTAAATATATTATTTTCTACTAAATTGAGATCCCTCTCTTACTATCTCTTCGTGTTTGCTATAATTTTATTCTAATCTTACTCGTAAACCATTTATTTTAAGTTTGTTTATTTTCAATTAAGAAATACTAAAGACATAGTTTAGTTATATTATAGTGACATGAAATTAACTTAACATTACATGTACCTTATAATGGACATGAAACTATAACTTTAGATTAGAGAAATGAATGGAAATAAGAATTAACAAGACCAAATTAAACGTCATTGTCAAGATACCTTCCAACCTAAAGTTAGAACTATGATAATACCTATCCCGTTTTCAAAAATTGAGTAAATAACAAAATACAGAGAATTTTTTTAAATTTTTTAATAAGAATCAGTGGTTGTTATCTAAGCTCAGTTTATTCGTAGCTGTGCAAAATCATGAATAAACACAATTTTAACGAGAGAGGTAATGAAATTCGCTTATAAGAGTTTGAATTACTTGGTGGTGAGCTTCCATTATCACAGTAAACGGAGAAATTACATTTTTCTGATTTAGTTTTACCAAAGGGTTTTAATTGTTAATGATATAATAAAGAAATGTGTTTTAGTTTTGTATGATATAATAAAGGAAGGTATTTTCGTTTTTAAGGTATAATGAGAGAAAGCAAGCTACAGACAAGGAGAGAAAGAAATAAGCTGCCCCAACTATGAACGATCGATTGATTGATTTCAGCTAGGTCTTGAAAACTGGTGGTAAACACTTTGATGAACAAAGCGAAACATGTCTTCCCCTTTAGTACTTCGATCTACGAATGGTGGCTGGTTTATCCTGCTACACGGCATCACATGCATCATTGATGAGAAAAATCATGGGAATTAAGTCGAGAACCACCAGCCTTATATAGACATGCTAGTCTGTCTGAAAAGCTACAAATGTGAAGTGATGGATCCGGGACTTGGAGGGAAAAAGGGAAGAAAAATGATGGGGCACCTTCGGGTGCATAGAGTTGTACAAACAAAAGAAGAAACTACCAAATTAATTTAGAAACATGATGTTGTAAAAATATACATGGAAATAGATATTAAATGAAGGGATATAGATATCTAAAGTCGTCCAGTTATCCGATCTTTGACCTGATTCTCTTATAGATTATCATGAATAATATTTGCATTTACTTCCAAGCAGCATAATTCAAACATTATCTGTATAGTTACCGTTTATCACTGTGAAACAATTGTAAAATAGTACTATATAAAATATACGAAATCCAACTTAGATGGAAAAATGATTAAATACAAATTAAATATAAATTATGGTTTCTTACCGATGGAATGAAAGCTAAAATTGAAACCTCACACGGCCACAGTTTTGTTGGTAATATTTATTTTCGAGAGAGCGCCAAGTTCTACACCCCCCACTTACGCCTTCTCTAACTCGAAATGAAGTGACCTAATGATGTGTTCATGCTCTGATTGAAATACAGTCTCAGTTGGATAGAAAATGGGTGAGAGAGATAGAGAGAGGGAGAGAGAGAGAGAGATAAGCTTCCATCAATCGGATTATATGAATAAAAAAAGGCACCGATTATAAGATTTCTCTCCCATTTTCATTTAGACTTGTTCACTTCAGCACCGGTCAAACTGATGAAGAGCTTAACGACTACCACCAACTAATTGTACTGCTGTTAAACACGGTTATGCACGCATACAAGCCACATGAACATACCCATCTTAAACTAACCAAAGAAAAGTGGGTTTTCAATATAAGGCTTCAAAAAAGATAAATTCAAAAGCTGATAGAAAGGGGGAAACTAAAAGGACGCGTTACCGTGTCTCACTTTTGTTATTTTAAATCCTCTTAACAATCTAATACTATAAGCAGATAACTTAGAGAGACTTTTCACTGGAGGTACATCTGTTTGCAGTAGTGTATTGTTTGGTGGTAATAACTGTTAGGGATCAACCTAGGGATACATCTTATACTTCTCGGAGGGGATCAAAGACAGAACAAAAGATTCCAAGTAGAATATTCTCTAGGATGGTTAGATCAAAGATTTAATTCTATAACGGGTTACCGTTTGTCCAATAGGACGTTTCCATCAATCCATGGCATGGATCATGCTAAATTCACAGATTTTTTTTAAATCATTGAATAATGACACCAAAATGGCGTCATTTCCCCCTTTCATCTGGCAATAAGGCACATATTAGCTTAAATAATTAATATACATGTTTAACCCATTACTTATCACAGCAGGATCTCCTCCCGATACACTTTGTTGAAACATACCAAGTACATTATTCTGTCCTAGGTACACGTGCATGTATAAGTTTTGTCACATAAAACTGTACGCTATACAAGCGAGAAGAGTAAATAAATCTCTACATATTAGAAAAGCACCGTAATATTTGAATACTCTCATTGAACTAACGGGTTGTTTCTTTGTTCTTTCTCATTCTATCGTCTATAAAAGGTATCAAAATATTATTATTGGTATAAGATATAGACAGAGCATCATTCCTTCTCAGCTATGAGGTTAGAAAAAAGGGTGCTGAAATGCAATCGTCTTCTCAGCTGTAGTTGATATGAGATACCAATATTATCTTCTTATACGTTTTATGCTTTCATTAATATATCAGTACAGCTAAAAAACGTTAACCGAACTGGGCACTATTTTTATAGTAACACATCGATTTACTGGTCCAGCATGAAAATCTCATCGAGTATAGACAAGCAACAGCTATAGCTCAGTGGTAGAGCAGCGGTCTCGTAAAAAAGGGGGTCCCGGAGTCGAAACCAAGTTGATTCGGTAGTCCCTCGTAAATGACTTAAACTCGTCTGTACCCTGGTTTCTTAGTTATTAAAGCATACATTAGGAGTCAGGTAAAACAACCAATAAACCAAAATACTCACAAGCCTGAACACATTTTCTGTATTAGCCTATAACCAACTGCACCGCGCCTGAAGACCGACATAATCTTTCTGTGAGACTACGTTTATTGCACACATTTTAAATATTGTAACAATCTACTCTCAACTTTCAATGAAACTTTCAATATGGTTATTAGAAAATCCACCCAGTAGCAAAAAATAGGAGCCATTCACCATCAAAATTTGATTCATTAAGCTTATCTTATTTTAACAATTTAATTAAATCATTAAACTGTTCAATAAGATTGATATGTGTTGATGCAAATGACACGCGCAATCTAGATTAAAGTTCAATGCTTTGATATCTTGTTACCAAATGACCATTTAAGACCATATTGAATTCCTTATAAGATAATACTGCATTCATTAGAAGAAAATTACATCAATTTTATCCGAGATCGGAACTGCTCATTTGTAAGGATTCAGCTAATTTTCAGCTGATTTAAAATTCAGAATGAATTCGCAGTTTACTTACTATGAAATTCAGAGATCCTGTGATAACTTTAAGCATTATAAACTATATTCAATCAGTAATAATGATAACAACTGGGCCTTGTTTACCCACATAACTATTAATACTGCTCTTCCTGCGGGCCATGCAATTAATATTCCCCGGCCCAGCCAATACCTATTTACACATGGCTGGAGAGTGACAAATATTAATTAATGCCGTAACATTTGTGCCAGGCTGGGATTCGAACCCTCAACCCTTGGATTGAGACTTGAGCGAATGAACCACTACACCACGATAACTCCACATAACATTGGCAAACAACACACATTTGAATGGACTTGCCCTTTGAGATTTGGACAATAGAGGGAGAAGGATGGAGAGAAAAAGAAACAAAGAAGGATTGAGTTGATTTTGAAATACAATACAATAATTTATAATAAAATAGTAATACAATTTTTTTAAAGGTAGAAAAGAATAGACTATTAAGAAATTTACCTTGGTAAGTTCCTACATGAGCTGGTACACCCATCTGATTAGCAAGATCTGAGGAAAGCCACACCCTTAATTCTTCTCCTTTAAGAACTCGTCTAGTTGTCTTGAAGACTATCAGACCATCAGATGTACGCTCAGCTGATAGATTCTGTTCATGATCATTCCGTGCTGCTGCTATATGCCACGCCCAGCTAGTTGAATCACTCTCACATGCACTTACTACACGCCCAAACGAAACTTTGACCTACGCAGGGAGAGAAAAAGAGAACACCACTTTATTTCAAACTGAAAACGTATCTGCAGATTTAACATAACATGTGAAATCAATAATGATATAACCTTTAAAAAAGGGCTTAATCGAGTATCAAAATCGAAAGGAACGCAGAGCTTATAGTTCAAATCCTAATATCTTTATATAAGTTGATTTACAAGACTTACTCAAGAAGTTATGTAATCATGAGAACATGTTGAATGAGTTTGCAGGGAAGAATATTATGCTGTACATGACTGTGGAAAATTCTGAAAAAGAACAGATAGGTTTTGTAGAAGTAGCTTTTACGTGCAAATGGGCGAGGAGAGAATGGGGAGAAGGAGAGAAAAAAAGAGAGAAAGTGAGAAATGATAAGAAAGAGTGATGAGAGAAAGAGAGAGAGAGGGGGAGAGAGAGAGAGAAGTGGGGGGGGGGGCAGGGAGAGCGAGATAAACGGAACATGGACAGTATGGTCGAATATCAAAGATATATCAAAAAATTTACTAAAATATTTCAGCTCAAAAGAAGTGCTCCTGAGCAGAACAGAGTATGAATGACAAAAATAATAGCATGTATACGTAATATACTACATGATATTTGACAACTATCGACTATCATTATTCATTTTGATCCGCTTAACAGTGACGTAATTGAGAATACAGAATTTCAAATCGGAATCACATCCCTATTATGTTCACACACCCACAGGACTTTAAAGACCTTGAGAAAGCTCATCATTAAAGCTGTCAAAATATTTGAGGATGAGGTCTGTTGTTGGTGCAACAAGACCACGAGCCGGGATTTTATTCTTCTCTTTAAGAAAAGATGGTGAGATAATGACGGCTTAAGGATACCATACACGGTCGACAATCCGCTTATCAGTCAGTTGAAAATAATAAACCCGCTCAATACAACATAAGGAAACAGAAGAACCAAAAAAGAGAAATCGAAATCAGATTTATCACTCTCTTGTGCTTATTAGATCAAAAAGGAGAAACGGAAGATTTAATCTTCTTGGGGTTTTGTCTCTTTCTGAAATTTCAAGGAGGATTTCAGGCTGAATTGAAAAGTAAAATGAAGAAGAATCTGAGCCGGTTATTGTCAGTGTTTCCTTTGTTATATAATCTGGAATATCTTCGGCTTTTCATGTCCTACTTTGACCAGTCTTTATGAAGCAGTGAGGTGTATAACATGACGTGTTTAGATGGTAACATGTGTGTTTAGCTGGTAACATTATAATACGTATCAATCAAGAATAAACTCAGCTGAATCTATCGTGAAAAGAGTGATTGAATTTTCAGTATTGAAATCGAGGTAGATCAGTACAAACATTAGGAGCTGTAGTAGTAGCAGCAGCAGCAGCAGTAGTAGTAGTAGTAGTAGTAGTAGTAGTAGTAGTAGTAGTAGTAGTAGTAGTAGTAGCAGTAGTCGTACTGTCGTAGTAGTAGTAGTAGCAGAAGTCGTAGTAGTAGTTGTAGTAGTGGTGGTGGTGGTGGTAGCGGCGGTGGTGGTGGTGGTAGTGGCGGTGGTGGTGGTAGTGGTTGTGGTGGTGGTGGTGGTGGTAGTGGTGTTGGTGGTGGTGGTGGTGGTGGTGGTGGTGGTGGTGGTGGTGGTGGTGGTATGGTGGTGGTGGTGGTGGTGGCGGTGGTGGTGGTGGTGGTGGTGGTGGTGGTGGTAGCGGTGGTGGTGGTGGTGGTGGTGGTGGTGGTGGTGGTGGTGGTGTGGTGGTGGTGGTGGTGGTGGTGGTGGTGGTGGTGGTGGTGGTGGTTGGTGGTGGTGGTGGTGGCGGTGGTGGTGGTGGTGGTGGTGGTGGTGGTGGTGGTGGTGGTGGTGGTGGTGGTGGTGGTGGTGGTGGTGGTGTGGTGGTGGTGGTGGTGGTGGTGGTGTGGTGGTGGTGGTGGTGGTAGTGGTGGTGGTAGTGGTGGTGGTGCGGTGGTGGTGGTGGTGGTGGTGCGGTGGTGGTGTGTGGTGGTAGTGGTGGTGTGGTGGTGGTGGTGGTAGTAGTGGTGGTAGTAGTGTAGTGTAGTGGTAGTGGTAGTAGTAGTAGTAGTAGTAGTAGTAGTAGTAGTAGTAGTAGTAGTAGTAGTAGTAGTAGTAGTAGTAGTAGTAGTAGTAGTAGTAGTAGTAGTAGTAGCAGTGGTGGTTGTAGTCATAGAAATCGTAATTGTAACAGTAGCCCTATCAGTAACTTAGGTTGGGCATTGAGGTTGCATATTCAAACAATATCTATTGTAGTCTAGATTTTGTTATAGATATTTCTTCTATTTCTTCTCGTATTCAGCAACCAGATGCCGCTGCCAATGACAAATGAACACGCTGTAGTTCGCTCATCGGACAGTATGAACACACCGTTTTTACAACGCCATTAAAGAGGCGAGCATGTATTGCAAAGCATCTCTTTCATTGAAAGGAAAGGAGTTGAATACTTTACAGATTAGTGCTTGGTGTTGTATTGCCAGGTATTAAGTAAGATTGAGTTCGGGGCATTAAACTCCTTAACAATTAGTTAGACTAAGACATGTTGGACCAGTAAGCTTTCTGAATGATGCTAACCCTCAACACTGCAGGTGATATACAACAAATAATGAAGGGAAAGGACTGTGTGAAAGATAAGAGTGATTATTAAGAAGAAATGAGAGGCAGAAGGGAGAGAAGGGAATAGAAGAGAAGAGAGCGAAGTAGTACAAAAGAGGAGGAGGAGAGAGAAAGAGAAAGACAGACAGAGAGAGAGGGAGAGAGAGAGAAAGAAGAAGAGATGATAGAGGAAGAAATGGAAGAGCGGAGACTGGAGAGTGGTGTGGGTGGAAGAGCAACAGGAGGAAGGGGAAGATAGAATAAGAGCTAGGGGTAAGATAAAGGGAGAGGGGCAAGGGGGAGAGATAGAGATAGGAACATGGAAGGATACGGAGTCTGTAGGTCTATTTCTTTTTTTCTGTGAATATAAAGTGGAAGGTATTTCGAAGAGAAAATAATACGTCGATATGGAAGAAAATGAGAGCGTAATAACGATGAAGGAGGGAGAGGAAGAGAAAAGAACGATCCGTTTGTACCCCCAAAACTTATCAGATGCATGGCGAACCATGACGCATGCAGAACTGCAGAAGCGCGGTTCTTATGTCGTCTGCTAAGAATGATTGAAGGACAGCCAATCAGAAAAGTTTGCCAAGCAGCAATGATTACTATCACAAGATGGCGCTCTTACCTGTTCTGTTTTTAGCACGTTTATCAAGGCGGCGAGGTAGCTAGAATATCTTCATTTCAAAATACTGAAACCAAGAGCAAATATTATTGAGTCATTATTGACACTCCTCTGATTTTTCACAAGTTCAACCATGGGAAGGGGAATGGGACATCCAACCCGTCCTCTTGATCGCCACTTTAAAGAGACCGAACGAGTAAGAAGCAGAACGAGAGGGGAAAGGGATGCTTGGGAGGTAGAGGTAGAAGGAGAGAGAGACAGAGAGACAGAGAGAGAAAGCAAGGGGCAGGGTTAGGAGGGGTGAAAGAAGGGTGTGGGGAAAATGAGACAGAGAGAATGAGAGATGTCCAGTACATAATGACGTCAAACATGCAATATTTATCTTTACATTATTTCATTGGGCCCATATAACAAATTTTTAAAATGTTGTAAGTAAAACGCTCAAATTTATCCTTTAAATATATTAACAGAAGCTCCTTTTATCCAAATGCTCGACAAGAAAATTGGAGTATGGTGATTAACAATGTTGGTATAGATAAGTCCTAGTCAGAATTTTTTCCGCTTTCCAAGCTTGAGGCTGAACCGACTGATTTTATATCAGCGATACGTGAAGTACTGCCCTGTTGTATAATAGAAGGTTTTGATTGTTCTGAAGGCACATATTATTCTGTCGAAAGTGACAAAAAATTCCATGGTTGAATTAATCATCCAAAAAGTTGACTTGTAGAAAAAAGAATGAAAGAAAACGAGGGGGAAAGATAAAAACAAAGACTGACTTTCTTGAATAAGAACCTTGGCATCAATCAAGTTCTTGAAGATGAAAGTCTATTCTCAATTTGAAAGCAAGAATTTAGCCTACTAGTCTTGGGAGGCATGTACTAACAAAGACCAAGCCGTTGTTTCTACTTCCCAATAACTGCTAGATTAGAATATGTAAAGATTCACGATAAATCCTACAAATCGAATGCGAGCCCTGTGACTTGACTTACTCTAACTTTTACTGCAATCTTTAGCATTTACAATGGATAATTATTTTGTTTTACCTAATTCATAGCGTACAACACTTAGAGGTGTTGTAGTCGAGTGGTTTAAATACTTGTCAGGATATGTGATGACGTGGGTTCGATCCCCGACATTGCACTTATATCCTCAAGCAATGTATTTTATTCACATTCCTTCCGTCCTCCTCCCAGTATGATGTAAAAGTAATTTCATTCAGCATTATCCTGAATGCTTGTAAAAATGGCACTTAGCTGGAATGCTCCCAGGGGAGTGGAGAATGTGCAGGTGACTGTTTTACTACTGAGCTAGCGCACCTCCTGTGCGGGTGTAAGGTTATCAGGGTAATAATTACGCTTAGGGACATGGTAGAACTACTAAGCGATATAATAATCCAGAATAGTATTACTAATACGACAATATAGAAGCAGGTAAAGGAGTTGAAATCCATTTTCAGCACGTGTGAACTTCCCAGATTGAGTAAACGTTGCTTGGAAGAACAAACAGACAAAATCAATGGGTATTGATTGGCTCTCACGCCCCTATATTATAATAGAAAGTGAAATGTAATCACAAGGCGCTTCGGTATAAAAATTGGACCAGTTGCGCAAAGACTGTACAAGCTTTTTTGTTCTTGTTCAAAGCTGTTTTTATTTAATATCCTCTTCTATTGTTATACTGGTATACCGGTATACCGGTCATGATATGACCAGTCGATATTTGTTCTCAGCAACAGGCGCGAAACGATTTTATACAACACGTGATGAGTGTGAAATAGATGCATCATTGATGGCTAGGTTACGTGTTAATGCGTAGTAATATGCAATTCAAATTGCCATGTGCATTAATAATAATACAATAAGTGACCAGATTCACTTACCCAAATACGCATTTACGTAAGTAGCTCGATAGTTGTTTGTAAACATAATACTTGCAAGCAAATATTAACAATTGAAATAAAAGATATTTGTATTAGTTAATTTTTTATTTACAAGATTGATTAATTGATGCATGGTAATTATAATTTTGTTTAAAGCAAATTTAGCAACGATTTTTGTCCTCCTTTAATGGTAGACATATGAAAATAATTATTAATAAAGCATAAGGTTATTGTACAGTCAAACCTGCTTTAGTGCCCACCTGTCTACAAAGACCACCTGTCTACAAAGACCACATTTTTTGTTTCCCTTGAAAATGGTTTCTCAATGAAACATGTACTAAAGGAACGCTTTTTGTGTTTCCCTTGGGCGGTCGCTATAGACAGGTTTGACTGTATGAGCCAAACTTCAGAAATACACACCTGCTAGTGAACAAGTAAAGTCCCAAAAGAGCGAAATTGAAAGGTATCCTTCATAACTATAGATTGAGATTTTAAAATTCTGCTGAAAAAAACCCGTCATAGTAGCTTTAAAAAATAGATTACTCATGCTTTATGAATAATGCACATGGTAACACAAAAATGAAACGAAATGTGATAAAAACTGTAAACACACATTGTGGAAGTAATATGACATCCATAATCAAAATAATCCAAATAACCCCTCTTTCCTTTTTGATTGTCAGAGGTATTGTAAAATAAACAACATCCGCCATTGGTAATATTAGAAGAAGAAGAAGAAGAAGAAGAAGAAGAAGAAGAAGAAGAAGAAGAAGAAGAAAAGAAGAAGTAGAAAAATAAGAAGAAGAAGAAAAAAGAGAAAAAGAAGAAGAATACGGAGGAGAAGAAGAAGAAGGAAAAGAAAAAAAATAAGAAGAAGTGGAATAAGGATGAGGAAGAAGACGAGAAAGAGGGAGAAGAAAAGAAGGTGAAAGGAGGGGAGGAAGTAGATAGTAGAACAAGCAGAAGAAGACTAAGACAAATACGAAGAAACAAGAGAAGGAGGAGGAGAAACAGGAAGAGAAGAAGAAAAAGAGGAGCAATAAAAGGAAGAACAAGAAAAAGAGAAAGAAAAAATAAAAACAAAAAGAAGAAGAGAAATCTACAGTCCTTCTTTTTCTACTATAGCTCTAGAATTACAAGGCATGGTATTCGAAATTACCTATACTCAATACCTCTACCTAATATTCGGGAAGCAATTTTTTTTCTATCTGTAATATGTATAGCTCTGACGAAACTACATTAAAAGTTAATACTTGGACAAGAAAAGGCAGTCCATCATTGCCCTCGCCACGAATCGTCTATTACCCGAACATTATTTGGTTGTGAGGAATGCTGAATAAACGAAACTGTTTACATGATTAGTTTTAATTCATCTTCAGACAAGTGAAACGGGTTGCAATCATTGATATGATTATAAAATCAAAATAGATAAAGAAATGTTCTGACCTCGATCATAGTTGGATTGGATGAATCTTCCTTTATCCTATCTCCAAAGTTAAGCACACTATCATCATAGGGCCCGAGTACAATATCGGCTGGAATCTCGGATGAAGTCCAAACTCGAGAGGATGCGGCTTGGTGGTGAGGAGATGATTCTAGGCCTGATGGGCGGAACCCAACGACATGCCTACCGGTGGTAGGGTTGGTGGTAACACGGTGCCCTGGTGTAGATAACATTTCTCCTTGCATGGTGGAGTGTAAATGCACTAGCAGGGACATCTACTGGTCCCAATGCAAGCGAACGGTAACGTGAAATACTGAGAGTAATCATAACGGGTTCCAACTTTATCACAAGCCTGCTCTAAACACCCAACCGACTAGGATGAGAAACGGTGAGAAAATAATCACTGGTAACAGCTGCACTATATAGATGAAGTCAACAAAGAACAGTTTGGTGCACTAGCACAGCTCTGCCATGACTGGTTTCTTCTTTTTCTTTCTTTCCTTTTTTTCTCCATAATTCAATAACTGGGTAGTTTTCGCAATTTAAGCGAGCGGACGGACAAGCGGTGAAGCGCACACACGTTCGCCTGTCTACTTGTAACACACACTGCGCGCTAAGCGAACAGCACACTTGTTGCGCATGTGCTTGAGACATACGCACCAATGATCATTCGGTAAACTTTACACCGCACATGCGCAGTGAAGACTAAGATGGCTTCTTGGTGATTTGTTCTACTTTAGCTGGTAGCAATTGAAAGAAGTCGCCTGTCTCACAATTACTGATATCCACCTCGCCATGGTTTGCGGTTTGGTTTTCTTTCTAGACTTCGTTTTATTCACTCTATGAATATGCAGTGAATTCTAAGCCGTTGGCTGCATTAAGTTAACACTACCACATCCTTCCATTTTCCCACCGCCTCGTTTGAATCTAAATCTGATTTGCAGATATTTAAATGCCTATTTGAAATTAATTAAACAAATCAAGTGTAAATTACTGATTGAAATGCCATGGGCAGTGTATAGGCTACACGAGTGATCGTTTGAACTGGCAGTCTTGATTTGCTTTATGCCTATGCATATAGACCATATGTTTGGTCATCATGCGAAGTTTATCTCAAAATAATTGCAATTTTAGTATGGATCACCATGATAAAAGGTTTGTTAAACTAAAAAAAACACACATCTTTCCGTTGTGAAAATACACGTACATTTAAGGAAGATAAAAACATGATATATCTGCGAAAATTGACATTATGAGAATGCAGCTATGTAAAGAACATAATTCAAATTCAATAATCATGATGTTTAACTGATGCTCCTTTTTGGTATTATGATAGACATGTTAAATGGGGCATATAATAACATACCCTGCATAAAGACATTAATAATTACATGAACATAATCGTTCAAGGCAGAAACATGACGTATACTTATACTGCATTAGACAAAATCAAAGCAATATTAACATTGGAACACTAAAAAATATACATCACGATTACTTTATCTTTTAAATAAAAGAAAATCAGCCAAAATATTTTGCATTAATTATGTATCATCATTACTGTATTAAACAGGCATATATAAAGATTACATGAACAACCGATATTTTAATCTGGTTCGAAATAATGTTAAATGATTTGTTTGTTAAATATTTGTAAAACTGCAAAAGAAAAAAGAAAATCAAACCGAAATAAATAAATCAAATCAAATCAAATCAAATCAAATCAAATCAAATAACACCCGGACGGTGAAAAGCAACTGTGTATAAGATGCCTCTCTTAGTCTTAAGGACAGGACAAGATTTCAAAATGTTGATTAATTGTTCGTTAATTCAATAGTCTGTCTATTTCATGTCCAAAACTTGGGTTCCTTTATTCATTATTTCATTGACAAAGAAATAGGTTTGCTTTTCGGGAAAAAATATAAGATTTGGCTCTAGATGAATCGCTCGTTTGATTCATTGACTTAACATACGTCTCGTATCGAAACAACTTCTTTTTTGTGTGTGTTAACATATGAATTTATAATGTAATATACACTATGTAAAGTCACAGTCTTTAAGGATGCATGATTCCTAAAGAAGGTGTGCACGTGTTTATATTTCTCTGCACGATATATTCCCGTAACCATTTTGTTCTTGTTTTCTCAAGTACAATGTCACTCATTAAAATTTAAAATCCATACTTTCCCCATTATCATATTCATGTTTCGATTAATTTGTCTCGGAAACCCAGGATAATTTCATTGTGGCTATATTTTCAAACCTATCAGTCATTGGCATTATAGCCCTCTCTAAGCAATCAGTTTGACATAATTTACACGATGTTGTGTTCTGTGTCAAAACGAGCCAACCAACCAACCAAGAAACCATCATGCAGGCAGGCCGACGGTTCCCCGTACTTATAGAGAAGCAAACACCGATAATCTCTCAGCAAATTTGAGTTGGCCAACCCACCTCGTACTCACCTGGGAATAGAACCTGAGCTTTTGCAAATTTTCTCATTTTAATTGGAGACGTTATCAGAAGAGAAAGCGAGCTCAAGAATCTGGAGAGAAAATAGAAAGCAATAATCATAGTAATAAATAGATGCAAGCGTTTCCTCTTTTATAGAGAGTTTCCTCGTGGAAAGAATAGGTTAGTGATAAGTGTTACAGAGTAAAGTTCATATTCCGTTCTACAAGCATCTGGGGGCTGTATAAATGGAGATTGTACTATTAAGAGTGTACTGTATCAATGACTTCCATTTGCCTATTTAAACGTCATTAAACCGAACAGCTTGCACGCCGTCCATAGTACAGTACTAACTAAGGATATACACAATGTTGTGTTTGATTTCAATTTCCCATCTATTCTACTCTCATAATATAGCGTATATTATTGTCTGGCTTACTCACTTATTCGACACATATGTCACTACTTTATACCATACAAACTTCCAAAAGCCTCCTCTTTTATTGCATTTACTTTGCATTTGACTTTACATTGAAACAAGAGTGTGAATACTCTGTTGGGACCATTAAAGTTCAAGTTTTTCACAGAGAGAGTCTGGTAACTGCCACTGTGTGTACATTCTTGGTCAGTGATTTTCTATCTGCTATGCTTACTGGTAATCACATATAACTTGATATAAGAGTGAATGAAAGTGTGTGTGTGTATGTGTGTGTGTGTGTGTGTGAGAGAGAGAGAGAGAGAGAGAGAAAGAGATAGAGATAATATGTGTGTGTGAGAGAGAGAGAGAGAACAAAAATGAGATAGAGTCTAACAGAAAGGACGGGTGCGCAGGTGTGTGACAGAAAAATTCATCTTGGAATAATCAATTTAAGATAACAAGAAAGATTTGTTAACAATAATGTTATTCCTAGGCCCATTCTAATTTTCTTCGTCCAAGCAACTTTTCAATCTTATCTGGGTCAGACACATTTTCAACATATTAGCTGCCCACGAGATCGTCGCAAAGTCTTTATATATTACGTATAAAAACAAAAAAACAGGAAAAAGTGATGCTCCTTACACTAAGAAATTGTTTTACAAATTTCCGAGCTTAGGGCTTTGTAATTATTATTTTTTACTTTGAAATATAATTTTGTTATGCGTCAAAATATGCGCATCTAGCTTATCCCCATAAAATGCGCCTAACCGCAAGGAGAGGGGACACAAATTGATAAAGGCCTATATACAGGAATGGGGAACTTTGAGTTAATATACGAAACTGTTATTCTCTCCTTTCCTTTCACATTACACTATTACTATTATTTTCATACTTTGATTAAATATAAATTTGAATTCGTTGTTAATGAAAGCTGACAAAGAAAAAAAAAGAGACGTGATCATTATTGCCACATCAGTGATATTAGAAGAATAACGATGTGATGAAGATGAAGAAAACAAGGACTTTGAATCATGCGCTAATTATGGTACGAGCTAAGAGACAGAGAGGGTGGGAAAAGGAGAGAGAAAGGGAGATACAGAGAGGGAGAGGGAGGCAGAGAAAGAGAAAGAGAGAGATGAAAACCATTTCTTCAGCCTGTGGTATCCATTTCCCATGACAAAAAGAGCCTACACAGAAGTCACTCGTAAAGCATAGTTTATACCCTGAACACAGCGTATCACTCTCTCGTATACAGTTACTTGCGAGAGGGCTCTGTGTTTCCTCACGGTTTAACAAGCGGGAAGTCACCGCATCATTTGTAGTTTCCATCGCTTCAAGTAAGAGAAGGAGATGGAAAAGACGAGGAAAGACGGGGAAAGAGAGAGTGAGAGAAAGCTAGAGGGAGAGGAGGTGAGGCGGTTAATAATCCAGACTCCAGTCAATAGGGTTAACAAATGCAACTACCTCCTTAGAAAAACAGGCACTAGCAGACGTCGATCTATCCGGGAGCGCATGCGCACGTCCATCGTCATAACTCATGTATAGATTGTTTAATACAAAGAATGAATTTTATTGGTTTAGTTAAGAAAAAAGAGCCAAGAGATAGATAGATAGATAGAGGGAGAGAGAAAGAGAAAGAATGAGGAAGCAAGAAAGAGAGGGAGAAAGGGAGGGGGAGAGAGAGAGTTATAGAGATAGGGAGAGATGAAGAATAAGAAGAAGGAGCAAGCGGTGTAATTTAAATGACTAATGGAGGAGGGATTTGGTTAACCGTAGGGTAGCGGTGGTCGATTAAAATACTCTGGTTCTCCTCCATTACTTAGCTCGGAGTGCGTGTGTCACTGCTACTAGGCAGGGATGCCAGCCTAACATGACCCCATTTTATCGCCTTGGGACCCGACATCTCCTCTCCGACATCTCCTCTCCGACATCTCCTCTCTCACACATCACTTTCTTTCTCTTTATAAAGTGCGTCCCAGAAAGAAAGAAAGAAAGAAGAAAGAAACAAAAACTATCCCCCAAAACAAAGCGTTGAATATAACTTGAGTTATTTTGAATATGAGATGCATTTAAATGTATATTATGTTTATTTGTTCGCCACAGAGTAGAAGTAAATAAGATTTCAAAATAGAATGATAGCTCGGTATTATTTATCAATCTATGCCCTATTGAGCAAGTAGAACCCGTTTCTTGTCAGTTTAAGAGGAGTCATGATCTGAACGAAATGTAGCTCCCATATTGATTGAATCCCTGTTTATTTTACATTTTTGGTTTTGTATGATATTAAGTGATAACTTCATTTCAGAGCAAAGACTCACCATGTTGGTATACATAATAATAGGCCACATCATCGGAAAGGTAATTGCAATCGTCAACCACATCTTAACTTTATTGAAGAAAAAACATCAAGCTCACCACATGGTAAGAAGCTTTTACACATTAACCCATTTGAAACGAAAATATGATTTTTCTTTTCATTTTCAATGTTGGTACATCGCATTTTTGTCGGCAAAATGTCAACATTTCTGTAATCTATCTGTCATATTATTTTATCTAAAAAAAAATTTTAAATGACGTAAATTGAATGACAAGGTTTAAAATCAAATAATATTTTTTTGAGGGAGCAAATCGATCGCGCTAAGATTTTCAAAATATTCTTCTCGATACCATGTGTAATAATGGTGATTGTCTCGGTTGAATAACCCTCCCGTCAAATTGTGATTATCATGATTTGACAACAAATTGATAGAGTTTCAAAAATCAAAAATTTCTGAATTATTTCAGAAATATTTAACAAATCTAATGGCAAGAACTGATGATATAGTTACAAGCCATAATATCACCCTTAAAACAAATTCATACAAACGAATAAACAAACAAAACAAACACGAAAATAAATTGTAAGAGAAGTCATGTGTGACTTCTCCTTATGCCCTTTGTTGTTGTTGTAGTTGTTGTTTTCTTAGCTGCTTACTTTGGGGTTGATGTTCTCCTTTAAAGGTTAGACCATAACACTCTTGTAAACTCATTTCATCAACATTATTGTAGATATTTTCAAGAAGCTCTCCACACTATTGCAATCTCTCCTTCGTCATGATCATTAATTATGAGTACATCTCTTTTAACTTTACAAGTCTATATACATGTCTTTAGTTCCCACGTCTCTCATTATTTTAATGTCGTTATTATGCGCATGTGTCTTTGTATGTGAGAGAAAGAATTGAGCGGGTGAAACTCTATTCGTTCTCAAACTCATACAGACCCAAATCGTCTTGTTATCCTTGACAGTTGTTGGGTGAAATCCGGTGAATAATAATCATCGATGATTTGCGGAGCTGATTTTTATGGTGTGACTTAATGAACAGGTTGCAAAGCTTAATTTGGAATAGAGGAAAATCCCTTTCGAGGCTCAAAGCACAATTCCTGTTCATTCTTTTTTTATCTTCCCTACACTTTCTTTCTCTACATCTCTCTCCCTGTATCTCTCCAATCCCCTCTCATTCTCTCTTTTACACACACGCACCCGCACGCACATACACTCACTCTCCACTCTCTCCCTCCCCTTCTTCCTCCCCCTCCTCCCAATTTCCCTCCCTCGCTCTCCTCTCCCAGCCTCTCTTTCTCCTTATCTCTCTCTCTCCTCATCCTACCCTCTTCCGTAACCAAGCTGACTGTGATTGAGATTCTGAAAATGAATCTTGTTTGCTGAGGATATTAATCGCAACTACTATCGTCTCCCTTCGTTTCGCCGACTAAAACAATCGCGCCAAAAATAGGTGGATGTGTGGGGCAGCGGTGCGCACGGAGCAGTCCGCTTCGGGAACAACCCAGCGGCTAGAAGGCCAAAACCCGACGCGCTGGTTCGCCGTCTTTTGTAGGGAGCGCACGCACCATTGTCAGCCTATTGTAATAGGATGGTCAACATGTGCGGGCTTTGTGCGAAATTCCCACACACTCAGCGCTAGCTCTGCTCTACGCACCTCAGTCCACTTAATGCCTCATACTAAGAAGGAGAGGCGCACTCTGTCTACCAAATCAAACTTATGTGAGAGACAGAAAAGGGGGGAAAAGAAGAAAAAATCAAGGACTTTCCTTGAAAGCTGAGTGAGTGGCGCAGGTTGGATAGTTACACGGCAAATCTGTGCAGTCCAGAGTGTTTGGTTCACAGAAATAATAGAATAGTAAAAGAAATCCCTTGGCGTATGCAACCTGTAATGGCGATTAATTAAACTTACCAAAACAAGCCCATATGTGCCAAATGTATAGACTTAAGGCGTCTCCAATGTTTTCAATCGCTTAAGCATCCGAATGACAAGTGAGTAAAGTGGTGGGTCTAATAAAGAGTGATACAATCTGGAAAGAAAACATATTGAAGCTTACTGAACAATACTTTACGTTTTCCCCACTTTGCCTTGCTTTGTCCTATTATTGAAGGAGGTCGCACTTGTGACGGTTCAAAGATGTTATGCACAAACCATTAAAATGATTAATTGAAGTGTGGAATTTCCCTTCCATTTCATGACTTAGCCATGGTGTTTTTATATAACATTAGAAGAACAGATATATGAGGAGAGCAGATGCTTAACATTAGTAATGAACATGCCGCGTTTTATCAAATAAATTCATTGAATAGCAACGTCTGTTGTGGTTCACAAATTTGTTTAATTACATCTTCTTCAATTTCCTAAGAATACTAAGGTCTTAATGAATCGACACAAAAGTGTGTATCTACTTCTTAAAAGTTCTTTTCTTCGTTTGAATCTGCTGCTTGATTGCAAGTCATTTCAACGTGATCGTTGTATCAGTAGCGGTTTGGGAGGGGGCGGCAGATCCGCCCCCTCCCCCGAAACACAAGTGACTTACCTTAAGCACACAACTCCAAAATATATCTATGCCCCCTTCAGATCGTGATCCTTTTTCTTCCCTCTTTCACGAAATCATGGACCTATCCATTCTTCGTATTTTATCCCAACACAACATGTGAAAGACAAAACAATATGCTGCTTCGTAGCAGAAAATAAGAGGAACCCTTGAAGTCTTTCACGGTCCTAATAAGCGTGCCTTCTCCGTCTCTCAGAAGGCTATAGTCAGGGCTTTTGAATTAATAATGTTAATAATTATAATAATGGTAATAATGATAACAATACTAATAATGATAATAATACTAATAATGATAATGATAATTAAGCACTGATAAAAGACGGGTAACATTAGATGAAACAGATCATTGAGGGTAACCAGAAGTTAATGTTTGATGTTTCGATATTTTGATGTTTTGCCTGATTGCTAAGAAAGCATAATGTATGAATGCTTGTAAAAAATAAATAAAAAAAACAATCAGGCGACCAACAGCTTTCCGAGGGACTTGGAAATGATGATTAATGTCTTACCAAAGGGCACGAGCACAT
This sequence comes from Mesocentrotus franciscanus, assembly GCA_037976565.1. Lineage (NCBI taxonomy): Eukaryota > Metazoa > Echinodermata > Echinoidea > Camarodonta > Strongylocentrotidae > Mesocentrotus > Mesocentrotus franciscanus. The sequence continues at coordinate 806,186 of CP137671.1, forward strand.
TGACTTGGTTTCTAACCCGGGACCTCCGGGTTACGAGACCACTGCAGCTCTACCACTGATCTATCACACGAGGCTCCTCATTAATACGGCTGATCGTTACTGATAAACTCTTTCTCTTCACATTCACGTAACATTATGTCTACGTTGATGGAAATCGAAAAGTTTCCACAGGAGAACACTATTGAAAGGAGAAATGTCCGGCACGACAGATATCTCCGATTGTTGTTTTTTCCGCTCCGTTTAGGCTTTGGTACATAGGCCGTTAAATCACCGCATGACCAGGGCCCCGTATTACAAAGAGTTGATATCAATCGCAACTTATTTGCGATTGATATCAATCGCAACTATGTACATAAGAGATAGGAGACTGCAAACTTGCGATTGATTGGAGGACTTTGGATCAATCGTAACTCTTTGTAAGACGGGGCCCAGGTATAAAGAAAAAAACTTACAACCAAAATTCGAACTGCAGAAAAGTAGATTTACAAGAGAAAATATATATCGCATTCATAATGAGGTATTACTGCGCTCACATGTTCACTACTATGCTGCCGTATCCATGTATCATCGGGCAGTTTGTTAGCGTCCTCGAACGCTTTTATATCGCAGACAGTCACAACGATTAACTTTACACGTTAAAGTAGATTTACAGCCCCCCCCCCCCTCCCCCTTTAATTTAGGAAACTGATTCTGTATGTTTTTATTTTATTTTCATAAAAATCCATGATCTGACTAACAACGTATCAACTTCGAATCGAGGCCAAAAAGAATGAGGAACTTCGAACCTATCCTAAATAGGGGTTAGTTCGGCAACACGGTACACATTAGCAGTGACGTCTGGATGTTGCATTTAACAATGTAGATGATTTATCTCTTTATTGTGGAAGCCTTGCAGTGGCATGAAAGTCATTTTACATGAGATGTTTGAATTTGTTGTCATTCTAATTTATAACCTATCCATCTGTCAACATGATACATGATCACGTGATAGTCTCATGGGTTAAGATGCATACAATAGGCAAGAAATGGGAATCCGATTATTATGAGGGTATATGTGAAATCGTATCCCTTAGGCATCATTAAAAAAATGCTTATTATATCCATCCTTCTCTCTTTACATAGCAAAGCGTTTGGGAAAATAGCACCTGTAAAGCGCGCCTGGTGTAAGAGACAGTACGTCCATCCCTTTGTCGCTCAACGAACATCCCTCTCATGCCATTCATCACGTTTATTGCGCAGGCTGGGAAACCCCGAGCGCTTTATCTAGGTTATCTTAAAATGATCACATATTGCGAGTATTGCTGAAAGCAGTCTGTTTTAAAACCCTGGCTGTAAGAGATTTTGAAAGGGTGATTATGTAGGATATATTAGTAATAATGTAATGCTTCTTGGAACCATAACAGTTATGACAAAACCTCCTTGATATCACAATCACTAAAAAGCATTGCATTAACCAAGGTCGCCAACAGGTGGGGTACAGGTCCCTCCGCCAATTTCAAAAATAGAGGGGACAAAAAACAAAGATCTAGAACGCCCTGATAGTGACACGTGGTGTGATACTGAAAGTAGATATATCAACCCGAGTGATTACATCCTTTTTAATTACGTATACAGTTCAAGTCGTTGAAGCATTGCCTGAATCTTTTCTGGTTGGTCTATGGCGTATGAGGTATTTTGTTGCATTGACACGCAGAATAACCATCACGCCTCATAGAGTACCGAAGTGCTAACGTCATATCGTTCGTCGTCCCGGTTACTGGTTCTAAACAACAGAGCCTGCGCATGAGGTTCACTGCCAAATCATTCAAACAACGGGCTGGAGCAGGGCGAATTCAATGTTTGGGGCTGGTGTGATCACCACACCATTGTTTAACACAAAATTGTTTGGAACCAGCAACCTTGACGACTTGGCCGGTATGACGTCACACTTCGGTACTCTATTTCGTTTGAAAACACGGGCTCAGATACAAAAAGGGACTGATGTCTTTTGCCTGATTATTAGGCCTAATTTCAAAATTTCTCATTTCTGCCAGAGAGTAAAATCATTGACACTTTTTTTAATTTTTTTTCTTAGGAAATGTGTAAATTTTCCTCAAAATATTGCTAAATTAGATACAAATATTACAAATAAGATGATCAGAAAGACTTTGGAGAAAGTTAACTTCAGGGTGATTATAATAGAAATGAAATACGTTATAAGTTATGTCATTGCAGTGTTCCTTATTATAGCATTTCAAGTCAAGTGCTTAAACCACTTGACTATACGACGCCTCTGCTAAATAGAAATGGCCTTTAAATGTCTGATTGACGTGTTGCATTGTCATGTTTGACACAGAGCCATATAAAAAGCCAGACACAGCACCCAGACAGAGAACCCGATAGAGAGCACCCCGACAAAACACTTAGAATGAGCATCCGGACACAGCACCCAGAAATGGCGTCCATCCAGAGCACCGTGACAGAGCACCGTGACAGAGCACCTAGACAGAGCACCAAGGCACAGCACCCGGACAGAGCACCCAGACACAGCACCCAAATATGGCGTCCAGACAGAGCACCCTGACAGAGCACCGTGACAGAGCACCTAGACAGAGCACCAAGGCACAGCACCCGGACAGAGCACCCAAACACGGCACACGGACACAGCGTCCAGACAGAGCACCCGGACAGAGCACCCAGACACAGCACCCAGACACAGCACCCAAATATGGCGTCCAGACAGAGCACCCTGATAGAGCACCTAGACAGAGCACCAAGGCACAGCACCCGGACAGAGCACCCAAACACGGCACCCGGACACAGCGTCCAGACAGAGCACCCGGACTCAGCACTCAGACACAGCACATAGACACAGCAACCTGACACAGCACCAATACACAATACCCGGAAGATCGTCCAGACACAGCACCGAGCCACAACACTCAGACAGAGCAACCAGACACAGCACTCAGACATAGCACCAAGTCACGACACCGAGACACAGCTCCGAGACGCAACGCCCGGACAGAGCACCCAGACACAGCACCCAGACAAAGCACCCAGACATAGCACCCAAATATGGCGTCCAGACAGAGCACCCTGACAGAGCACCATGACAGAGCACCTAGACAGAGCACCAACGCACATCACCCGGATAGAGCACCCAAACACGGCACCCGGACACAGCACATAGACACAGCAACCTGACACAGCACCAATACACAATACCCGGAAGATCGTCCAGACACAGCACCGAGCCACAACACTCAGACAGAGCAACCAGACACAGCACTCAGACATAGCACCAAGTCACGACACCGAGACACAGCTCCGAGACGCAACACCCTGATAGAGCACCCAGACTAAATACCTAGAATGAGCACCCGGACAGAGCACACAGACAGAACAACCAGGCAAAGCGTCCAGACATAGCATCCAGACACAGCAACCTGACAGAGCACCCTGACACATCACCCAGAAAGAGCGTTTAGACAGAGCACCCTGACAGAGCACCCGGACAGAGCACACAGACTCAGCACCCAGACACAACACCCAGAAAGAGCGTCAATACACAGCACCAAGACACAGCACCCAGAAAGAGCATCCAGACAGAGCACCCTGACAGAGCACCCAGCTTCAGCACCCGGACACAGCACCAAGCCAATCAACCTGACACAACACCCAGACACAGACAGAGTCACGGCACCGATACACAGCACCGAGACACAACACCCTGACAGAGCACCCGGACAGAGCACCTAGATTCAGCACGTACCCAGATACAGCACATAGCCACATGCATCAACCTGAAACATCAACCTGACACAACACCCATACACAATACCCAGAAAGAGCGTCCAGACACAGCACACAGAGAGCAAGAGAGCGAGAGAGCACATCACTCAGACACGGCAGATAAAATCATTGCCTGATATGATCGTTTTTACTATGGGTATCATTGCCATCCATCATGCCAGACATCCAGCTTGTAGAATGTAATGTGCCCTTACTAATATGTAGTCGGAAACATTTCGTTTAAAGATAAAGACCAGTTCTGGTAATGCGATTGCATTGTGAAAGAAACGTTGTGGAATCGATCAAAAAAGGTTGATCATCTAGCATATAAGTATTGGTGTGTACTGCAAGGTTCTGGAATCATCAAAATGATAAGAAATTTGGCCCAGTCTTGGTAAAGTTACAAGCACTGTACACAGAAAGATGTATATGGGACTACGCGACCACGTGCGCGATATCTATTTGGTCCCAATAGATATAATAATTTACCAAATATATAAATTAGTAGGCGGTTTCCCGACTTTCCGAGCAAAATTTGTATCATCACGTATTAGTCAAAACATATTCTTTCACATGATTGGTAATGAGAACTTCCATTTCATTTTTTTTGAGAGAGGGGCGTTTCCAAAACTGGTCTTTACCTTTAATATCTTGTGAATCTGTTCATGTTAGGCTAAGAAGGAATCATGAATCTATCAACTGTGACCTTGTACCAACCAGAGGTTGGCCTCCGGGGGAGGGGCCACAGCGCCCTCCGAATTTTTCAAGCACCCAAAAAGTGCCCCTTTTTACATAGAAAAGGTGCCCCTTTAACTTTTTAAGAAGTGCCCCTTTTTACATATAAGAATAGTGCCCCTTTCACATTCCCAATGGCCATATTAATTTGTAAAAGTGCCCCTTTCCCTTGTCAACTCTGATAAGTGCCCCCTTTTTTTGGACACGTGCCCCTTTTACTTCCCATTTTTCTTGCAATAAATGTCCATTTTCCATTCTCATAAATGCCCTTTTTAATCTCTAGTAAGTGCTCCTTTTCAGGTACGAGAAGTGCCTCTTTTCACATTTGATAAGTGCCCCCTTCACCTTTGATAATTGCCCTATTCAAATCTGAGAGGTGCCTCTTTTACTTTGACAAGTGCCCCTTTTCCTTTGTAATAAGAAGTACCCCTTTCCCCTTCAATAACTACCCCCATTTTAACTCGGATAAACACACCTTACATTTTCACATGTGCCCCTTTTCCTTTCTAATAAGTGCCCCTTTTCCTAATGATAAGTGCCCAATTAAAAAAAGAGTCCCTTCCCCTTCTCATAAGCGCCCTTCTCTTGTAAATGACCCTTTTCAAGTACGAGCAAATACTCCTTTTCACTTCAGATAAGTGCCCCCTTCACCTCCGATAAATGCCCCCTTTAAAATCTGATCGGTGCCCATTTTCTTTCAACTAATTCACATTTTCCTTTCTAATAAGGGACCTATCCCCTTTTCATAAATGCCCCCTTTTCACCTCTTATAAATGCCCCTATCAAAATCTGATGGGGGCCCCTTTTCCGTCGACAAATGCCCATTTCTTATTCTCATGACTGACTTTTTTCATCCCTGGTGAGTGCCTGTTTTTTGAGGGTGTAAGAAGTGCCCCATTTTCACCTCTGATAATTACTCTTTTTACTTTGACACATGACCCTTTTCTTTTCTGATAAGTGTCCCCTTTTCCTCTCATCATTAAACGCGCCCCTAATTTCAAGCGACTAAGAGCATTTTCCCCCAAAGCTCGCTCGCTACGCTCGCACGCATCTATAGATGATATACTTATGTTACTTATCAAAGTCTTTTCAGTCTTCCGTTATGAGAATGTGCTTATAACCCCATCAGGATTGGGTTTTTTCCTCTTTATAAGATGTAATTTTTCGCACTGCGACCTCACAAATCTTAAATATTTCCTCGCTCGCTTCGCTCGCTCGCAAATAATTTTTAAGTCCATCACACCAAGCTGCAAAATATGATGCGTAAGCAATATCTTGTATGGTGTATAAAGCGACACAAATATTGAAATCATCCCTGATAATGTAATCACAATGTAGGGGTATATACCAATGTCTAAAAAATTGTATATTTTCGTTTTGAGATTTCCCTTTGTAGGTGCCCATTTTTCTTGGTGCCCCCCCCCCCACTTTGGAAGTTGCTCGGTCGCCCCTGCTCCCAAGAAAATGTGCAAAGTGACAAAAGGTGGGATTAAATCTCCATGGAAATTAATGTGAAGGGATTAATAAGATTGTCTCAAAGCTGGCAAACCAACTGATCTTTATTTTGTCCAGGTTTCAATACAAAACCTACTCTTTTTAAAAGTTACATCTGCTGAGAGCAAATCGAGACCAACAGTCAGGGTCATTAACAAATCGAAACTACTGCATCAAACTCAAAATCAGACAAACATAGGTCTACAAAATACCTATAAAATACCACTTCTAGTTTGTTTGTTACTTCCTAATTTTGAAATTACATATGGCATTGCAGGTGACACACTCAACTGGATAATGGATTTCCTCTCAGACAGGAAGCAGTCTGTAGTTGTTGACGGCTCCAAGTTTACATATATCTCATCTGGAGTCCCCCAAGGCTAGGTCATCGGTCCGACTCTCTTTCTCATTTTCAACATCCAACGACATCCAAGATAACATCAAGTCCTCTATTAGGCTGTTTGCTGATGACTGTGTCATTTACAGAGAGATCGTGACTGATGATGCTTATCACATCCTGCAGCTGTCAACCTGGTCTGCTACATGGCAAATTAAATTTGATGTTAAGAAATTTGCGGTCATCTTCATCACATGTAAACGTTCTCCTCGCAGCTACGAATATCATCTTGACAACGATGCAATACCAAAGGTTAAAGATTACAAATACCTGGGAATGATTGTGACTACGGATGTGCGATGGAATCTACACTGCCAGAACATCAGGCAAAAGGTAAATCGTACACTGGACCTCATCTGCAGAACTCTGTCACCGTTTTCCAAAGAGGTCAAGACCAGGGCCTACACTCGTCTAAATTCGTCCGTCCTCAACTGGAGTGCGCTTCAAAGGGGTGGTATCCGCACACTGTCACAACTGATCAATTAACTCACTTGAGCAAATACAAAGATCAGCGGCTCAGTTTTTTCACTGTGACTTTAGGAGAACAACATCCTCCTCATCTCTGGTTTCAGCCCTTGGATGTTACCGTTTCCACACTCGCCGGCTCCTCGCACAATGCTCACTTTTCCACCGGTTGCATCATCAACTGATCTGTATGCATTTCCCACAGTCATCATGCCAGCAACCTACTTCGGAAGGTATGGCCACACAGCCAAATATGCCATACTCACAGCTACTATAGACATTTACAAATTTGCAATATTCCCAAGGACAGTTCTAATATTGAATAGACTACCGGGATCTTTCGTACTCAATGCCTAGCTACGTTCCAAAAGGCTGCACTATCCGTTATCAATGCTGGGCCCCACATGCTATAAAGGAACCTATACATGTTTTTACTTGAACGGGCACACTCATTTTTTTTTTTATTGTATATGGTATAGGCCTATGTGAGACAACACCAAACTTGGCACCAAGTTGGCACCTTCATTGGCACATGACATGATTGACATCCCGGTATAGGTTCCAAGGAGCAACAAGTAGCAAGTACGTAGAAGGAACTATAATCTTTCAGGAAATTTGACCAAATACACCTTTATTGAGCTCTAACTGAAGTCACACCATTTGACTTCTTTTTTTGGGAGGAGGGGGTCGTGGTGCCAGGTCACAATTGTTTAAAATAACTTTGTTCGAATTCAGCACACTATAGACATATTTATGTTTTGACTAAATGGCGGTATTAACTTCGAACAAAGTATGCCTCCTCTTGGTGAAACCGTACTATGCTCCTATAATAATAATAATAATAAAAGTAATACTCAGCTTATATACAGCGCGAATTACAATTAAGTCTCTAAGCGCTTCCAAACTTGGAGATTATTACCGTGGCTTTAGCTGTACTGCCATTACGACGCTCTAGCATTTAATTTAAATGAATTAATTCCTGCCAGGTACCCATTTACATCACCTGGGCTCAGTGTGGGAAATGTAGATCAATGTCTTGCCAAAGGACATTAGTGCCGCAGCGGGACTCGAACCGCGGACCTTGTGATCGACAGTCCGGCGACGTAACCACTCGACCACGACACCTCTACCACCACATCATGATGACGATTCGTGAATACACATCATCGTCTTCATCGCAAGATAGTACAAGTACGGCTATAGTCATACTGTTTTACCATTTTGAGATGGGTTTCGTTCATTCATTTCATTTGACAAAGATGCATGATATTAAAACCCGGGTTAAACCCATTGACGGAAAGCTCTTTCAAATTGTGTATAACATGTGTTAAACTCAACAGCGGAGGGGAAGAGAGATAATCTAGAGAAAGTTAAAATGACTCGACAACAAGGAAAGATAACCATTGTAGAGCTCGGGTATAACAACACATCAAGAGGCATATTAATTTGAAGGTGTATTAACATTAAAAATGAGGCATCGAGAAGACGTATAAACGCGATCGAACATCGTGAAAGAAAAGTGTCGTGTTCACACTATCATCAGAAAGACCCTTTACAACACGACTAGCCTGACCAAAGAGAGAAAACAGAACACAAGACACCATTGACCACGCACTGCTCGTGGTTATTTATGCGGTGTTAACTAAGTACATAATGGCAGTTTAATTCATCGCTTACTACGTACTCACCCTAGAGCAGTACATCCCTGATTTTCTTCATTCTGTGGTTTAGGCGTGAGGTCGGATTTAACTATAATAAGAATGGAATTATCCATTTGAAAATGAATGCTTATAATCTCTAAAGTCAATAACCGAATAGGGTGCGAAATAAAAGACTGGTCGAGGGAAATATGGGGGAAGAGGTGGCTCGTGGAGAACCTGGAGATATTTGGTGAGTTAATACCGGCCCTTAGCTACGTAAGACGATGGTCTTAGTTTGATAGGCTATAAGCCAAACCAAATGCGCAACTCCCACCACCTCCCCCCCCCCAAAAAAAAGAGCTTAACAAGGGTAATGATACCTCCTTGGTTAAAAAACATCACCTCGTATCCAAGTACTATAATTAGTACCTAACGTTTTCTATTTTTTCTTCTTCAATTTAACAAAATGTTGGATTGATCGTTTTAATTAACAGAATATCGACAGAATATAAATCTACTGAAATCAAATATCATTCTTTCTTCCTTTCTTTTTGAATAACCGGTTCCACGTCGACTCCTACTCCAAACCTTTCTACCTAGCAATAAATCGTCAATCATAGCATTCCAATTATTGTTTTGTATTTTATCATAAACATTGTAACCAGGTCAATTCAGTCGTCGGACTGCGAGAATGGAATTTACTCGATAAACTACCTCAGTAGTCCTTCAATAAAAGAAATTGAAAAAAGAAAAATTGTTTCCCCTCCACAAAAATATTTGTTATTATTGACGAAGCGTATACTCTTACATTGTAAGGATTCTGTAGTGCTCGAGAACATGTAGCATAAAAGTTCTAAGATTCTTATAATTATATACCAACAAAAAAAATCTTCTCTCTCAGTCTCTCCGCGCCCTCACAAAGTTTACCATTATTGCTAAACACTGCATACAGGTATAATTAATCGCCGGCAGTCCTACAATGTGTTCGATGATAACACAGGTTTAATGTGATTGTGTTAACAGTAGTAAACGCAAATTTAAGAGGAGTTAAGACAACGCATGGTCGTTGATCCAAGGTGGGGGCAGGATATGGTTGATATGTTTTGTTAAATCATCAGTGAGTTCACCCCTCCCCCACCCCCTAGTTTTCCTTGTCACAAAATACCAGTCTCGATGACGATTTATCGCAGTGTATCATCATCAAGGCTCTGTAAAATGGAAGAAAAAAATATTCTCCTTCTCTCGCACAATAAGAATTATAACATCATTTAACACCAGGGCCCCGTCTTACAAAGAGTTACGATTGATCCGAATCAATCGTAAGTCCTTCAATCAATCGCAAGTTTGCAGTCTCATATCTCTTATGTACATAGTTGCGATTGATATCAATCGCAAATAAGTTGCGATTGATATCAACTCTTTGTAAGACGGGGCCCAGAAGCACTAAAGTTGACATGTACTAAACATATTTTCAAATATTTTCCAGCACACTTTTAAAATTGAATTTGACTGATCGTTTTCTTGTGCTCCAAATGCAAAGTTTCATTACTATAACATGCCTCGCTCGGTCGCCGCGCTCTCTCGAAATTAAGGAAAACTTAACCAGGGGCACCACAAGAATTCAGTATTGATCTTTTCCTTGGGGAGACCCTTATCCCGTTTGATTGCGAGCATGTCGACCCCCCATCTTTCCTGGACATGACAGAAATCACTGCCCTTTGAAATAAGTTTGCTGCTTTAGAATTTAGAAAGATGTCACCTTATCGCCATCCTTTAACACTCTTTAGCCTTGCTACCTTCGAGTACTAATTCGTGAAATATTTTGTGGAGATATTTGCACATTAAATTACAATTATGTTAAAATCTGCAACCTCAAAAATGCTTCTAGCATGTCCAGTAATGACCAGTCTATGCCTTTCTCGTCCCCGATGGACCGCGACGAGTATGCCATAAAGTGCCGCTACAATAACGCGTCTAACCCGCCGGCCGGCCGGCCGGCCAAAACGACAAATTCGTAGAGCAGTAACCCTGATCACTCTTTCTCTCTCTCTCTCTCTCTCTCTGCAGGATACTTGAGCTGGGGAAGAATAAAAGTGGGCATATGTCTCAGTAATTCGTCGCTAATTTACCCCGGGGGGACTTTTCTATTTTCACTTCATTTTGCCAGTGCTTTACACGGCATCAATAACTGTAGCCCTTGGACCATATCAGGGCATAGGACGCAGTACGGTAGGAGTTTCGTCAACACTCACACTCGACGTGCCAGATGGTTGTCATGGTTAACAATGTTCCTCTTTTCTCTCTCCATCTCCCTGTCTCTACCTATCTTTCTTTCTCGCTTGCTTGCCACATAACAAATCAACTTGGAATTAGTTTCCTTGATGTAACAGCGAGGTAGACATATCACTTCATATGTTGTGTCTATGAAAGTGAGGCGGGAGGTAATGGGTAGGGTTCGATGTGCCGACTATAACCGGACTGCGTCCCAACCAACATACAATCAGGCCCTGCTCAAGCGTGATCGTGATCAAGAACAATCGGCACAAAACATTTCATTAACGTTTTTTGCTATTCGTCTGTCATTTCTGTTTGATGATGAATTAGCAGGGAAGCGATGGCCACGTGGCATTATCGCGTCTACTAAACACAACTCTAATTGAGCAGATTCAAAACAAGCCATCCGCTTGTTTGAAGGAGGAACGATTTATCACTACTATTTACGACTTTTTGATTGAAAATGCATGGGGCTCTCTTCATCTTAATAAATCATTAGGCTGCTCTATCCTCGAATTAAATTATTTATAATGATAGTATTATTAACAAGTTAAAAGGATTTTAAGGATACTTTAATGCTAACATTGATTTTAACGCTTATGTCAAATTATTATAGCTCAAGTTTAGGCCCAGAGTTTAGGACATCAAGAAACGTAAGAATAGAATTTTGGAATATACGAAATATTTATGTTTCTGGAACCTCTGATGAAATATTCAATCTAGACATTATATCACGTCTCGGCTTTACGTAAACGTCATCTTTCCGGACAAAGATGTTAAAACTGAGGATTCGCGTGCAGATAGAACACGCATTTAGCGTATCAAGACTGGATAGATATTCAAATGCATAATGCCCTACGTGTGCATTGGAATACCAAGTATAAAGTCAAAGGCCGTGGAAGGAATTAATGGAATACCAAGTATGATTAGTGACTCAATGCCTTTTCGGATCTTGGACATGTGCATGTAATAATTATGTGACGGAAAGTCATGGCAACCCTAACTATAACCCAACTTCTTTGAAAAAATAAAACCGGGGGAAAATATGTTGGGTTATCTGTGGTAGATTGCAAGTATGGGACATAATATAATTTTGGTAGAAATTAAAATGCATGTATATGACCGATGATCTTGGTAGACGTCCAAATGCCAATTAAGTTCTAGTGATATATTTGGCAATTATTTTTTTGCCAATCTTACTGTTACCAATAATGTTGAGACTTCACTGCCAGTATGCTTGACATAAATTGTGCCTTGCTTTACTCATTACATGCGACTATGTGTCGCAGTTTAACCGTGAGTTATATATGCAGTCGTTTATATAGTCGTCGTGTTTTGCCGGTCGTTGCTAGATTTTCGTTTGTTCCGAAGTTCTGACGACAGTTGTTCATGAAGATAGTTTGACATCTCATGACTCATTAATTCCGTTGTGGCGTTGAATCATGGATGAAAACCGATCCATGCACACAAAACTGCCCGTGACGTGAATTGTTTAAAGGTCAAAGTGACGTGAATTGTTTTCAGTTGTGCATAATAATTATGTGCAAATATGCATATCATTGCTGCTTCGTCAAGATCGGAATTAGACTGTCAATATTATGATTAGGTCTATAAATTAGTCCTAGGCTAATGAATAATGATGATGTAGCATTTCATCCAGAGGTTATATCATTTGGCTTAAAATAAAATGCTTGATTTTGGTGCTACTATACAAAGCGCTGAATCTTATCTCATTGTTTTACTTCATTTTATTTAATTGAATTTTAAAGCAGATTTTTGCTGCAATACGATTTTTGTTTACTTTAAACATTTTGTAGAGTGAAAGGGGAGTGTTGTAAAATGATGAATGAAAAAAAAATGTCAAGAAAATCATCGTATAATCATAACATTAACTCAAATCTTAGAGCATGGGAGAGCTTGCACTCGCCGCAACAGCTTTCCGGTTATTCATGTTATTTATGACCAATATTTCATCGCTAAAGACAAGGGTGAGGAACATTATCCGCATATTTATAAAGTATCAACTAAAAATGACCGAATACATGATACAACCTAACGATAGTAAATCATCAGATGTCTCTCTTCATGTTTATTATCTTAACATTTGATCACGCATTATGTAGACCCCATGTCAACGTTGAGGGGGTAGTATCCGTTCAATATTGTCAAAAAGTGCCCCTCCAGTTTCCCCTATTGAGCCAAACAAAACAGTTCTTTTTTAAAGTATGTAGGCCGGCATTTGTATATGTATCTCTTGATTAATATGATTAATGAAATTAATGAAATAGCCCCCTCTACATTTTTCGCGACAATTTTTTAACGCAAAAAACCCTTGCGATGAAATTTTATGATTTTTTTCTTTTGAGTGTTGCGCATCTTTTGAAACAAATTTTTAGAAAATCGAACCTACCGTTACAAAGTCTTGTCTTTGCATGTCGGCCCGAAAATCGCTCATTTTCGTGATTTGTGTACAAAACATATGGAAATCTCATTTTTCCAAAAAAGATATACAACATTGGTTATTTGGTCTTGTTTACAGTTTAGGAGTTTATTTTGGGGGTCAAAATAGTTGAATTATAGTTAGAAATGAAATAAAACAACAACAATAAAATACGTAAGCTAAAAAACAAAGAAATACATAAGAAATTATCAAAACAATAGATAACATGAGGAATAAACTGGCTCTTCCAACTTTTTTTGGACATTATTATCCCAAATGGTCTAAAGAATATATGTAGTGAAAACTAATGGTTAAATATGAAGAATATATGATTTATGGGTAAAAATGTGAATTTTATTACCTTTTTTGCATAAATTACCGTAAATATGCAAATGAGTGAATTTTTCCAAAAAACACAGAAATTACCAAAGTATTCTATACACTTCACTTGACATGCATGCAAATTTTTGCGGTGATCGGCCGTTTTACGGCCGAGATCATAGGGGGCTATGCAGTTTCAAAATAGCCCAGGCTAGATAGGGTTAAAGAAAGTTTCACTGTCCATGCTGTCAGCAAGATCTGCTTAATTTATTGTCATGTTGCAAGCGACGTTGATAGAAACCGCTTTTAATTCGAGGCACATTGCGAATGAGGTATTGGAGGCTCTAGCAAAAGTTATAATGAAAGACGATTGTACAGAAAAATTGAGATCGATAAAACAGTTGAATGGGGATTAAATTGAAATTCAAATTAATTAAAAAATGAACACATTTTTGTTTAACGAATGACCTATTAATATAATCAACTTGACATAGGGGGTGATAGATTTTATACTGATTTGTATCAGAGCCGACTTATTTTAGTGTTATATTCCTCCAGCATATATTTGTCATTACATTAATTTTTATAATTAGAATCGGCCACTTAGACACTTTCTCTTTAAAGCTCAACATTTCCCATACAAATGCATATACATGTATGTACAAAACATATGAAGTACAAGGCACAGTAATAGTTCATGCACATCTGCCCCATAAGTACATTTGTTTTTCTTCATTTTCCACATTCAATTTAGTGACACGAGTAGTTTCTACTGCTCTAGAATTCATAAACGAAAATTAAAAGGAATACAAAAAAAAGATCTTGGGTCAAAATAATGAAATATAAGCACTTTTGTGACAATTTTGGGAACACCAGGCACACAAAGCACATAATTGGAAATAAGCCCCTTATATTACTGTGTCCGTACTCTATACAAATATTTTTCAACGTGTGAAGGCATGAACATATTTCTTAAATGTCTGGTTACACTTTTTAAAAGACGTTTGATACATTGTCATCATTGAGTAATTATAATGAATTTGGTCTACAAATATCAAGAGTTAGATTTCTTTTCTCTTTGTGGTAGGCATAGAACATCCGGCAAGTTAAAGGGCAATCCAACCCTTGTAACAAGTTGATTTGTATGAAAGCAGAAAAATAACAGAAACAGAATGGCAAAAGTTTGAAATGAATCGGACCAATAGTAAGGAAGTTATGAATGTTTGAAATATGAGATCACTAAGTCTATGCGAATCTCAAATTGGTAATTTGGTTAGTGGATTGTGACGTAGGACGTGGATAACTGACTCCCATTTGCCGTGTACAAATATATCACTAATTTCTGTTTTTCTCGTAAGTTCCTTCTCTCTTGGGGCACTACTCAACAAATATTATAGCTAGCATATTATCATAGGTTCTCTAAAAAGAATAGACTCTCCTGAGCCATGAACTTTTGAAAAATTCAAATTTTAGTAATTTTATGTTGGAACAGATGGGAAAGTAGTCCGGCACTACATCACATTGACATTACCGCTTCAGCCAATTTGAACTGCCCATACGTATAGTGATAACAACTTTCAAAAAATCATAACTTTATTATATTTAGTCAGATTTAATCCCTTTTTAATTGAAAGTTTCATCAATTTGCTTCTCTGATTTTTCTGCTTTCGTTTAGAGTAGTTGTCTATTTGGGTTGGATTTCCCTTGAACAATTAAACAGCTCTAGACGTAGAGGTCGCTAGTCGACTTGTTTCATACTAGCTACATGGCATCTGCATAGAGCGAGAGCTGTGGGCTGCACAAGAAACCTTGCGGTCAATGTGAACAGATTTTCTAGACGTATTAATGCTATTCTGTTTTGACAATTTCTTTGAATGGCTTTTTTTTTAAAGACTTTGATTATAAGTATATGTACTTAATGGTTATCAATTTGTTTAAAATTCCATTAAACTTACAAAATTCCAGGATTTGTATTGACCTAATTGAAATTGATATTTTGATTATTTTCTGTATCTGTATGATCAAACCTTTAGGAAAAAAAAATCTATGATCTTTTGCATAATGGTGACAATAATCAAATTATGCCCCATTATTGTGAATCACATGAAGTTGACTTAATCGTCGATTGATTAATATTTCAAATATATAAATCATCTATTAAATAGCTGAAACGCACATCAATAGCCGAATGAAGACACTTTGATAGAGTTACTTCATCATTATATGAGGAATATTACTTTATTACTACAATGTATATTTGTTTAATTGAAATATATTTAAACTTTAAACTTTCACAAGACATTACAATTTCAAGAATTTGGAAGACTAAAAAATTAAAAGGACACTACGTACAATGTGTATGTGAGTAACATTATTGATCTAAGAGTGAAAAGAGCAATGTATATCAAGCAAAGGGTTCAAAACTTATTATTTTTATTTATTAAATAAAAACAATGTACATGTAATTTGATGACAAGATCAAAGAATGAATGTGAATGTTGACATGCTGAATACAGAGTAATCATGACGAATCAACTACCGGTAAGCAACTACAAATTGGTAACTTCAACATCTCTCTCTCTCTCTCTCTCTCTCTCTCTCTCTCTCTTACATATTACTGACGATATTATTCATACATCTAAAGTGAAACTGTATAGATCAATATATTTGAGAGAAAAACTCATAAGGGGATGATTACGTTAGATATATAAATATGACTGTTAAAATGATCAGTTTCCTTAAAAGAGAACAGATGAAAAATAATGAATAAATAGATACATGCATAATCAAATAAAATTATAAAAGAGTTTGTGAATTCATTTGTTCCCAAAAGAAGAACATTGTATTTCTTTCATATCTCAATTCTTTTACATACAAAATTACTGTTCAGTCTCTATTAAACCAAAAGAAAATATATTAAAAAACACAAGAGGCCCGCGGACCTTACGCTCACCTGAGCCGATGAAAGTAAGGGCCTCGTAATAAGGGACCTAGCTCCCATCCCCTTTGCACCAGGAACATAGGATTTATTGGAACAGTAGGGCAATTTAGGGGTGCTGCTCCCAAGTTCCCTGCAGGAGCAGGCATCCCATTCAAACAAATTTAGGTCTTCTTCACATAAAAATGATTATTAAAATGTTTAGCCAGAATTCATATCAACATTTTGGTATGAAATCATATCTACACGTCATGATCTATCAGAATATTAAAGTAAAAAGTGAGGTAAACCAGGTAGTTTGAAGAAATATCCTTGATTCAAATGGAACAATTAAAAAAATTGTAAAATCAACAGTTTTCAAGATTTGCACGAGTGCGCATTTTTAAGTTTCTTGTGCTGGTATTGCTGTTTGGGTGGTGGATATTGAAGGCTGCTCCAGGCCTCATTGAGAGCATATACCTCATTTGAAGAAAACAAATAGATCTCCCTTTCTTGCAGGTAATTCCTACAAATTGTGGTTAGAATCCAGCAATGGGTTTTCAAGAAGAAAAAGAAAATGTCCAATTACTGCCGCCGAGGACCTTTGGGGACACTGTCCCTAGGCCACGTCCCCATTTAAACAAATTTTGATCTCCCTTGCCTAAGGATGATCCCTACCAAGTTTGGATAAAATCCGGCCTTGCACTTTTGAGAAGAAGTAAAAAATGTACATGTAAACCAGAGGGCATTATTATTATTTCTTTTTTTACTTAGGAGAAGCCCCCTCCCCCTGGAGGAGTCAGTAGTCCTTCATTAGAATGTCATATCCCCCTGCCTGAGGAATTCTTCCTATCGAGTTAAGTCAAAATCTATACAATGATTTTAAAGAAAAAGTTTGTTTTAAAAAGGTATAATTATTGCCATAGGGGTGCTTTGTGTGAAGCTTCCACCAAGCCCCATTGGGGGCATCTACCCTAGTTGAACAACTTAAGTTCTCCCTTTCCTGGAGGCGATTACACCCCCCCCCCCGGAAAATTACCCCCTGTTCATTAAAGAGGAAGTCCACCCTGATAATAAGTTGGTTTTAATAAAAGCATAATTTTTTCGTTGGGGGGTGGTTCTCTTGGGGTAATATTTCGGGGGGGGTGTAATTGGCCGGGAGATAATTGTCCAGGGGGTGATTGTCCTAGAACCATTATACATGTAGTAATATGATTTAATGATGATAATACCAATAACAGTAAAAACGATGAAGTTGTGATTGGAATTTAAAAAAATAAGCCAGGACATGTACACGTAACAATCTCTACACACTTAGCATTTATCGATCACATTTTATTTAATTTTACTTTTCACATGATACAGTAGGTTTTCTAATTAATTTGTTTGCTTTTATACCTTAATCACACCTAAAAGAATATCACCAGACTAACAACAGACCAAACAAAAATATTACATTACCTTTTACCTCTATTGCAAAGAATCGGTCGGTTTGGAGTCGATCTGAAGTCTGTTAGCCGATGTGACTGAGGTATTATTATTAATCACAACTCTATTAAGGCACAAGTAACAACAAAAAAGCTTCGAAAATGGACAAGATTCACCCTCCGCTTCCCCCCTTCTTTTTTTGTTTACTTTTGTGTCAGAATTAACATTTGTCATTTATAAATCTCCTAATACAAAATCCATGTCCATACATGAATAAATGTTATCCACAATAAGTCATATATCATACTTACAATCAGTGCATGAACAGATATCTAATATTATAGATTATTTATACCAAATTATGAAACTACTCTAAAAGAAAGCACAAAAATCAGAGAAGCAAACTGATGAAAGTCTCAATTAAATCTGACTAATTAAATATATGAAAGTTATGAATTTTTGAAAGTTGTAATCACTATAATGTGATGTAGTGCCGGACTACTTTCCCATCTGTTCCAACATAACAAATAACTAAAATTTAATTTTTTTCAAAAATTCATTGCTCAGGAGGGTTTATTCTTTTTAGAGGACCTATGATAATATGCTATCTATAATATATTTTGAGTAGTGCCCCAAGAGAGAAGAAACTTATGAGAAAAAAAAGAAATTAATGATATTTTTGTACAAGGCAAATGGGAGAGTTACGGTATCCACGTCCTACGTCACAATCCACTGAACAAACTACCAATTTGAGATTCGCATAGACTTAGTGATCTCATATTTCAAACATTCATAAATTCCTTACTATTAGTCAGATTCATTTCAAACTTTTGCCATTCTGTTTCTGTTATTTTTCTGCTTTCATACAAATCGACTTATTACAAGGGTTGGATTGCCCAGAGTTGTGCAATAATTATTCCCTTATTCACCAACTGTTCATTCCATGATATTTATATACGAGTTGAAGCATTCTTTTAAAATGGAGAAACAAGATTATTCAAGAAGCACCTTCATCACTTTAGAAGTGATTGTTCTCAAATGCACAAAGTGTGACCCTACATGATAAAAAGATCTAAGAATACATGTATTTGGGGTCATATGAGACATATATATATGCTCACTCTGAAGTAGAGAATTGATGGTGATTTCTTTAACATTCAGTGTTCCTGAGCTGAGAAGAATGATTTGAGTATCATACATCCCTAGCATCATTGATGCCCTCCGGTACTCTAACAATCATATTATCCATCTCCTTGGTAAGACATATTTGACATCCCAGTCTTGACCTGCAAAAGTAACATGTAACATGTACAATGCTATGCTCAATGCAAAATACTCCCAGTCCTACCATACTACATAACTATCATAATTAATAACTTGTGTAGTTTAAAAAAATACCCTTTATTAAAATGTGCATTTCATGCCCAGCAAGGCAGATCAAAGGGGGGACAAATATAGCTGTCCTGGTAATGTTTTGTCGTTTGTGTCTTTAGGAATAAGAAATATTCTAACTACAGATTTGTTGACATAATTTATCTTGCTCATGCTAATAAGTTCTTGCATTTAAGATCCTGAAATATCTTGGAACTTGTAGCAGAGAGAGAGGGACAGAATCACTATCCTAGATATCATCAACTATAAATCACTCTATGGTAAAGTTTTTCTCCCAATCAACTTGAATTAGCATCAGCGTCACTTGAAAAGAATCTTTGCTAATACACTAGTAAGATACGAGTAGTAAGAGAGCTGGATACTTACGTATCTTCCAGTCCATAAGCCAAGTCTAACATGTCTTCTTCCTCATCTAGTTTCTCTGCTAAGCTCTCAAATACATCCTCATCAAATACAAGATGACATGTAGAACAAGCTAATGTACCTTCACAGGCTCCTAGATAACACAAAAAATGCATTCTATTAGCCACTGTTGGTGTACAAGGAAATTCGAGATTACCAACTTTTGGGCTACCCAACTTTCCTCATAGTTAATCATCAAACTCTGAAAAAGGAATTATCAAACTCATTTATCCAACATTGACCTCACTATGAACAATCGGACTGTGCATACAAATGAAAATGATGATAAATCGTTGAACACCCCGTTTCTACTAGACACAAGTAAGCTTTTTTTCTCGTTGAAGTTGAGACAAATGCAAACCAGCAGATTTCGATTTTCTGCTAGAGCCTGAGAGACTAAATGATTTCTGTACACATAAATTGGAGAGGCGGGGGCTCAAAAAGCAATTAGAAATACAAAGAAAATGTTCAATCATACATTCACCCTACACATGTAGATATAATAATTATAATTATTGCAAACATGTTTTTATACAACCCCTGTATGAAACAAATCTATTTCGTCATCAATAACTCAGAAATGAAAGTAAATGAAAGTTCCTGTACCAAGCAAATCAGAGAGAGCAGCTTGCAAGATATGTCACAGAGACAGAGTTGGCAATTGTGTTTGATTTATTGCAACTTCAAAAATTCATAACTTTCCTATTTCTCATCTGATTTTGTTTAAACTTTCACTGATCTGTTTCATCTTTCTGCTTCTATTAAAACCAACTTAATATCAGGGTGGAGTTCCCTTTTAAAATGCATCAAGATTAATTGTATTCACAGAGCTCTTACTGTAGTTGTGTTTTGTAGATTTGCTAACAATGCTAACAATGTCACCATAAAAAATGAAGAAAGATTTAAGTAAAAATCCCACATTTCAAGTTTTCAACTAACTTCATATTCCATCAATTATAAGATAAATTCAACGCGCATCTCTGTGGGATGGGGGTGAACTTGTAGTTGTACTTTTGACGGTTTTGTGTAACAATGGCCTGTTGTTTATGATTAAAATCTAGATCTACAATTTGCATGTGTTTCTTCTCATATTGATGAGCAAGGTGTACTATTGTACTTTGTAGTCTGTAGAAACTTACCAAACCCATCAATATCAACATCATTGTCTATCACAGTATCTAGTAGCGTCTCTCCAACTTTGGCTTTAACGGTAAATGTCTCCCCATCACGGTTCAGGAAATTCACTGTAATTCTGTAAAATTAAGTAAAAACAGAAACAACGTAAATTTATATAGATTTTTTTTCCTGTTCACTTGTTAGTAGACTAATTGACCTTGGCTTAAGTTAAATGCTTAATACATTTTTCTTGAATATGAGTCAATTTTTTTATGAGAAATCATAAAATAAACTGAATATCACATTCCTGCTTTTTTGTATACCTGTATTAGTTTTATTATTACTAATAGAATCTAGTAATACTATTTACTAGACCTATTATTAGTGTGCGTGAACTTTGGACACCCTGTATTGTAATTTGTATTGCCATATTTATTCCCATGACTCTTGAACCTGACATTAAGTCAGACATAAGTGGCATCAAAGTTAACTGACAGTCATGATCATGACTCATCATCTCATGGCTCAATCATCAATGACATGGAATTGCTGATTTTAAATACTTAAGAACTTAATTTTTGTTTAAAGGCAGTGCAGTGTCACTGTCAACTGTGTCACATCAGCTCAGTCATTTCAATAATTCAGACTCAGACTCAGACTCAGACTCAGAGTCAGACTGAGTCAGAGACTGAGAGTGAGACTGAGACTGAGTCTGACTCTGACTCTGAGACTGAGAGAGTGATTTGATTGATTTGAATCATTGATTAAAATGGCAAATATGTTACTTACTCTTCTTTTTTAGACCTCCACTGTGAGCTAGAGAAAGTTCTTACTTGATGAATTAACATTGAGGGTGCTGATAAGTTTAGAAATCCGACATGTCCAATGTACACTGGCTTTCTCGTCCCAACACCTGTGATTGTCCCATCCGTGCAAAAATTTGTTTGTGAATTTTGTACAAAACTAGAATCAGCTCCGAAAGTACAGGTAGACTGACATCTATCTGATTTCGGTAACGAGGAAAAGTATTGGCAGTACGCTCTCCGATAAGAAGGTAACCTGAAAATCCTCGAAAGAGTAGAAAAAGACATTTTAAAAGCAAATATCATTCGCACTACGTCTGAATTACTTGTTTGAAGTCACACCGTGACCGTCCGACCTTTGACCTTTAAAACAGCGCCATCTGCGATGCAACATATACAGCTCATGCAATGGAGGTTGCTATGACACCAATATTTATTTCCCTTATTACAGCTGATGAACTATCGCCGAAAAAAAGGTCATGCGCCATTAATAAAAAAGTTCTATATAGTATCATAAAATGAGTGTCATTTTTTAAGATTCCACTAAATCAAATTTCTTGCTGGTATTTTCATCATTGTACACACTGAGATAACTTAATCATGTATCATAAATATTATACCTTCTAGTGGCGAACTTATCTACTTGGCGTTTCCCCCGGTGATGCGGTTCCTGTTGCGAACCTAAACAACTCGCTAGCGAGAGATATACACACACGTATAGTCTCTATGCACAATACAATGCATGTGTATTGTACGTGAAATTCATATTCATTCAACGCAAGACTTCCCCGATCGTCGTGTCGCGTTCCGTAGAAGCAAAGATCTCCTGGAACTTGACAGCTGTTAGTGTTACTGTTAAAACTATACAAATAGAGGACTGTAATAATACAACAGAGGTGTGCCTCTGAAAAATAATATCTACTAGTTCTGCTGAGAAGTTCGAAAATTGTTTTTGCTTTCATCGACAGAACGAAATCAAGCAAAATGACGACAATTTTGCCAGCACCACAACAGAAAAGTGGCACGTACACTTTTGCCAGTCAGCCAAGAGCTGTGCCACAGAGGAAAAAATACAGAGACCCCCTCGCGCAGTAAGTTTAACAGACAATTTTAAGTCCTATTTATCTTAAACTAAGTTTGAAGTTGTGTAGATTTAGATATCATATTATGAGGCAATAAGTCTACAAAGTACAATACGGCGATCAGTGGAGCCTGTGTTTCTTGCATGCCCATGATCAGGGATTGTTGTTACATGTGTGTGTCCAGATCCAGACACTGACTTATTAAACAATTATTGATAACATTAATAACAGCATTAAGCTGGCACTGTGAGTTTTGTCTTTAGGTGACAAAAAACTATTGGATCTAATTGTCCTTTATGATTAATGTCCTGTAGACTATAAATTAAAGCGTATCCTTCATTCCGCTTTGCCTTTGTGTTGACTTGAACTTAGATCAACACACTCTGCAGAGCAAGAGTCTGATGTGGACATCAAATTCTAACTCTAAGGTTAACTCAATAACTGTTCTAACTTGGTGTAAGTTGTAACTGTAACATTTTTTTTTTTTTTTTTTAATGGATGAGTAATGCACGGAGACTGGGGGCTTCCCTTGATGCTTGTGTATAATAAATTACATTAAATTAAAGCAAGGGAAGTCTGCAGGATCCTTTTTCAAATTGTACTAGACTACATGTACTCTCACTCTCAGCTGTTCAGCAGATGCATGGGAAGAAGGATGTGGAGAATGCAGTGTGCAATCCAGAATCAGCTAGCATGACCTCTTGTGGTTGATATTGTTGGTTCCAAGATAAATCTTGAAAGATATCGAAATATGGCATGTAAAATTCTTCAAATTACTCTTTGAAATCAACCGTCTGTATAAAAAAAACTCATCTGGACTATTGTGTTGTCTTGAAAAAAAGAAGTTAAAATATTCTACTTTGTTTTCTTCCTCTCACAGAAACCCAGAGCCAGTACCAATCGGCAATATAATGTATGACAGGCGAATTGTCAGGGGAAACACATATGCACAGCACACACTACCAGCGGTATGTGAGACATTATTTTCTATTTACAATTAAACAAGACTAGTTCATTTTTTTTAAAGACTTAGTTAGAAAATTGCATTACCCTAGTAACCAAAGTGAGATATAATTCCTGTGTAAGAAAGTTGGTATATTTTCTTTAAATTCAAAATATGCATTGTCTAGTTTAAAAAAAAAATTATTATTCTTATTGTGAAATTTGTGTTTTTTCTCTTCTTTTTTTTTTGGTCTGTCACTAGATTGAATCTATGGATGCATAGTTTGAGTGCAATAGCTAAACAGTTTAATGCTTATTAAAAATGTCATAATTGTTAATTAGATGTATCATACTCTATGAAAGTTTTTTTTACATTTTTTTAACAGACAGCTCAACCAGATCCAATCGAGATTCAGAGACAGCAGGAGATCAGGAGACGAAAGATTGCAGCCAAGAGAGCTAAGGACCAGCTTAGACCAAGGTCTCCAGAGCCTGTTGAAGGAAGAAAACACATTGATGTTCAGACTGAACTCTATTTAGAGGAACTGAGTGATAGGGTAGAGGAAGCAGATGTGGAAGCTCAAACTGATGCCTTCCTTGATAGACCTCCAACACCACTCTTCATCCCTGCCAAGACAGGCATGGATATTGCTACACAGATCTATGAAGGAGATGTAAGTAGACATTGTTCTTTGATTTATCATAGAGTGTGAGCTATCAATCATCCTGTTTGTCATTTAATGGACACATAATGTATATCATATATGCGAGTACCAAATGGTACAGAACATGTCATATTAGAACAAACATTTTTAATTCAATTAATCATTATGCTTGCTTGAATATCAGAAAATCATTCAATTTACCAGAGCATTTTTGGAGCTTCTAAAGCTAAATAGCTCACTGTCCTGTGCATTTGTTTTGCGCTACGACTATGCATTGACACGTTGACAACATGTGCTGGAGTTAGATTTAGGACTTGGGGTAATAACTTCCAGAGCATTTGTTATGCCCATGGATATACATTGTTGCAATTAATGGCTATAATTTGTATGTAATTTGTTGTTTTACAGCTGTTTGACTTTGACATTGAAGTGAAGCCAATCCTTGAGGTGCTAGTAGGGAAGACAGTAGAACAGGCTCTACTAGAGGTCATGGAAGAAGAAGAACTAGCCAATCTGAGAGCACAGCAACGAGCATTTGAAGAACTCAGAAATGCAGAGCTTGTAGAAACACAGAGGTTGGAAGAACAAGAGAGAAGACATAGAGAGGAGAAGGTAAACATTCATTAGTCTTGAGTTTTTGCAAAGTAATTCATTATCTGGGCACGACCATACTTTCGTAGTGTTCCATGCACTACCAAGTACCAATAGAAATGCAAGACATTGATTTTAAGAACAATGAACAGCATGTTTGATCTCATAGCCTTTGACTACTGGTTTGCACGAATTGTTTTTGAGGTAAATTCATTGAAATTTAGTACCCAAATTTGTCCTGTTGAAATGAAAGTAAGAACTTTTGGTTTCAGGACTCTTTTGAATGCACAGTGTTATAGTGTCAAAACAAATTTTAGTTATACTTTGTGGACATTCAGATTTTCAATTTAATTATCAGTCCTACCCATTTAGTCCTACATCTTGTAGAGAGTTAAATTTCAGTTCCATAAAAAAGTTTCACAATTCTGTTTGAATTTCATTGTGAACTTCAATGAAGGTACAGTGATGATACAGGGTCAATTTCAAAATGAATACACTATCTTGAATTGATTGTGTGGAAATTAAAGCCTTTCTAGAACTTAATAACTTATTAATTTGAAATAAACACTGATTCTTGTTATATTTCTTGGCAATCAATGCATAGCCATCAAAATGATTTAATATATATGTATATATATATATATGCAAAGACATACCATGGGCAAGTTAGATTTAGTTGTATGTAATGATTAAAACATGAATTTATATTTTTACAATTGATGTTGTTGTTTTGTTTTTTAGGAAAGGAGAATGAAACAGCAACGTGAGGTATTAAAGAAAGAGAAGGAGACAGCGGAGAAGATTGCAGCTAGAGCTTTTGCCCAGAGTTATCTTGCAGACCTAATACCTTCTGTGTTTGGTACTCTCAATGATAATGGTTATTTCTATGATCCAGTAGAGAGGGATGTAGAACTTGGTTTCATGCCATGGATCATGGATGAGGTTGCCAAGTGTATTGACAAGTCTGTTCTTGGAAGGACTGTACTTGATGGTAAGTACCGATTACTCACTTTTACTCTCTCTGTCCCTCCCTCTGCTTATTTGTTGTTACTCTCCATCTTACTTGCATGTTATGACCCTTCTGTCTGTGTTTGTTGTTGTTTTTATGTTTTATGTTTGTTTTTCATAAATCCTAATGTTATCCCTTGTTCAAATCTTCCTGTCACCCCCTCACACACTTTCTCTCTCTCTCTCTCTCTCTCCCCCTCTCTATCTGTTAGCTGTCCCTCCAGGTCTTAATTGAAATCTTAGTATTTTCATCTTTATTTTCCTTAGTGGAATACACTTGTTATTTAGAATCATTTATTATTTAATCTTTGCCCAAACACTTTCCATGTTAAAAGGTATCAATAGTGTAATCTTTGTCACAAAGATTTCATAGGGAAAATGTAACTCAAATTAGTTGCTCACAATTCCAGCTGTGTCACAATGCAAAAAAATCCAGCTTAATATTTCATAAGAATCTCTGACAGACAATGATTTTCAGACATGAATGTACGTCATGAACAGATCTAGCATGATGGCACAAACACAAAGTTTTGGTATTTATGGGAATAGAATTAATTTGAATTTGATCAAGTTGCTATTTTTTTGAGGATGTTATTATTTACCTATAAATGTGTGTTATTATTATGAACAGGTATCATCAGGGATGTAGTGAAGGAGAGAATGGCTGCTTACTTCAAACTAGAAGAATCTGGACAGAGTCAAACTGACTTGATTGCAGAGGCAGCTCAACAGATTATAGAAGAACAATTGCAGAGTGGTGTCGATGGACAAGAACCTGCCGGCGATGAGGTAAGCTCTATCCCACATCATATGATTGCCATCTGCTATTGATTGTATCAAATTATGTGGTTTTGTGCAAATGAAGATTTTAGGTGCTTAGTTTTATGGCTGCCCTCAGCAGAAGTTATAACCTTCATCAAGGCTTCATGTAAAATACACATAGTCTAATATTAAAGAAAGTGAATGACAAAATGGATCCATCTGCTTCTAAACCCATTAACTCATCTTGAATGTCTCTTTAATACAGTTCTTTTACATTGGTGAGGATTTAATCTATTTATAATGTGCAAGGAATCATAGAATGTCAAACTGATTACTGTACTTCTGTTTGTCAGAGGTATTATAACATAATATAAAAGGGATGAAAAGAGCTATCAGTACTCATCAGAGGACTGGTTTGGGAGGTCTATAAAACCAAAAAATGTACGAGACAGTGACTTTAAGACAGTTTGATATCATACTCCTTTCAGATCAACATACATTCTGTCAGCTAAGCAGTGATTTTCTCTGTATAATTATATCCTGTACTATTTGCTAAATAATGGTTATCTGCCAGCAGTGATTTCCTTAATGCATATATCCTGTACTATCAGCTGTATAATGATTATCTGTTCTATCTGTTACAGCAGGAAGCTGGTGTTGAAGGAGAGAGCAGACCAGAAACAGCCCCTGAACCAGCCAATGAGGACGAGGCTGAGGAAGCAGACGGTGATGACGCAGAATGAAATCTGTAGGGATGAGAACATTGACTTAAACTATACAGGAGAACTTATCAACTTGACTCAAGATAAATATCACCGGCTTAACCAAACTTGTGTGCATGTTCTAGTTTCTTCATAATATTCACAAACTGCATTTATATATAAACTTTGAATGTGGGTACCTTCTTACAAATTAAATAGATACATTTATGTACAACATCAAAATGTATGTGTTTAGTGTTGGTGGATATAATGCAGAATAAAACGAGAACAAAATATCCGTTCACAAGAGACATTCGATGGTATGTGCACTTGCACTGCTGTGCAAAAATGAATTGGTTTGTCATATTGATTTTAAACCAAGATGATGAATAGAATTTATTGGATCCAGTGTCATTGCAATTCTGAATGTCAGAAAGATTTCAGTAATGTTATTTAATTTACTGGATCATTGATGACACTTTGTAGAAGCACATTGTGAATGTATGACCATTACCTGTAAATAAAAATCTATTTATGTTATTGAAAGACAAACTCAGAATTACGTGAATCATTCAATAATTTTTTTTCTTGTATCATTGATTATCACCCCCAACCCCCACCATTAAAAAAAAAAGTAAAATAAGAGTCATTGCTGCTCTTGAATGAAAACTATAATGCAAAGTTTGAATTTGTGTATAGAACAGTTTTTATCGAGGTGTAATGAGAATCTTATCAGGAACCAAGTACTATTGTTATAACTATAGTACTTAAGTTATTAATGTATTCAAGAACACCAGTGAAATCGTGTGTATATTTCTAGTTACATGTAAAGCAAATAAATGATTGTATATTTACACATTACATATTTGTAAATGCCCCAATTTGTGATGTGGGACAGGTATCAACCTTGTGTGCGGGTAGTCTTCACATTCAGTTCCAGTCTATGGCAAAACAGTATGACACACCACAGTCCTACTCTATATCGATTCAAAACAAGACGAGACAAAGTAAGGCCTGCATTGAATTATGTCAGTATTTTAGCTTTTAGCTTTTAGCTGTTAATAAAAAGGGCCGGCTGATTCAGATCACATCTTAGTATTTTATTCAAGCCAACTTTTAAATCCAAACATTAACTTATTGCTAAATTATGACATTGCATAGCCAAAAGTATGTGCAAGAAATGTGTTGCATTAATGACCGTGAAGGAAAACCACAGCCTGCCTATCAAGGTCTCCACATTAGACATAATGCTACTAGGTAGCTATCTTAAAGTTACAGTGAAATATTTGGCCACAAACTCCAACTGAATGCAAAAGTTGGCTTAGTATTTTGTCTAAGCCGATAATGGTATAATGTTCCATTTTTCTGAATAACTTGCTAAAAAACAAAACAATAACAAACAATAACTTCCCTACCAGCTACCATGCATTCATATATTAAAGGTACAATGTTCCATTTGCAGGCCAAAAAAATGAAAAGGTTAAATTCCAATGGCGTTTGAAAGACAATACTAATTTAGAACTTCCCAAAAAAAAAGGGGGGGCTTGAAAATGTCTTTAAGTGGGAAAATAACGACTATTAGTTGTCGAATCGACTTAGGAGCTATAGAGCCAGTAAGTAATAGTCTGATTTTTCAGACCATTGTTCCGAATGGTCGTACGTTTTATGCTGCGCAAAGATTCAATCAGTTTAATTTTGGCCATTACAAGAAGTGGGTTATTGATGTAGACAAATGCTCATGTACCCTTTACAGCTCATTTTATGTATGTTATTACCAAAGATGAAAAAGCCAGTCAGTCACTCAATAGTGTCTGACAGTGAAGTCTAGCAAGTAAACGGGTTTCCTTGCATAATTTGAATATTAGGACACTGCTAACGTTTAAATTTCACAGATAGGACATACATGGCATATTCATAATTCCTGCAAAGTTCTACAGAATTTGATGTTGGCTGCAAAAGGGACATAGTATCTTTAAACATGTGAATACAGAGAGAGAGAGAGAGAGAGGGGGAGGGAGAGAGAGTGGTGAAAGTGTGATAGATAAAGAAAGGATTTGAGAAAGAGAAGAGAGAAGTACAGGTGAGGAAGTATAACCAACCTATGTTATAAAAGCGAGGCAAAGGGCATTGAACTGCATAAACAAATGAGATGGAAGGAGGAAAGATAAGTAATACTTCCAGGACAGGATTGTTTTTAAGGATGATCACATGTAGTTCTTCAAATTGGCAACAATATTTATCTGTCATTACTACCGGAACACTGTTCTGATGTGTAAAGGCTCTGAAAAACACTTTATCAAAAGTTGAAAAAATTGCAAACTCTGATAGAAAAACAATGATTTTGAACCTCTCGGCATGTTACCAATTTAAGGATTTAAAATCTTATTTTCCTTTTAAAATTCCTAGAATTAAACACAATATATTAGTGCACCAAGAATGGACACTGTGTTTGAGAAACTTTTTCCTTTTTTTAATCCAACAGTAACAGAAAAAGGGGAAAAGTTTTTGTCCTTTACATTCGTGCATCTGGTATATACAAAAGTTACTGAGCAAAACCACAAAATGTGGCATGACGGTCTCGAAAGGGATAAGAGAGGGCTGGGAAACAGGGTAAAATGTATCCAGTTACAGCAGTATGTATTTATGTTATTGAAAAACCAAGAGTAGCATTGCATACGTAGAAGAGATGGCAAGAAACATTTACATGTATCCTTTTACAGACAGTGGTAATGCAACTTTTTCTCTCATTTCTTCAGCAATTATTCAATTGATAATTTGATTTCCCTTTAATTCATTCAGCCAGGGAAAACTTGTAAAGGAGTGATAAAAAAGGGTTTCCATTTTTAAGACTGGGAAGTAAAATAATGAACAGCATGCATGTACTAGGTCTGGTGTGATTCAGACAAATTCAATACATGACAACAGATTACTGTGTATCAATTCATCTTTATTTACAATGCATTAATATATCTCTTGTTATTGTGATTGACATTAAATCAAATGCAACAAAAAGAAGAAAATTTAATGTTAATGGGGGGGGGTGTACGGTAAGTTTAGGTACAGTGATGGATCCAGGGGTGAAATCAGGAATTCTGATAATGTATGAAACTTGACTCCGACAACCGGCGCAGGAGCATATGTCCTATAATAACCTTATACTGGTCTGTGTGTTTTAGCACGTGTGAAACATGGGATAACCTGGACCCTTTCAATATCAAGTCTAGTTGTTTAAATGAAAGTTTGGCTGCATTCCCGATCCCCATATTTCTAGAGAGATCTTAAACCGAACATTACAACATATCATTTCCTTCAAAAGATATATTGTGTACACCTTTATATATTAAGGTGACTTGATATTATGGTGGACTTCCCCCTTCATAAAAAAAGGCCAATTAGAATCGTTTTTTTAATCAAACAATTACATTGGCTATGACCTTTCATCCACAAAATTTGCATAACTACCGGTATCAATACATCTGTCTCAAGAGAAGATTTATAATAATGCAAAACTATAAATCCTTTTTTTTTTAAGGTGGGGGAGAAATAAAGAAGCAAATGCACTGGTAGAAAGAGTGTGCTGGATTTCTTCCAGCACACAGAGTAACTAAAATGTCAATTAAAAAATATACATATATGAATCAGGGGGGTCTTTTCCTTTTTAAAGATTTATAATAGTTTGCTAGCCATAATATATTAGTAGTATCCCAAGGGAGAAGGCGCTTAGGAGAAAAACTGAAAATAATGATATTTTTTAACACTAAAAAATGGGGGAGTTGTCCATTAATACGCCACAATCCACTGACTAAACTGCCAATTTGAGATTTGCATACCGTAGGTTTATTGATCTCATATTTCAAACATTCCTTACTCTCTTATTATTAGTCAGATTTATTTCAAACATTCTTCATTCTGTTTCTCTTATTTTCTGGCTATCATACAAATGATTTTATTACAAAGACTGGATTGCCCTTTAGGGCAGTCTCAAGAAGGGAGTATACATGTGTTCATTGAATCACATAAAAAGTGTGAAAGCCTTTCACTGAGGCTAAAACTATTTGATCTCTATCAACTTGCAATCTGTAAGAAGACATCTTTAAAATCAACCAGTTTTCCAAATACACATAGCATTGATCCATCCTGCAGTGTTGGCATTGAGGGTTACCTCTAATACTCACTGAACCACACTAAAGTATAGTGAACACTTCAATATAGCCAAGATTAAGACTCATTCAGACACAAAGGCCCGAATTCACAAACGAGGTTTAGATTTAAACCATGGTTTAAACCCTCATTTACATAACCCATGGTTTAAAATAAGCGCAAATTGAGGCATACCTTGCCTTGCGCGCGTCTAATATTGGATCTCTGACTTGTGTCGCGCTTATTTTGCGCCATGGGTTATGTAAATGAGGGTTTAAACCATGGGTTTAAGTTAAACCTCCTTTGTGAATTCGGGCCAAAGTGGTAAACCATGGTGGTTTACGTGTAAATGATTTGCAACTGCACGCAACAAAGGTCCGACACGTATTCACTGAGCTCTGGAGTTGCAGAAATGTGATGAAGTGTATCACACTTTCATCATCATTAAACTGCTACCCATTTCCACGCCATGATATATCTGAACAAGGGTTGAGACAGGGTAATAACTAATAACAGTGTTCTATTTTGTCCATGGACCTCTGTCATGTTTTATTTCCTTTTGCTTTTTCTCTTGGAACAAGTTCAAAACTAGCCAGCACCTTGACTGACACATTTAAAGTCCCAGAGGTCAATCGTTGTTGAAAGGTCATTGGTCCTTCTTGACCATTACTCGTTTCCTGAGCAGCAGCTGGTCCCTCCCATTCATGGCAATGCTCCTCCTTGATCATAATGGGATGACCCAGTGATTGACGGAGTAGACGCGTTACCTCAATGGCTTTTTGTCTCGCATTCTTCACTGCATTCACACAGGCTTGCCTCCTACACAAAATTAAAATAAAAGAGCAAATACCAGCATATCAGAACTGAACCTTTCAACAACAGCAATAACAATAATAACAATATTCTGGGTTAATACAGGGCTTAATACATCAACAATGCCTTTAAGCACTTTCCAGATTAACAAGTTTGTTTGAGTAGAAGCATGTAAGAGGAACAAATACATGAATACTTGATATTAATAAATTGGACAAAAACATTAAGACTAAGATCACTAATAATATGGATAACCCAACCCCATTGGCACTTTTGGTAGTCATAGTTTTTTACTACATTGGGGCCTGGGCCTGGGCGGTAATGTTTAAATACCGGTACACAAATAGACAAAAAGCTCAAATATGGCGTGATGACTGCATTGCACATGGAATGGACATAAGTGATCTTAATTCTTTTAAATCCACAACTTTTGTGAACTGTCAATTCAGCTGAAAGTATTAATTCTTGTTTTCCTGTATTCACTCCAAAACAACTTTGTATTAAGGTACATTAAATAAGTGTAATTCAATACAAATACATGTAAATGTACATGCACTGAAAGGTAGAAATTAGAAATAGATAGTGAGAGGAAGAGATAGCGACACACACAAAAATGAGAGAGAAAAAGGGAGAAAGGAGGGGGCGACATTTTTCAGGTCATAGTCATACATTACGTATTGTATTTTAAAATTTAAGCAAATATTTTTGGACCAGATTACAAGATATATTTTTTTTTTTTGGGGGGGGGTATGAATTCATTAAAACTAAGATTCATTCATACTGCAGGAATAATGCTCCTGCCAATGAGAAGCTTACACAGTACAAACAAAGACATGTTTCTACATGTAAATGTCAATGAGAGGTACGAGCCCATCTCTTCTTCTTCTTCTTCTTTGGGTTGAGTCTGCCTCCTTCACATCTTCTGCAAAATGTACAAATACATCTTTAGTTCATCTTCATGATAGGCTACATAGCCCTTTGAAGATGAATAGAAGAAGATTAGATCTGTTTCATAAAATTTGTTATTAATAACAAGTGTCACATTTTCATAACAAATGTGCTCTCAGCAAATCAAATGCAACCATTTCAGTAACTCCAGGGAGCTCCGCCGCCGCCGGAGCTCCCTGGAGTTACTGTTTCAGTAGCTTATAACAGTTATTGCAATTTGTTATTGATAACAAGTTTGTTGAAACAGCTAGGGCATGGTGTTGTGACATGTGATAGCCAACAAGGGATCTGGGCTAGCTCGGACCCGGGACAACTCGGCCCCTGCAAAAACAGTCATTTTTGGGTCATTTTACCCTAACCCTAACCCTGCGAAAACTGACATTTTTTGCAGCGGGCCGAGTTGTCCCTGGGTCCGAGTTAGCCCGACTCCCCAACAAGTATGACCTTACCTCACATTATCCAAATTATGTGGTGCATGAAAGAAGCATGGGAGTGAGACTGTAACAGAGTCATCTAGTTTCTCTACAAGAAAGTTGCACACCTCCTGGCATTTGAGGAGGTCAACAAAAACAATTAGGACCTCAGCTTCTACATGAAAGAGACCATCGATTCTCCTCACAGATCTTGTAGTGCTCACATCCCCCTCCTGTCATTAAGAAGAAACAATGAAACAACAATGGACATGAATAATGACATGGTTGGAACTCATCAAAAACCCCAGAGAATTATCCCTGATGGCCCTTTAGTCCAGCTATATACTATGACGCTCAAGCTTATGGACTATATGCTAATTTTAGTCCAGTGGATCGGGTTTAAACCTAGATTTTAACCCTGGCTTAAAGGTAAATCCAACGTTACCAGCAAATTCGTCAGAAAGAAAGCAAAAACAAATAAGCAGATTGGTGACTGTTTGAAGGAAATCAGACAAACAATATTCAATAAGAAAATTATTAATTTTTAAAAGTCACTATACTGTAGAAGTCTACATAAGGGAATTTCAAATTGGCTGAACCAGTAATTTCACTCTCTCATTTGTTCCAATACACATTTTTTTCAAAATATTCTATCAAAAGTATCATTACTCAGGCCTCAAGCCTTGTCAAACTCAAAGGTCTTTTCTTTTAGACTTAGAGGACTTAACTTTAGTTTAAATCTTGTGTCTATAATCAGAATTTGATATTGTTATCCGTCATGTCCATAATAGTGCCCCATGCATGGGCGCTGGGCGAGGATGATCAAGCTAAATTAGGAGAAAAACAGAATTTAAAAACTTTTTTGTACACAGTAAATGGTTGAGTTGTCCATGACTATGTCACAATCTGACCAAATTGCTACTTTCAGATTTGCAAACCAAAGATTTGTATTTAAGTTAACTTAATTTATTTTAGCTTGTAGTTGTACAGTAGGCCCTAGATCTATGCCATTTTTTTTCCTTCTAATTTTCGCCATTCTGTTCATGCATGCCTTTCCTCTTTATTTTCCTGCTTTTCATACAGATTAGCTCATTACAAATGTTAAAATTAAACCTCGTTTGTGAATACGGGTCAATGACTCAAGTCAAACTCAATCATCAATGATCACTCCACAAACACAAAGTCAGATTCAGAAAGCTTCACCTTTTTTGCACTGTTTGCAGACAAAATAAAAGTTATGCTTTATTAGGCCTACTATGCATATGTGAGCTTTTTAGACTATATATACATTCGGCACCCGTCATATTTACAGCCAAATTTTTACCTTGACGTTGTGGGTATGCAAAGTTTGGATAACATAGTCGAGTCGTCTGGAAACGCTGTTCTTGGAATCTGCAACGGTTTCTTTTTGGCTTCTTACAACCACACTAACACGCCCACGGTTCGGGGTGGCGAAGGCCTCACCGACGGCACTCACTTGGATTTCGCGGCATTTCGGCAGCTCTCGATCTCGGGTTTTCACCTCAGTTTCCTCCAAACTCCTCCCTTTTTCAGGGGGAGACAAGAAGGAAGCATATACATGGGAAGGCTTAAATGCCATTACCAATCTTCTTGCATGAGTTTATCCCGGAATCACGCGATGGATTTAGGTGAAATTGAAGGCACCTTTTACCATTCGAGGTGAAAAATAAAGTGTAGTTGTTACGTTTGTGTTTACAAATATCGCGCGCGCGCGCCCCGCCAACCTCGTTTCCAGTGATAGATACATGTACATGTTTCACAAGAGAGAGGTAGTCTCCAAGCAACACTTTACCACAATTCCTATAAAGCCTTGAGCAGAGCCTATATCTGCCAGTCTCTCTTACTATACTGCATCATTCTAGGTAAAGTTTTTGAATGATGATTTTATGGGGATTTTATACAACACAGAGCCTATTGCAGTCTCATTCCGCATAGCACTGTATAAGCTGTAACACGAGAGGACCGTGAGTGCATGAACCCTTTTAAATTAGCTAGCTCCGCTCCGGTATGGGTCTTTTTTCCGTAAGGTAGCCATCCGTGTGTGTATTGGGTTTTTACAGACGTGTATCAATCAGATTCAGATATGATTATTTAATTAGGTCTGGGGGCCGACCTTTAACGTCACCATCCGAAAGACGTGACTCAGTTTCGAACCTGCATGCGTCCTCGGCTGAATCAGTTTGTAACTTCCACTGTTAGCTGGATTACAGGCGCACGCCACAACGCCTATATGCACATTTATATTTGAATATATGAATATTTGCGTTGGTACGGTGAGGTGGAGATCAAATTCAAAATTAAATCGGCCAGATTCTGGACTAAATTAATTAGTAATAATCAGTATGTCGCAATGATTATATAGACAAGTTATACGACCTGGGTAGTAATTTGTTTACGGTAAGCCTCCCCGATTTGTCGCAATGTCACTTATTTAAAGTAAACTTAGCTTTGCATTTGTAATTTTTGTATGAAATCTCATATTTGATATAAAATTATCGCATCAGATTCTGTGTGCGTGCGTATCTAGTGCATGACGTAAGGTCCTATTGAGCCAATCAAATGCAGCGACAGGATGGCTACCTTATGGGAAAAAAAGACGCAGACCGGCCAGCTTATTTAGCTAGGCCGGCCGGCAACGGACGGCCGACGAGACCGAAATTGGCAAAAGGTTCACTTGACTCGGACAACCCATGAGAAAGACAAAACAAATGAATTCATTTGAAAGAAAAAAGAAAATTCCAAAAGGTCAACGATCGATCGAGACTGATCGACAGCCCAAGATCAGAGCCAGGCGCGGATCCCCCCCCCCAAAAAAAAAACGCACACTGGAGAGAAACCTTTCAAGTGCAAAAATTGTAAGAAGATATTCAACTCATCTGGTAACTTAACCAAACACATGATAACATATATAACTGTTTATTTAGCTGTTACTTGATTTAAAAAGACGTAATCATGGACTGCTTTCTATGGTCTCCATTGTGTTAGTAGATGCCAGGAAAACATCACTGACGGGGGTTCAAAATAGCCCCCAAAAAAAAAAAAATCGCCTCGCCGCTACGCGGCTCGTGGACGATGCTCCGCATCGTCATTGGGTCAGACTGTTTAAACTTTACTTGATTAAAAAGACGTTATCATGCACTGCTTTTTATGGTCACCATTGTGTTAGTAGATGCCAGGAAAACATCACTGACGGGGGTTCAAAATAGCCCCAAAAAAAAAAAAAAAAAAAAAAAAATCGCCTCGCCGCTACGCGGCTCGTGGACGATGCTCCGCATCGTCATTGGGTCAAACTGTTTAAACTTTACTTGATTTAATTAAAAAGACGTTATCATGCACTGCTTTTTATGGTCACCACTGTGTTAGTAGATGCCAGGAAAACATCACTGACGGGGGTTCAAAATAGCCCCCCAAAAAAAATCGCCTCGCCGCTACGCGGCTCCGCATCGTCATGGGGTCAAAATGTTAAAACTGTTACTTCATTTAAAAAAGACGTTATCATGCACTGCTTGTTATGGTTTCCATTGTGTTAGTAGATGCCAGGAAAACATCATTTACCGGGGTTCAAAATAGCACCAAAAAAAAAGTTGCCGCGCCGGCTGGATCCGCCCCTGATCAGAGCTATTATAGATCGACATAATATTATATTAAAGAAATTAAGAAGGGAAGGATGAAAAATGTGGGCCGTCAGCGCCTCAGCGGAGCGAACAGTGTGAAAAGTGACAGCTAGCCAACATGCAGGAAGGCCAAATATGTGCATGCAGCAGAGCCTTCTTGACCGGCATCCCAATCACTTATGTTCTACCTGTAGATGATCTCCAATCCAAACAACGAATTGCATCTTGTGACTTTTAAGACTATATATTAAATAAGAGCATGACCATGAGGAATGTCAACGAGAAGTTAAATTTCGCCGACCTTCGTCAGCGGTGAGGGGGTGGGGGGGGGTAGGCCTACGCGGGGTGGGGTGGGGAGAGAGACGGCATGCATCCCTTACTGCAGCGTTTTCACACACACAATTCAGTCACGGCACCCTTTTTCAGAAATGTAAAGTTCTGCGTCACCCCAATCCCGAATTCATCACAGAATAATCGGCGTTATTCCAAAATAATCTTTTGATGCAACTTACTTTCTTTCGCGGCACCCCTAGAAATACGGTCTTGCATAACAAAAAAATTATGAGGGACCCCAGGGGCAGGGAGTCTCGACACACTGGTTGAAAAGCGCTGCCTTACTGAACGGCACGTTAAAAAAAGTATATAGTACAACTACAAGTAAGAAAAAATAATAACTTCACAGGTAACCACCTATCAATGACAAATAATGATAAAGACATTACACAAATAAGATACTCACACATTGTGTATATATTTCCAATTCAGAAATTTAATTTCACATGTCTTTTCACAATATATTGCTTTAAATTTTGTATTGACTTGACACAATATTTGATTCCAACAAATAAACAAAACGGATCAAAAATAACAGTGCCTCCTCCCCCCTCTCCTGTGCATTCTAACAGACTGAGATGGTCTCAGGTTTGAATAAATATACCAACAAACTTCTTGTTAAGCTTCCATTAATATGTATGAGCAAACAATGTTCTTTGCTAAAATGGACAAGTCCAAGGTACATGTAAGTAAGGGCGGCTGTCCCATCCATGACCAAGAATAATGAACACCAATCAGCATCCAAAGCCAATGGGTCATTTTCCTTGGGATTTTATCTGATCAAAACTCAAGACAAGTCTGGCTATTTACTGGCTATAATCATAATATAAACAAGAATCATAGATGCACTTGGTAACGTAATAGTGTAGTGTAGTGTATGGACTATGGACAAATACTTTGGACTTGCCAAAATATATGTCTTTTAAAAAAACCTGGAAATCTCATGTCCTTACACAATTTATGACTTTCAATTCATTCTTCATCTTTCCAATGTTTCACCACACAATAGTATTCACTTGTTGCAAATGTCGTGTACACATGTTGTAACAAGGCTCTCATCCAGGAAGTTTACTGTACTCTCAGGCCTACTCTGGATATAGATATAGAGTTCTTCAAAATGAAAATATGAAAAAGCTTCAGGCCAGACAGGGGAGTACATTGCTTTCTCACTTGCATCTGTATCTGCACCCAAAGTAATTATCCTTGTTTTTCATCATACAACAATTAATCAAATGCAGGGGCGAATCCAGGATTTTCAAAAAGTTGGGGGATGTTAAAATATACGAAATTGTGCGCGCAAAGCCTTTACGGCGTGGGGTAATTTTGTACCGTAAGATGCTATGGTACATTCTGAGCAATTCTGAATGTGTACACTGAACATTCATGTGGATATTTATTTTTTCGGAAGGAAAAGTGGGAGGGGTGTGCCTCCCCCCCCTCTCCTACATCCGCCCCTGAAAAGTACATAAATTTGTCCAAAGTAAAGAGGTATTATTGAACTTCTGAGGGCCATGATAACAATCTGAAAGGATCAATATAACCAGTAAAATAATGACTAAGAGACATTTCTCTCTCAAGACAAAAAGGTACATTTAAAAAAAAGGTAATTTTGACTCATTTTCCAAAGTTTCCAAAGTAGTACAACGAGGAAGTATAAAAGGTGTTTCATTTCTCTTACATACACATGTATCCACCAATGGTCATGTTTGCTGAAAATTTCAAGCAGTTTGAGATCTAGATTGAATGCATAACCAAACCAAACCTTCTTCTTCCTTTCTCACTCAATCAGGTTCACTGTACAACAATGAAAAAAAGAAAGATAATTAATTTCTTTTGTTTTACAAGTTTTCCAAACTATTCTCCACAACTTCTGATAAAGAATGATCAAGTACATCCAATCTACATCAAATTGCTTGAAGCATCAGATTACTTCTACCTCATCTGTACCACAGGTATGTGTGCTTATTATACAAATATCTGTATACTTTCAACTTCAAGTACAAATTTATTGTAGAATTCATCCACTTCTACAAAATAACAGGTATAATAATAATAATAATAAAATAGTGCTTATAAAGCGCTTTCCATCGAAGTCCCCAAGCGCTAGGTATGTGTAATATTGTACATAAACATACTGCCAAATGCACATTTATTGTAGAATTCATCCACTTCACACAAATTTGTCTTTCTTTTATCATGTACATTGTCTACATTCACTAAATATTTGTAGAGGTAATAGATTATCTTGCTACCTGTGGTATTTTGACCTCTTATTAGATGCTCCGATCAAAGATTCTCACTTACACAGTAATACACACTTTTCAGTGATTGGTCCCATTTGATATAGTGCTTCAATTTTTCAAACATCACACTTTTTGTTATCCTCAAAGGCTAAGTCCATCAATACATAATTTTGATCTAATAGCTTTGCACAGACATTAATCAATGACTTGTCCTAATTATGGTTTGTTGTGATAATTAACGATGTTTTCCTACCATAAAAGAGAACATTGTTTTTCAGAATACGACCCCAGAGTAGAGCCATGCTAGTGACATCATTGCAGGGCCCTCAGGGAGAACATTATTTCTACTGATAAGACTACCCTTGGTAAACAAGAATATTATAACTTCTTATTATTAACTATTTATCATAAATGCACCTTAAATGTAAATGTTTTTTAACAAAACCTCTATGAAAAAGATCTAATCCTACATCAATTTTTTTCCTTCAAAATATGGATTAATGCAAATTTCAATAGAAGGCAAATGGGAGATATGCTCGAAATAGGAAGATAAAGCCATCCTGAAATTGAAATGGATTTTAATCAAAAGCACAAATACTGGTAATGATAAAGACAAGAATATTTCATCTGGTTTTTCTAACATTCCATGCTGCTTTTAGTCTGATAGAGTAGATATATGTTGCAAGATAATTGATGACATTCAAGGCAAGCACAAACACGCAAATATAATGAA
This sequence comes from Mesocentrotus franciscanus, assembly GCA_037976565.1. NCBI lineage: Eukaryota > Metazoa > Echinodermata > Echinoidea > Camarodonta > Strongylocentrotidae > Mesocentrotus > Mesocentrotus franciscanus. The sequence continues at coordinate 846,793 of CP137671.1, forward strand.
GTGGAACATCTGCAATCCTTCTTGTATCTCCTGATACTATATATCGTTGATGAGATGAATATTGAAAAGTGAATCCGAAGAAGATGCCACCAAAACCAAAGATGGCGAGACCAAGATTGTGCAAGCTCAACATCTCCTTTTTATTCTTAGCAAGAGCGTTCAGACCAACCAGAGATACCACTCCACTCAACATCCAGGTGTATTGCCATGGTGATGGGTAGAAATCAGATGGAATGATGTGGAAGTGAGCTCCAGCAAACATCATCACTTGGATTAGGACTACCAAGATGTTTATGTAGAGGCAGGTGCGGAATTTGGACTTCAGTTGAACACTAGAAATTAAGAAAGAAATGTTCAGAGTCAGACTTCAACTTGATGTATGCACCTAATATGATTAATGATTCGGTTTCAACTTTCAAGAAAGAATGCAAGCTAAACATTGGACGATTAAATAGCATTAAGTTTCATATTTACAGAATATCATCTCTTGAACTTGTCAAAAGTACCTCTTTGGTACAAAATTTAAATAACCAGCATCAAATAATAATACTTATAAATACAATAATAACAATTATTATTATATAATAACGACAATAACATTTAATAATAATACTAATAATAATGATACTAAAAAGTAAAAACAACCTACTTATGATGAATAATGATGATAATAATAATAATATTGATATAATAATTATAATATAATATAAGGTTCATAAGGCAATGCAGGTCAACTTGAAAACACCCCTTTTGATAGTCTAGAACTCTAGTTGTCTACCGAGTGTCTACATGTTTTTCATAACTTCTTTTTTCTTTTGTCCTCTGCTCAGAATTTTTTTTTAAATGGTTGGTAAAATTACCATTTATTATCAGTTGGGTCTATCAGAAATGAGACGCAAACGGGAGAGTCTCCCACATTAGCCTCCAGACGTAGACTAAAGTCATGACGATGAAGAATTGACCCGATATCCAATCCCCGACCATTTACATGGTGTATGCTGAAATCAACGACAACTCGGCCGACAGTCCGGGGGAGGAAGCAGTCTACAGTCTGTACGTTCTTCTTACATTACACACCCACAAAATGCAGTGAACTGAAAATAAGTTTTCTACACAATACCTTATCTTATACTGAGAAGCAACTTGTTCTCGATGTTGAAAGTCACTGCCATCTGTACCTGCTGCTCGTGGACCTCCTTTGGATGACATAATGAGGATGTTAAAAAGCAATATTCAGACGCAATATGCTCGGCCTGGCCTGGGTTCGTAACATGCAGCTCGATGTGAACGTTATACGCTGTACAATCTATAGATGGCGCTATAACACCAAGGAGAATGAGATCACTGGAGTTTTTTTTTATTATTTCTGTCGTCACGATTGTTTTTTAAATAGATATAAAAAGCGTTTAGACTAGATTAGCATCAAATACGATTGCAGTGGCGGATCCAGGGGGGCACAGGGGGCACGTGCCCCAGCAAAAAAAGAAAAGGAGAAAAGGAGGGGAAAGAAAAGGAGAGGAAAAAGAAGAAGAAAAAAAGGGAAGAGAGAAAGAAGAAGAAAAGAGGGAGGAAAGAAAAGGGGAGAGAAGAAAAAGGAGGGGAAAGGGGAAGAGAGAGGAGAGAAAAGGCGGAAAGACGGAGGAGAGAAAAGGGGGAAAAGGAGATATTGTGAGAAGGGAAAAAGAAAGAAGGGGGGGGGTAATATTATAAGAAGGTGTTTTTTTTACCGGGTAAGGGGCGGGGGGGGGGCATGCAATTTTAAGTCGAACATGACTAATACCAAAGATTTTATCTCCTTTATAACTTCTAACTTCTAACTTATAACTTAGTCTTGAATCAATTTTCCGATATACCTATTCTAAGTACTCTTTCAGCATGCAATCCTGCCACAGTTGCTGGTTTCATTGTCATATTATTTTCTGTCATCCCTGTGGCCGCGGAGTGCCTACCACAAAGTTTCTTTCCGTTTCGCAAGCACTTTTTTCCATCGCCTACATGTAATGCTTATTGCTTCCAGTTTGCAAAAGATCCCAGTGGCGGATCTATGGGGGGATAGGGGACGGGTAAAGGGGTTTAACCCCTTGGGCTGCCAAGTGCATGACAATGTGATGTGAATAGAAAAACGCCATCATGATTGTGTCCAGACCCACACAGTATCCGCATCGTCATCGGGTCAAACCCCCCTTAAACTGTTACTTGATTTAAAAAGACGTTATCATGCACTGCTTTTTATGGTCTCCATTGTGTTAGTAGATGCCAGGAAAACATCACTTACGAAGGTTCAAAATAGCAACAAAAAATATCGCCTTTCCGCTACCCGGCTCGGACTTCGCGACTCGTGGACGATTTTCCGCATCGTCATTGCATGGGTAGAACCCCCCTTAAACTGTTACTTAAGTGATTTAAAAAGACGTTATCATGCACTGCTTTTTATGGTCTCCATTGTGTTAGTATATAGATGCCAGGAAACATCACTTACGGGGGTTCAAAATAGCAACAACAAAAATCGCCTCGCCGCTACGCGGCTCGGACTTCGAGGCTCGTGGACGATGCTCCGCATCGTCATTGGGTCGAACCCCCTTAAACTGTTACTTGATTTAAAAAGACGTTATCATGCACTGCGTTTTATGGTCTCCATTGTGCCAGTAGATGCCAGCAAAACATTACGGGGGTTCAAAATAGCAACAACAAAAAACAACGCTTTGCGGCTCGGGGACGATGCTCCGTGTCGTCATTGGGTCAACCCCTTAGCAAAAAGCTAGATCCCATCATCTGCCCCTGGATCCTTACTCTTTGATGGGGGTAGGAGAAAGCAATTTTACGTCATTTTACTCCAGGAAGTGCCTGAAAATGCACCAAATGTGGTTCTAAAATTGCAAATGCTTCCAACTCAGGGAGGGTGTTCTGACCCCCTCCCAGACCCACCCCCGCTTGGTCGCTCCGCTCCTCGCCGCTGACGCCTCGCTCCATCGTTTTTCATATATTTCACCCCATGCGATTTTGTGCCCCCGGTAAGAAATTCCTGGGTCCGCCACTGGATTGACACTATTCTTTTCATACGTAGATCTATTCTTATAACTGAGTGAATGTAAAACGAATAATAACAGAAGAATAATTAAATGGAAAGTGACAGGATTAGGGAACATATAACTGGCAATTAAAATTAAGAAGAAAGTGAAGAAATTCGGGAAGAAAGGTGAATGAGATGAAGAAACTCAGATAATGACAGACATGGAAAAGCCCAAAGAAAAGGTACGTATGTTTATATATGGGTGCTAATGTTAGACAAGTAAGCGGAATGGACAGAATTTATCATACTTTATCCATGTAAAGATATTGTTCCTGCTTCCTGGTTGTAAACTTTTAAGCGAGTGCATATGAGCAAAGCGAGCTAACAAAAGGCGAGTTTTCCAGCTGGGATGTAGGCCTACCCTTATTAGCTTCAGCTTGATATTGTTTTATTCATAGCACACCGCCCCCACCCTCCCCCCCCGCTATTATACGGAGAAGAAAAAATAGCGGGTGCAGCACCCCCTTTGGACCATTAGTGTTATCTGCGGGACTCCCTATAGGTAGTATCGGTCCGTCTGTACACGTACTGTGGTAATATTGTGGAAAAAAAATGAATTAGAAATTTATATGCAAGCTGGTCGAGGAAATTGTAAAAATTCATTTGCAAATATATTTTATATGAACATTTATTTGTAACCTTGTATGGAAATGGAAATGTTAACTTGCAAATTTATTTAGGCCTATGTGAAGATTATTTGTAATATTGTATACAATGTTATAAATTATGTATAATTTTCGTTATGAGAGAAGAGAATAAAAACCTATGTAAAAGAAGAAAAAACGTACAACGTTACTAAATCAGTATGAATGTCGCTATTTAGATGAGTGGGTCTATTTTGGGGGCTGTGTGAATTAAACCTGCATGGTGGCTTAGTCGCCGACAACTTTTTTTGTACGTGGTAGAGGGTCCCAGTAAGTTTATGAGGTCAAATCTTATTGGGAGCACATTCGTGACACCAATGCACTATGTCCATACCACTGAGATCATAATCTAGTAGCTGCTAAAGCCTGCTATAGATGGGGGCTTGGGGCCCTCAATCCCCCAAAACATACATGTAAATTAATATTATTCTATAACCGCGCCTGTTGGGGTCTATGAGCAGGATCGTTCAAGCGCGTAGCTAGGATTTGATTCTAGGGGGGCAGGCCCGTAGCCAGGGGTTTGAGGGGGCACGTGCCCCAAAAAACATTAAATTATGAGAGAAAGTACGATTCGTTGTACCGTTCACGACTCTTAATCCTTGTCTGAATTCAATTTCCCTTCTCAGGTGCGAAGCGCGGAAGCTTTGACGTTCCATTAATCAAAAATGTTCTAAGTCTGCTCTTTTTTCTTCCTACGTCCTCTTCCTTTTTTCTCTTCTCTTTTTTTTTTCTTCTTTTTTTGGCTGGCGTTTTTTTTTTGGGGCGACCGCCCCATCGCCCCTGGCTACGCGCCTGGGATCGTTTCACTTTTTAAGCAGATGTTTCTGCATTTATTGCAAAATCAAATACAAAATATTCAAATAACAATAATGGTATAATTGAAAACTTGAAAGTATGAAGGTAAATCACAAATAAAGATAGGCCTAAATGGAGAGGCCAACTATCATAAGCATGAATTATCGAGTCGATAGCAGCCGGGAAAAGGGGGTACATGACGCTGTTAAAGGAGTATGTAGGAGAAAAGAGTGTCACGTATAACGATTTTTCTTCAGAAAGTATCTAACACAACGTTGTCGATTTTGTTTCAACAAATTGTATTATTTGGAGGATCCCAACTATAGGTACAAATTGGACCGTGACCCTGATTTGGCTCACACCCCGCCCCCCTCGCTCTCTCCGCGCGCTCTTTCCTTCTCTTTCTTCCTATTTTTTGTCTGAGTATCTTCTGTCCATCACTATTTTATATTCCTGTTTCTCTTTCTTTTTGTCAGCGTCTTTTTCCCAAATAAGTCTCTCTCTCTCTCTTTATGTTACTGTCTCTGCCTTCCTGTGTCTGTGTCTCTATCCCCCTTCTCTCTGTCTCTCTCTCTGTCTCTCTCTATGTTATCGTGTCCTAATCGCAAGTTGGTATCATGAGTCTGTATCCCTGTAATGTGAGTTCCATGATCACCTCAGTGATTGCTTAACACCCGGCACTCGGCCTTTTCAACAGGTTTCATATTTTTGAAGAAGAAAAAAATGCCCACCTTTGCAGCTTTTTGGATGGTTAAACTTTATTTTTTCTCAATCTGTTGCCATAATGCAAATTGAGTTCAAAGCACCATGGACAGCAGAATACAAAGCAAACATCGAGTATAAAATACATGTATTACATGTAGTACAAAATTAAAAAAAATGAAAGCTATTATAACATCAAGAAACACTTGCATTTTCTAACGACCGGAGAAAAGACAAACATTTTCTATCTAACCCACTTAACAGTCTTATTTCTGTGCAGTATTTTCCAGATTTTCCAAACATATCAAACTACACAGATTTGAGCACCATCTTTCAACATAAAGGGAAAAAAAGACTCATCGACTTTTATTTTTTTTTCTTCTTCTTTTCTTTAACACCTCATAACAAAGCTTTCCCTTTTGTCTTTGTTTTTAACATCTCCTAACAGAGCTTCGATTTAAGACGATTATCAACAACATCAAGTCGACGATTTGAAGGAACGAAGCGTTAGAAAGATAACGAATCGTACACGGTAACATGATTTAAATTGCTGAAATCCAACAGAAACTGGCATTGTATTTCAGAGCAGACAACATTACAAGCTATAAGGAGCATACAATTTCATTAAAAAAACACCATAGAACATTCTAGAAGACATTTAGTTTCTTACGCTATACGTTCCTTCAAATCTTCGAATTGATGTTGTTGATAATCGTCTTAAATCGAAGCTATGTTAGGAGATGTTAAAAATAAAGACAAAAGGGTAAGATTATTCCATGCAATTTGAGGTTATTTAGAGTCGATAATGTTCGTTTCCATTTTTTAATTTTGTTAAATGTTTTATTTGTCAGATCATCAACATAAAAATATAAAAAATATGTGTTACATTGACTCGAATTATTTCAAAACTACCTTTCATATCGGAGAATTGCAACTTGTATAGGCAACTGTATTTCCGAAGAATTACCTATGGGGCTCGGGGTACCCCAAGGATCTATTTTGGATCCATTTATCCACGATTTACCCTCGGTATTTCATTATTACGCAGATGACACCGTGATTTATTTTCACTTTCTCATATTACAAATATAATAAAACATAAATAAAACAGAGCAGTGCATTACCAAAATTGGTACAATAATAATGTTGCAATTATTAAATGATGTACATACTGCTTTAGTGAACATAGGAGTTGTAGAAAATATAATCATTCTTAAATACATCTCAATTTGAGAAAAAGTGGAGGAACCTATAAAAGAACCGGAGCTTGTGAAGATATAGGTCCCCTTTTACGAAAAATCAAACTTGTATTCAATTAATGAAAAAATTGATAAAATAACGAGTTTAGTACAAGGACAGAGAGAGAAAAGGGAAGAGAATAGGATTTACAAGGAAGTAGAATGAGAAATAAGGTGAAAGAACAGGAAAGAGGAGGGGGAAGAGAGAGAGAGAGAGAGAGAGGGTGCAGCATCATAAGTTCATAAGAGTTCAAGCAAGTACATTCCAACAAAAGGTTAGTACGGCTTATCACGAGAAGCCTATTGAAATTTACAAAGGGAGAAACCTGTTCAAGGTATGTGCATGGTTTCTTAAGACATATACATCTGAATATATTAGGGTTAGGGTCGCCAAGTCCTGCATCCACAATTAATTGTAACTGTTCTCATAAAGACTCACGTACAGTTCAATTAACCCTATTACCATAAATAGGGAATTGGTCAACCTGGACAGATTGGTTAGCAGGAATAGACTAAAGGTTAATTATGACAAAACCATGAGCATGCTCATTGGAAACAGACAAATGCTCAAATAATAAAAAGACTTGATATAAGTATCAATGGTCATGTAATCAATCAAGTGAAATTCTTGGAATACATCGTACAATGTACTTGGGTGCGTACATTGATGCAGAATTGATGTGGAATGTACATGTAAATCATCTTTGAGAACAAGTTGGTCGCTTTATACATAGCCTCCTTTTCATTAAGGCATAACAAATACTGTTTTCATCCTTAACCAATGATAATCAAAGTTTCACACACACAGTGAAAAATGATTCTAACTACATGCCTTTATAACAAGCATTTTTGACAATACAGATTAATCACAAGGTTACATAATTCCTTCATTGTGTGTTGAAAACTAAACATAGTCTATCTATCACTTCCCGTATACGACCGAATGATCCGGAGCATTGTTGATCGTTGCCATGGGAGCAGAATCTTTATCATCTTCATTAGAATCGACTGGAATGTACTTCTTATTAGATGTGGCATTCCTGTGAAAATAATATTAATTAATAATCATTCCAAGTAAAATACAAGCTCATCAAAATAAATGGCACCCTTTTACAACACACATCACAATGTACAATATTCACAGACTGAAATTCTTTTTAAAAGTATTCCTGTTTGGTATTTCCTATTCAGTAAAACTTTTTATCTTGGAGTCCATCTTTAATGAAAACGTGCAAAGTTATGAACTCATATTATGCCTTTTCCACTGGATACAAAGTGGTCTTTAGCTCAAATGGACTGATTACATAAGATATTCATTCATTCATTGGACGTTTGTCTGATGTACAAATTTACATTGTAAAATGAGTTGCTAAAACTAAACCACTATCTGCTCAAATAGCTGATACTACTACTAAGATTATAGTGAAAGGATGGTATAACCCATATTTTAGATAATTGCTCCTAAATACATACCCGGTTACAGTAATGTTAGCAACGTCGCATCAATATTTGAGTTTGACATGAAATAAATTCAAAACAAAAAAATGAAGAGAGGGATGTGGGGGTTGGGTAAGCGAGGCCATTGCGATAACAGTACATAGATTTCTAAAACAATAAATGGAGCAGAACAAAAGCCCAGGACTTTCAAATTTACAGGAAAGATGATAAAAAGGATATCGTGTATTACAATTTGGTAAATAGGGCTGACAATTTTCAAACAAAAATTTTCAGATTTGTTAACAAAGTTATGGGGGAAAGAAGACAGTGCCCGTGCGAATACACAATATTCCTGACATACCTGAAGTTTTCTCCTTCTTCTACGGTCTCTGGTAACTTGCGTCCCTTGGTCTCAGGAAGCAGAAGAGCAAGAAGACCTGCTGCGATACTTGATAAACCATAGATGATGAAAGGAAGGGGTTTCCATGTACGACCAGAGATTCGTATGAGGGGGGCAATAATACCCCCTATACGAGATGACATCGAACACATACCAATACCGACACTCCTACATAGAGAACAAAACAAAATTCTGTTAAATTGGAGGTAACTCCTTGGCGTAAACAGAACGTGATCAATTCAATTCAAATTCAATTCAAAAAGAGTTTATTCGTCAAATGATTAGCAACCAAAGGCTGAATTGCACATTTGTTACATTTAAAGATATACAAGATAAATTATTAAAAATAAATACATACAAACAAAATTGCAAAGTGCACGTTACAAACCAATAGTAAATGTTAAAAGTTTAAAAGTGATGAGTGGCAGTGGGCATTCTCGTGGTGATGGGCACACATGTCCAGGAGGAGGGCCCTTCCCTTCAAAAAATAATTCATCGAATGACCCTCCCCTAAACTAGATCTGATTACTAAAAGCTAGAGCTATGAATAAATTAAGATTAGATCCCATCAACAAGGAAAGGGCGCCCATCACCCAGAGAATGCCCATGCATATACAACCAGCAAATACACAATTGTACATAGGAGAAGAAAATGATCATTAAAAAAATTTAACTATTTAACTGATTAACTAATTAAACTGATCGAGAAAAGTTCACACTAATTTGCATTTACTCTACTTCATTTAGTCTTCTTCTTTGTCTTCATGTTTACCCTTGCTAAATCGTTCTCTTCCTTCTAGATTACTTTCTGTCTTTCTTCTAGATTACTTTCTGTCTTTCTTCTAGATTACTTTCTGTCTTTCTTCTAGATTACTTTCTGTCTTTCTTCTAGATTACTTTCTGTCTTTCTTTTAGATTACTTTCTGTCTTTCTTCTAGATTACTTTCTGTCTTCCTTCTAGATTACTTTCTGTCTTTCTTCTAGATTACTTTCTGTCTTTCTTCTAGATTACTTTCTGTCTTTCTTCTAGATTACTTTCTGTCTTCCTTCTAGATTACTTTCTGTCTTCCTTCTAGATTACTTTCTGTCTTTCTTCTAGATTACTTTCTGTCTTTCTTCTAGATTACTTTCTGTCTTTCTTCTAGATTACTTTCTGTCTTCCTTCTAGATTACTTTCTGTCTTTCTTCTAGATTACTTTCTGTCTTTCTTCTAGATTACTTTCTTTCATGCTGTCTTACCTGAGTGGTGTTGGATAGAGTTCAGCTGTGTAGATGTAGATAATACTGAAAGAAGCAGTCACTCCAAACTTGCCAATAGTTGCCATTACAACTCTTCCTATACCAGCCGCTGTAATGAAACCAAGAGTTGTTAATGAACATCATCCTCAAAATGATTGCCACTGTCCCTCGGAGAGGACCTAATGCCGTCGGTCCTCTGGTAGCTTCCTAACAAGCATTAATGCTTTCTTAATAGTCAGGTAAAAAAAAAAAGTAACCACCACCACTGTATAGCAAAGAACATCATATGACTTTCAGATTTTGTTTGTTTGCAGACATGTTAGGTCTGTGGGAGATGCCTGTATAATAAATCATTTGAGGTCACACCTCCTGTGTATACAGGCAAGGTAACTTTCTTGAGACAATGAAATCAAAGTCATCAAAGATTAAGTGTAAGAGTAGAAAGTTGTTTACGATTCCACCCTCTTATTCTCATCCCAAAGAAGTAAAAATGAAGGGGGGAAAAAGCGGAATATAGTTATTTCGTCAATGTCGCTTTTAAGAAGTAGGCGTCAATAGATCAGTCTTCTCCGAGGCACTTCTAGTATTTGTTTCTCTGATGTTCATGAACAGAGCATATAATTATACAGGCAATCTCACACACCACACGATAACAATAAATTATCACGGCTTATGAATGATATACGTCAGCATACAGGCGATGCCACCCTACTTGAGATGAAAACGGTTATTTGGTATTAGTATAGTACTTTTACTTACGAATGACGATAGTGAGAATACAGGCGACACCGGCTAACAGGAGATAGAAGCAGGTTGATGGGCGACGTCCAAAGTGCTCGAGAGCGAATATACTACTGACATAAGCTGGTACCTCTATGGCACCAGACACAAAGGCTGCGATATAAACATTGACTCCAAAGTCTGATGAACTCAGAGCAAGGCCATAGTAGACTAAACTCTCAACAAACCTAGTAAGAAGAAACATCATAATGAAAGGTGACTAATTCAAGGGTGAAATAACAAGCTATAAAACAATAGGATTATTGATTAGACATGTGCTCCAGGCTGTGGTGCCTAGCACTGCCTACATACATTTCTTCAAGATGGTTAAAAAGGTATGGTAACGTTGTGGTTGACTTGAGTTTAAGGTTAGGTTTATATTTAGGATTAGGTGTTGTGCTCTTCCAGGGTTGAATCTGGAATTCAGTTTATGAAAGGGATAATATTCACCTGCACATGTGTTGTACAAATTGGCATTAGGGCATACGTTAAACAACATATGCCATCAAATGTGATGAATCCCCTACCAAAAAAAAAAAAAAAAAGAATAATGTTTTTTAGATTTTCATAACATTTTCCGACATAAAAGGGCAAGGTTTGTAGACTTTAAATTTGACAACCATAATTCATGAGAAAGTCGAATTATAGTAACGATAAAAGAATTAAATGTATTTGCTCAAAATCATTGCAAGAGTCGACAATAATGTAAACCTTCTACCCTAGCTGTTCTTCAAATTCAATGATAATCACCACTCGGCTGATTATTATAGTCAGAGATCGTCACCACCAAGCTGACTAGAATAGTCAGGGATCGTCACCACCAAGCTGATTATTATAGTTAGGGATCGTCACCACCAAGCCGATTATTATAGTCAGGGATCGTCATCACCAAGATGACCATTACAGTCAGGGATCGTCATCACCAAGCTGATTATTATATTCAGGGATCGTCATCACAGAGCTGGTCATTATAGTCAGGGATCGTCATCCCCAAGCTGATTATTATAGTCAGGGATAGTCACCACCAAGCTTATTATTATAGTCAGGGATCGTAATCACAGAGCTGATCATTATAGTCAGGGATCGTCACCATCAAACTGATTATTATAGTCAGGGATCGTCATCACAGAGCTGATCATTATATTCAGGGATAGTCATCCCCAAGCTGATTATTATAGTCAGGGATCTTCATCACCAAGCTGATTATTATAGTCAGGGATCGTCACCACCAAGCTTATTATTATAGTCAGGGATCGTCACCACAGAGCTGATCATTATAGTCAGGGATCGTCACCACCAAGCTGATTATTATAGTTTGGGATCGTTACCACCAAGCTGATTATTAAAGTCAGGGGTCGTCAATACACCAATCTGATTGTTATAGTCAGGGATCGTCACCACCAAGCTTTTTATAGTCAGGGATCTTCACCACCAAGCTGATTATTATAGTCAGGGATCGTCACCAAGCTGATTATTATAGTCAGGGGTCGTCACCACCAAGCTGATTATTATAGTCAGTGGTCGTCAATACACCAGGCTGATTATTATAGTCAGGGATCGTTACCACCAAGCTTAATATTAAAGTCAGGGATCGTCACCTCTAAGCTGATAAATATATTCAGGGATCGTCACCACCAAGCTGAATAGCATAGTCAGGGATCGTCACCACCAAGCTGATTATTATATTCAGGGATCGTCACCTCTTAGTTTTAAACATAATCTTACCAGTTAAAGAGAAGGTTGAATGATTCCATTCTCAGATTACGATTCCGGAATAGATCGAAGACGGTCGCTCGATTCTCCCCTCTTTCTTTTTCCTAGTCGATAATGTAAAGTCAGAGCAGATCACAAATAACAACATAGCTTTACCGAGGGTGAGAGGGAAAGAGAAATAAGGTAAGAAATAGTGAGTGGGGGATAGATGGAGGGAGAAACAAAGATAAATAGAGAAATAGAGAAATGGCGAAAGAGAGAAGTAATACAATACACTCTGGTACATATATATACTACATTGCATTTTTCACATCTACTTCTTCGGAAAACCAATAATATTCTCTTTTCATAAGATTGCTGCAATAAGTCTCATTTTAATGAAATACAACAATAACAAGGTTATGACCTCAGCGAAACTCGGTTGTTTCTTCATTCCGTCACTAATCCAAGATTACAACAGTGATCTAATCTGAAACAAATTACAATTGCTTCATACTATCTAATTAATGACGTCGAGTCTCTTCCCACAGTCCAAAACAAAATAAAATGGCGAATTATTTAATATCATAAATATGAAATATCGTAATTGATCTTATTCGTAGGGTCACAAAAATCAAGTGAGGGAATTGTATTATCGTGAACAATTAGAGTTATATGCCACAACGGTATTTCTGTTGTACAACAAATAATCTAAAGGAAGTAGAGTGTATTAGCGAGAAGACACTACTTTCTTTCCAGGATGGAGCAAGAATGCATGATGCCTCAATGGCAAAGCAATTCAAGCTAAGTAACATAGCAAGATATAGTCTAGTACCTAACGATATTTAGACCTAGAAAAAAACATGTAGAAGTCTTGTTACCATTTGCAGTTTATCACTTTCAGTGAAGACTGGCTGAGGTAAGGGAACATTGTTGATCTTGGAGATTCTATCAATAACGACATTTGCCTTCTCTACTTGTCCAACACTCAACAACCAACGGGCAGACTCGGGAACAAACCTTTGAAATCAATCGAATATAAACACATCTCAGAATTATCATTTATTCTTTTTTTTTGCTTCCCCCTCATTATTGGTATCTCTGGTTTGCTTTTATTCCATCGATTTTTAATGTTTTCACTGTATTTCAACCTCTAAATCGAATCTCTATTCACTTCTACCTTACATCATTTCCATGTTATGTTAGTAATCAAACAACGCATCATTTTCTTCAAAAGAAGAAACAAATGTTTAACATTGTGTGTATGTACTTGTCTTTCAATGTGTTATCTAATGTAGATCAAAGAATTGTTAATTGGTGTGCAAACTTATAAAAATGATTTGAAAAAAAGAAGGCGCTTAACTTATGCCACACGCACATGATATTAACACTAAAGACATGTCATGACGAAAAGTGTAATACCTTCACATTTCTGGATCTCATACCACAAAGAGCTCAGTACATACGCACGGGATTTTTGTTGCGCGCGGTTGCCATTAATTTAAAAGAAAAAACCGCGGCGTTTTATATTCATTTCCGCGGTTTTCCGCGTCATATCTGAACGAGCCTTGTGTCAAATTTGATAGTCAATGTTAAGCGGGCGGTTCAAGAGGATAGAATAATGATTACTGCTTACGGTATAAACACGTAGAAAATGACAACAGGTATAGACAGAGCAAGCTGTAGATGCCTCCAATCTCGAATAAGATAAGCAAGAGCTGATAGACCCATATACCCAATTGAGAAACCTATCATTATTCCAGTTCCTGCAATCACACGCTTAGATGGACCTACAAACTCCGTACCTGCAAGACAACAAACATTTAAGATTCTGTTGTAAAGCGAATCGTAATTCATCAAGATGCATGCCTCTTCATCAATCTATAGTAATTTTTTCTACAATAAGTTACACAGATATGCAAATGAATAAATTGTGAATTAAACAATAAAATTCATGAGCATTAACGTTTTCAAATATCACTGAAGCTTAATAAAACGATGTGTATTTGTTATATACATGTATTTAGTTAAAAGGAAATACAAATGTATAAACATATCATGGGCATTAACGTTTTCAAATAATACTGAAGCCTACTGAAAAGATGTACCCTGTATATCGAAATGACTAGGTAAAAAGGAGGGGCGGGGCGAAGAATTTCGATACCAATTCATCAATACATCGAACGTTTTCCATAAAACACGAAATGGGCAATTTTTGTATGATTTCAAATCTATTACCATTTCTTTACCAAGTGCTTACTTAGTGACTTGTTATAACACTCATCTGTTACAGGTTATCATAACGTAGATTGCATATAATATGAGGTGGGGTTAGGTCAGGTTGGTCTAATCGAGCTACAACTAAGACATGCATTTTGCATTCTGACTATTGAATGAAATTGTATGTAACTGGACAAAAGAGCATTACCAACAATATTGTGCTATTTTTACCTGAGCAAATCGAGATCACCCGAACAAAAGTGGAAATGGCACTACTAATGTAGAGGTGTTGTGGTCCAGTGGATAAGTCACCGGACTGTGAACCACAGAGTACGGGGTTCGAATCCCTTCGCAGCATTAACGTCCAACGAGAAAGACTCCCATGTTATTCAGACCGTCATACTTACCAAGGACAAAGGCAACAAGAAAGACTCCCCTGCTATTCAGACCTTCATTGGCTTCATACTTAACCAAGGACAAAGCCAACAAGGAACACTCCCATGTTATTCAGACCGTCATACTTACCAAGGACAAAGGCAACAAGAAAGACTCCCCTGCTATTCAGACCTTCATTGGCTTCATACTTAACCAAGGACAAAGCCAACAAGGAACACTCCCGTGTTATTCAGACCTTCATTGGCTTCTTACTTACCAAGGACAAAGCCAACAAGAAAGACTCCCCTGCTATTCAGACCTTCATTGGCATCATACTTAACCAAGGACAAAGCCAACAAGGAACACTCCCATGTTATTCAGACCGTCATACTTACCAAGGACAAAGGCAACAAGAAAGACTCCCCTGCTATTCAGACCTTCATTGGCTTCATACTTAACCATGGACAAAGCCAACAAGGAACACTCCCCTGCTATTCAGACCTTCATTGGCTTCTTACTTACCAAGGACAAAGCCAACAAGAAAGACTTCCGTGTTATTTAAACCTTCATCATTACCGAGGACAAAGGCAACAAGACTCCCATATTATTCAGACAGTCATACTTACCGAGGACAAATGCAACAAGGAAGACTCCCATGTTAGTCATAGCAAGGAGAGTTCGAAGGAAGGCGAACCACCAGAAAGAGGGGGCAAATGCCACAGCTACACCGAAAACAAGCTGGCCAGTAATGCATATCCACATCGTGGCTAATCGACCGATCCTACGAAATGAAAGCAACACAAGTTCTCATCAGAATAACCTCATCAAAATCAAGGCTCGTGAGTTGTATATATAGCCTGCATCCAGGATCATTACAGATTTGTCATCAATTCAACATTTGTGCCAAGTTTGGTAACAATCCGCTGAATATTACTAATGATTCCTCAAAACTGACATAATGTTAAATCAAACTAAAATTTTGTGCTTTTAATTTTTCATTGTTAAAGACCTGCCTATACGTATCAATTGATACATTTTATCTATTGTAAGCGTGTCATTTTGTCATCAAAACACACTAGACAAATTGTAAGAATAATATATATTGGGTACCCGGCTCGCACCGGATGTATGAAAATATTCGGGTATCTTGCTGAACGAAACCATACTGATTCTAGATTTGTATGCGAGCAAAGCAAGGGAGCAAAATGAATTCTTTTTTATCTTTGAAATATTATTCCATCATCAAAATATACTAGTGGGGCAACTTGTAATGCTGCCAAAATATCGGACATTCGGGAACCTTACTGGCCAAATTATGAAGATATCCGGAAACCTCGCTGCCGGAAATATCGGAACTTTAAAAAAAAAGTCCTGCTTCTACAGCCACACTCGACCCAGGGGAGTGTTTCACAAAGAGAAGGATCGACTTTAAATTGGGACAAAAATATGGCAGGTCATTCATGCCACTGTTCGCTCTTACCATTATGATCTTTAGATGATATTTTTTCTTTCAATAACGAATTATCAAATACTATAAATTCTGTAGATTTTTTACCATGATTTGTACGTCCCTTGAGAGACCAATGCCTGTAATTGTTGTTGTGGTAGTCGAATGCAATAATGAAGTCGGACGAGGTTTTTACGGGAATGTCTCTTTATTCGTATTCTTTCTTTCAATCTTTCATTCCATCTTCTAGGAATCGTTCTAGTTGCAAGGTGAATCTGATTAAAACTCAATTCAAATGAATGTTCATTACAATGCCAGTAAATGGTGATATCAAACAGTGGCATGAACGGCCTGCCATAGTTAAGTCAAACTTAAAGTCGATCTTATAGTCTTTGTGAAACACTCCCCAGAGTAGTAAGTTGGTCAAGATTTATCCCTTGAA
This sequence comes from Mesocentrotus franciscanus, assembly GCA_037976565.1. NCBI lineage: Eukaryota > Metazoa > Echinodermata > Echinoidea > Camarodonta > Strongylocentrotidae > Mesocentrotus > Mesocentrotus franciscanus. The sequence goes on from CP137671.1 coordinate 863,274, forward strand.
TGCTGTAAGCGCTGCGGTTGCCGGAGCTTAATCAGGGATAATATACTCAAAGTTCTTTGGAAGCGCATATTGTGATAATCATGCGCTATACATAAATAATACTACTGCTGCTGCCGCTATTATAACTACTACTACGACGACGACGACGGCGACGAATACTAGTACTACCACTTCTACAACTGCCATTACTGGTGGTGGTGCTGCTGCGCTGCTCCTATACTCTGTGCAATACTCGATTTTCTGCTGCTACTACTACTACTACTACTACTACTACTACTACTGATGCTAATATTACTACTCCTCTTACTATTACTTCTTCTATACTTCTACTACCACTGGTGATGTTGATGTTGATGTTGCCGTTGCCGCTACTACTCTACGCAATACGCTATTTCTGCTACTACTTCTACTTCTACTACTACTACTCCTACTATTACAACTTCTACCACTTCTTCAATACTACTTATTAATAAAATCGAAACCTTTTAATTAAGAAATGATGTACAAACCTGTCTGCGATGTATCCGAACACCAAGCTTCCTGTCAGTACTCCAACGAACCACAGTGACGATGAAATATCCGCAAGATCTTTGTTATCACATACTAAACCAAACTATAAAAAAAATGAAAATCAACATATAATTCCAGTTGGGCCGATATTATGTTATTTTTCATCAACATTCATTCAAACAAGCTGTAAATTAATTCGGGGATTTGTTGGAGAAGCATAGAAATCTCATGTAAATATTCATGTGACTCTTATTAAAGCGAGGTTTTCAAACTTTATACAGCTATTTCAATGGTTTATACGTTTACCTCTCTTTTCTTATGATAGCGCATAAATTCATTACAAATGGTGGTGAAATATTAACAGATCCCTGCTCAAATATTTGGTAATATTCATGTAACTCGCCAGACATAAAAAGGGCTATGTATCAAATGAAATTATTTTGATCATTAGACTAAACCTCAGGTTTAAATAAATCTCAAATAAAAGGATTCTTTAATATGCATTTGACCTTTGCTCTACAGTCCTATGCAATGCACACATATACGGTTATCGGCTCTCGCTGTTATACGTTGTAAAAAATGATCAATTCTTAATCAATTTACCAATTCCAAGCTATTTTGTCCCATATAATTACGGACCACATCAAGGTTTTAGTTTATGGAGTCATTGTATATGTATTAAGTTCATAGTTCGAGCTTAGATAAGTTAGACCAAATATGAAGTAAATTGACACATTTGATTTTAAGTTTTGTATAGACTGAAGTAAACAATATACACGGTAGTGTTACATTAAAATGACCTAATACGTGGCCTTGCCCTTTATTCCCCTCTATATTTTTCAAACTTTGAAATGCCTCTTGATTCCGAAATTTTCACACAAAATAGTTCCCCACGAAATAGATTTTTGCATATTAATTTCCATATGTAGTCTTTGTAAGGGAAATGTAATTCTTTCATCAATTATTCTTTTAAAATCCAGTTGGAAAACACATGAAGAAAAGTAAACGAACGAGGAACAACCGATTTCCCCGGGCCCTTTTGAAGATGTGTTTATTTTTCATCTTCTTGGTAGTCTTATGGGGCGTTGCAAGAAAGTTGCAATCAATTGCAAATCCCCAAAATCAAGCGTAAGTCTTGCGATCGATCGCAACTCAACTTTCTTGTAACGCCCCATTAGTAAGAGAGAGAGAGAGAGAGAGAGAGGGGAATAAAAGCTAGATATAGTTAACTTAATTTAATATTTAAAACTTTAATGATCCAAGGAAATTTAGGAGACTGAGTTGCAAATTTTGCAACTTGCAATCAATCGCAACTTTCTTGCAACGCCCCATTGGTATCTAAAACTATTTGAAACTGATTTTGCATTATTATCTCATTATAAGAGTACTACTTACATCCATATTAATGGTTGATGTGTACTGAGACGTGTCATGCTCCCATCCTGCAGAGCATGGTACGACATCCAAGGAATGGTAGTCGATGACCGGTGGTGCCGTGGTCGAGTTCCCATCAGGCAGTGGAACGAAAGGTAAGCTGGAGACATTGTACATAGAACACTGGTTGAATTCAGACGAGTTTGTCTGAGGTATACTGGCGTAGAGTTTCAACTCATCACACTCATCTATACTGACGTTCCATTCACTACAGTTTTCACTTTTCCATTCAGGAACCTGAAATGAGAATTCAAACCAATTCAATAGATTTTCATTCCATCAAGCTTAGATGGTCACAAACTATGCGAATCATGACGACTGGGTCTAGATCCGTTTAGAATCTGCACCGTGAACCCCTTGTGGTAGGGTCCATGGTTATACCTAGAAGGAGTTATCCGGCGCCTGGCCGGAATACTCCACAGGGAGCGGAGCCTGTGCACTTGAATGTCACTAATGCCTGAGTCACACCTTTGCGTATTAGGCTTGCGTATTGCTGCGTATTTATGGCAAGCCGTTTTAACATTTATTCCTATTTCTTGATATGAAGAAATGAATTCTTGATATCAAGAAATGATTTTGTGTTGTAAAGCAATGGTAATTCTTGATATCAAGAACTCGATTTCTTGATATCGAGAATTCATTTCTTGATATCAAGAAATGGGAATAAATGTTAAAACGGCTTGCCATAAATACGCAGCAATACGCAAGCCAAAATACGCAAAGGTGTGACTGAGGCATAAGTCTGAAAAGTATTTGGGTGTTATGATTAATGAAACTCTAAATTGGAACGATCATTGTAACGAAACATACATTAAATGCAGTAAGATCATCGGGATTATAAAGAGAAACTTTTCGAATTGCCAAAGTTCAGTTTTTAAAACCCCATTAGCATGGGATCCCTTTAAACCAATACATGTGAATATCATCGAGCGTGTTCAAAAACGCTATTTGAGAATGATGTGCCGAGACTGGCAATCAAATTATGTTACATTGTTAGAACGATTTAAGTGTACCAACTATATATAAGACGAATGTATCACAGACTCGCGATATTCTATAAGATTATCAACAATTTAGTCAATGTCAGACCAAGAATTACACCAGCAAATAGAATAAGTAGAAATGATCACAACAAAAAGATATATGTACCTTTTGCAAAATCCGATTACTACAAACTAATTTTATATAAGAACTACCAACGACTGGAACATGCTCCCATACAGTGTAATAATTACCATAACTCTCTCAGCTTTCAAAATCTTACTACAGATCCATCTTCATATAGAAGGATATATTGATATAAGTAATTACATTATTCCTCTAGTTTAAATAATACTATTATTTTTTCTCTCATATTGTATTCGTATAGTCAGTTATCCATTCATCTACTCATTTTCTGTCTGAAATAATACTACCTGTTAATGACACCTTCGTGCAATACAATACTCAACTCTTTAATAATTTGTCACCAATTTAACGTTTACATGCTATAACAATAAATGTCAATCAACAATGATACATCGAAAATAATATCGCTAGTGATATTCGTTTGTCTCGCAATGTGGTCAATAAGGAATCTAAAAGATCTCGACGTTTCGTGCGCCGCTGCAACACTTCGTCAGGTATATGAGAAATTGCTTGTAATCACGATATTCTGAGAACCTGAATCGAGCACCGTGTGCGTCGGCCAATAGGCCTTGTGCATTATTGTTTCCGATAATCGATCGAATTATAGACCGTCGCGCCGGTCCTCCCGTAGAGTATACACTGCAAAAACCAGAGTGTTAAATTTAACACCAAGGGTGTTAAATTTAACACTTTCTTGGTATCTATATCGTGCAACTCCTCTGGTGTTACTTAACACCATTTTCTGGAATTAGATAATTTCAATTCCACTTTTGGTGTTAATATTTGACAACTCCTACTGGTGTAGATTAACACCAATATCTGGAATCATAACAAATTCAATTCCACTTTTGGTGTTTATATTCTTGTTGATCCATTAGAGATTTTTCTATGTATGTCTAATGGTCCCACATTCCATATTCCCTATTATCGACCATTATCGACCAGGGTAGAGGAACCAGTGGTAAACTGATAATTCATAATCGATGTTGGCAACTGTCCACCAATAGGTATATTCTAATCTCCATTGCATTAACTCCATCACATAGATCATTTGAAGTAAATTCAAGATTAACATGTATGTGGTACAGGCTGGTACACATATATATATAATAAACATGCATGTTGTTTCTTGGTTAGTAATCATATAATCAATATATCTATTGCTAAAACGTTAATATAATTGTAACAAGATCGGACATAATAATCTATTGGTCAATAATTGCCAAAGGAAAATACAAATCACAAAATTGATGTGCATTGTCATAATTTGCTTAACAAATCATGATAAATGTATTTTTCTGTGAACACGTGTAAAGTAATCATTAAGCGCGCGTACACTTTGTGAAAACTTATTCGACCAATCAACCGCCTTAAACGAAATCACGTGATGATACTTTCAACACCAAGCATAAACCAACACCATGTTACTTAACACCCAGTAATTATTAATGCATGCTTAAATCTGACCGGTGTTAAAAATAACACCAATGGTGTCAAAAAAATTCAATACCATACTGGTGTTAGAAATTTAACACCCTGGTTTTTGCAGTGTAAAGCACCCTTGCTTACATTAGTTTTTATCACCTGACGAAGTGTTGCAGCGGCGCACGAAACGTCGAGATCTTTTAGATTCCTTATTGACCACATTGCGAGACAAACGAATATCACTAGCGATATTATTTTCGATACTACATCCGCAATGAGTAATATATTTAGCATTAACAATGATACAGTTCATAAAAATAAGGCAATCAACGTTTTTATAAGTATAACAAGGAGTAATCAACAAATAACATTTTGTATATTATCTTTTTTTTTTTTTTTTTTAGTCAGTGCTAATAACCTTTTTTGTATGCACTCTGTCATTGTAAAATCATCGCAATTCGTCTTTGCTGCAATGATTTTTTTTATTTTATTGTCAAATAACCATTTATCTATCTATTTTGTTTAATGTGTGATAATTACCACCTGTGGAAACTGAAGAAAACAGGACAAGGTTTTGTTTAATTTATAGAAAAAAAAATCTGACTTGGTAAGCCGAATGGGTATAATAACTGGTTCCAGAAGAGCGACTATAGAAAATGATAAATTAGGTAATTCCACTGATGGACAGAAAAGTATAACATCGAATACAAAATCATGTTAACATCAAGATCCGTATTCTACTAGTTCACTTAAACCAGACCTTCTGTCTAAGATCACAATTAATAAAGGAAATATTAGACCTCATGCTAACTTCCTTCATTAAACCTGAAACAATATCTTAAAGTCCAGCGTCGGTTTTTACTTTTACAAGACAAGAGTTCACCACCATAACTAAAAAAAAATCGAACTGATCCTTTTGCAAAACAATCAAAGAAAAATTATAGGTTTAAATCAAACTAGTCGTCCCGACCATTAAAATGCAGTCCCATTGTGCCTTCTATACTCTATTTCCTTTCAAACAGGACTTCGTTAGGCCTCTACAGTTTACTTACCCATATATCCAATCTATTGTATGATGAATTCAAAAGCCCTTCATAAAAAATCATAATAGCTACATTTATATTGTGCACGTAACCATCACATGCAGGGATGGATACCCAAGGCATATATTATTATTGCCCTGGCTTTGGCCTAGATGCTCTTATAATGCGGAAAGGGGCTATAAGCATTGAAGAAATACATTCGTCACCGGTTCCCATTCAGTACACCAGTTTACCCCAGTTTCTATCGACATTCAATTCAATTTTGAAGGTGCAGTACACACCATTAATCAACCATATATATTCTCATGACTTTTATAACACCGGTTTTGAAAACACAAAGAAGAACCAGGAGATGATCTCCCTGGAAGAACATAAGTAAAATACAGATGGCATTTATCATTTCGCTCTACTGCAGGATAGATTTGATTACGGTTCACATTCTTTTGTTACAAAACAGGCAGAGGTCGTGTCAAAACGACTGAATAAGTATCATGAATAAAAATGACATATTTTCTGTTGAATCTATTCTGGCGTCTAGTTCTGTAGTTCATTCTGGTGAAGATTGAAGAGTATGCGGCCTCTAGTTCGTTTAAAGGTCAAATTCTAAGACAATAAATGTCCATTAATTTGGTACCTACGGCAAGCCTATGTTATTTAGAAGTTGTTCGTTTTCATAGCATATCACAAAAATCTTCTAGCTACTGGATATCCTCAATTGAAATGTCGAAAAATAGCCTCCTCTCTTTGCCTAGAAAGTCGGTCACGGAGCTGGTCCACTATTTGTGACGTCACGCCCGGGACTCGTATATTCACGTACCCAGATGTTCCATAGAAAAACATGGGCAGAGAGATACGAATTTCTGCTATTTAGTTTCAAAGTTTAGTTTCATAACTCTATGTAGAATTCTTCACCTTCCCTTAATGTTTCATAGTATTAATATAAATTCCCTTTTTCAGGATTATGACATAAACAAGGCAACGATGCGCTATTAGTCGATATTTTCACCATGTAATTTTGGTTGAGTGTGTTGAATTTGGTGAGATTGTTTTCGTGTGCTCGGTAAAGTAGATCCGGTCGTTTGACTGCGTTCGAGTCTCTAGCTCTCTATTCTAGCCATCTCGTGTTCGGTCTATAGCTCGCTTTATATACCTCACTTAAGAAATCCAGCCATCTGATTGGTCGAAATTGCAGTCGTTGTTTTAACTATTCCCGAAAAATGCCAAAGCCATGTAATAGTTTAAAAAAATAGTTTAAAAATCCCGGCAAAGTTCAAATTACCGGGAATTAGTTCAGTCTTGCTGAAATACCCATTGGTTTACGTGTTAAAACTGGTTTGTGCGAGCACGGACACCATAAGTGTGCGAATAATCGGTCGCTAGCTTAATTTACCAATTTTTAATACATCGTAGCGCAGACGACCGTACGGCAATCTCTATCGTACTGAATTCCAAACAAGGCAAAATGGCTGAAGAAACTCTCCCAAGATTTCAACTTCTTGATGATGATCAAGAAGATTGCCAACACATGTAAGGTCTAATATATTATGATAGTCAAATCCAGTCAGTGGAGTCCCACACATTAATTGTTGTGTACTAGAGGGGTCTAGAGATCTACTGTCATTGACATTGTACTGAGTATTAAACTTTACCGCACCGCGGTAGACGTAGTCTAGACTACTTTACTTGGATGTAGAGACGTAAAGCTTGTAGCTTATTTGCCTCGTCACGTTGGGTAGTCTCTGATAGGGTGAAAACTTGAGTGGATGGGTTTTCCAGTGCCTCTCAACAACAGATTTGAATATATTATTAGATCTAACACTAACTAGATTCTATGTGTATTTAGTATTTATTTCTGCTCTTCCTGTTCTACCAGTTGATTGGTAAGTTGACTATTTTTTCATATAAAAGTATTAATGACTGCTTTAATATTCGAGAAATAGTTGTTTTTATACGCCTCGGAAGGTTACAATTGGGCTATTGCCCTCGGCATGCCTCGGGCAATAGCACAATTGTAACCTTCCCTTGAGCGTATAAAAACAACTATTTCTCTCAAAGCAGTCATTAATACTATATTATACATACACTTTCGATTCACGTACGGTACATATTTATATAATTATATTATAGTATTAATGACTGCTTTGAGAGAAATAGTTGTTTTTATACGCTCAAGGGAAGGTTACAATTGTGCTATTGCCCGAGGCGTTTTTATATGCTCAAGGGAAGGTTACAATTGTGCTATTGCCCGAGGCGTGCCGAGGGCAATAGCCCAATTGTAACCTTCCCGAGAGCGTATAAAAACAACTATTTCTCGAATATTAAAGCAGTCATTAATACTTTTATATGCCGAAAAATAGTCAACTTACCAATCAACTGGTAGAACAGGAAGAGCAGAAATAAATACTAAAAACACATAGAATCTAGTTAGTGTTAGATCTAATAATATGTTCAAATCTGTTGTTGAGAGGCACTGGAAAACCCATCCACTCAAGTTTTCACCCTATCAGAGACTACCCAACGTGACGAGGGGCAAATAAGCTACAAGCTTTACGTCTCTACATCCAAGTAAAGTAGTCTAGACTACGTCTACCGCGGTGCGGTAAAGTTTAATACTCAGTACAATGTCAATGACAGTAGATCTCTAGACCCTCTAGTACACAACAATTAATGTGTGGGACTCCACTGACTGGATTTGACTATCATAATATATTAGACCTTACATTGGTGTGCATGCTTGCTGTCAGCAGAATTAATCAAGTCTTGCATTTGATCATCATCAAGAAGTTGAAATCTTGGGAGAGTTTCTTCAGCCGTTTTTGCCTTGTTTGGAATTCAGTACGATAGAGATTGCCGTACGGTCGTCTGCGCTACGATGTATTAAAATTGGTAAATTAAGCTAGCGACCGATTATTCGCACACTTATGGTGTCCGTGCTCGCACAAACCAGTTTTTAACACGTAAACCAATGGGTATTTCAGCAAGACTGAACTAATTCCCGGTAATTGGAACTTTGCCGGGATTTTTAAACTATTTTTTTTAACTATTACATGGCTTTGGCATTTTTCGGGAATAGTTAAAACAACGACTGCAATTTCGACCAATCAGATGGCTGGATTTCTTAAGTGATCGAGGTATATAACAATTGATAATGGCTGGAGAGTTTGACCAGAACGATCTTTTTATGGATTTTGAAGAGTTTATGGAAGAAGATGATGAAAGTAATGAAGGAGAAAGGGACGAGAGTGCAGACGAGGATGATGGAAGTTGGGAGGACGCTAGTACAAGTGGGGGAGAAGACGATGGAGAAGTCGGAGAGCAAGGAGATGTCGACGTTCCTGCAGCCGGGGCCGGCGGAGTAGCGGCCTGGTCTTATACCTGCCGATTCCGCTCGCTTCACGAACGTTCGTGCAATTAAGAGCCGCATCATGCACTCGCGGATGAATATCGTTCATAGACGTCGTCCGCTAAATAGAGGAAGCTTGATCTCGTTCAAGTGTGATATATATATTTAAAACAAATATTTTACTGGTTCTGTATCCTTTTTTGAGGCAGTCACACACATCCATGATAATTACAGTCACAGTTCTAGGCCTATTCGTTTCACAAAACTGCTCCTGTACCTTATCTGATGACAAGATAATTATTTACACCCGCCTATTCATATACCTGCATATGATTTAACCTTGTTTTCCAAGCAGTAAACTCGTCTTAAAACTCTACCAAAAAGGATAATGTGAGGATATAAAAAGAAATCAGCGACTGGCAAATGTTGCTTAGTTATTCTTCATTCAAATAAAAACAGAAAATCTATCACATAAACTCGTTAACAAGAAAAATTCTAAGCTCTAACAGGATGGCATTTACATGGGCATATCATTGGCATTCACTCTCACCTGCCCGTGATCCCCGTTTGTGACGTCAAGAATAGAGGACCCGGCAATTCCGTGCATTTCCGGGTTTCCGACTTCGAGATTTTGGTGGAGTTTACTCGCATAAATTAACTATTCTGAACTTGTTTTGTCGGTTGAACGCCATTTAGTGTTATTCTGGCCGGGTTACAAGCTTTCTATTGATATAATTATCTCAATATTTGGGATTATCCTAGAATTTCACCTTTAAGACCAGGGCCCCGTATTACAAAGAGTTGATATCAATCGCAGCTTATTTGCGATTGATATCAATCGCAACTATGTACATAAGAGATATGAGATTGCAAACTTGCGATTGATTGGAGGACTTACGATTGATTTGGATCAATCGTAACTCTTTGTAAGACGGGGCCCAGATCGACAGTATTCCGTAACCAATAATTTAGGACATACAGTCAACAACTTATTTATACCCTTACCAAGATTTGTAATGAGTATGTGAAAAATGCATTTAATGTTTATTGAGAATGTGATACATATTAAAAAGCTTACATCGAAAAGTATTCAACAATGGCCCTAATTCAACCAAGTCCACCTTTCATTCCTGAGTTACGGGGGAAAAAACATCAAATTTACAAGGGGTAATAATGAATAATTAGTTGTTAACTGTTTACTGTCATCTAGAAGAGAGAATCAGTCAATCGGTCCATAACCCGGATAGGAAATCATTTGGAAGTGAATTGCTCTAGAAAAGTGACGCAAAAATCATTTAAAAAATTGCTCAATAGCTGACAATCTCACACTGGACAGCTTAACAAGACAATTTGATAGATTAAAAACATATCTCAAAATTGAGCGACTAGCTGACTTCTTTTACGAATTATTAAAATAAATATAAAGTATTATCATACAATTAAATATTATATATCTGATTGTAATGGATATCAAATTCATCGTCAAACGAAATGGCATTAAAATTCACTTAATAAATGTTGGTACTGGAATATATCGCTGCTTTTGAGGTTTCAAAGCTTTCAACTCGTCAATTCCAGCTCTTCCTTTTCCTTCCCAAATACTAACACTTCAACAAGCTCTGCTTCTAGTTAGTTCCTCCTTTCTCATGCTATTTCTATTATATTTGTCGTTGCATTATATATTTTTTTGTAATATACGTATTCATTGTATTATGTTTTGCATGAGAAATAAAAAATCATCATCACATGTAAGTAATTATATTAGATGATGTCCGCCCCCCCCCCCACCCCCTGCAAAAATAAATGTAATGGGACCCTGATGCTCAAACATGCGTTTTGCTTTTCGACGTTTCGTTATTGGTTATACGACGGTTCTATAACTATACAATAAATTAAATTAAATAAATTATGAAGTCCGACAGCTGGGTAGCTAACGCTGTACATGACATTGTGTATACACCAAAATTGGACCAATTTAGCATGCACAAGGCACATCCCTGTATGTATTAATGTGTGAGTACCCCCCGGGGTGTTCACCATGCAGGGACTCACCTCCCTGGTTTCACGAAACCGTCATAAGTTGCAAGTTCACCGACATCCCATTGAAACGCAATTAATAAATTGTAGGTGAACTTACTAAGACGGATTCGTGAAACATGCCCTGTTATATAATACAAGGTTGCGGTTTGGACATGAGCAAAATACATGGTTAGATCGATCATTCAACTTGAGATTGTGTTATTATGTGTATTAACTTAAAAACATGTCTAGCTGACCCTATCATCAAATATGGACTTACCATACACCAATGATCGGCCGATCCACCAAGAAACACGATAGATATGGCATGGAAAGCAGTGGGAACAGACAAGAGAAAGAAGATGACATAGATGTACATCTGATAACGACCAAACTCCCCTATGGTGACAAGAATGTCATCGAATTTCATGATTGCTCTCTAACACAGCACCAGTCAAAGTAGAATATGCAAGGTGAATGGTGATTTACACGTCTTTGTCGTTTACGAATTTCACGTCCTACTCATCTGTGTTAAGTTGTAGGAGATGGCCTTGGCCTGGACGCAGTAAGTATATGCTACACACTGAATCGGCGAGTCCGCGAGGAGCGTTTCATTCTTTCAAATGCTATGCTGGCGCGTGATGCTCAGAGCTATGTGGGGGGTTGAGTATGACTTGTAATGCACGCATAATATATGCATACATACATTATACCTGCGCGGCATGGCGGGGCGTACATTATGCCCATGCCTACAGACCTACACACTTTCGAGGCATTGTTATTGTAAACACTAATTACAGCAAGATATCGATCGATGAGCTAATTGATAAGGTGCATATTTTGCCCAGAATGTACAGTTGAATTGTTGCTATCATATATCCTGTGTATATGATACATCAAGGAGATCCTAGAATCTTCTTGGTTTCATATACTTTCATACTACTATATAGCTCGTATATGAGGTAGAATTTATCATCATCACGTACCTGGGGGTGTTTCACAAAGAGTAAGATCGACTTTAAGTTGGGCAGGCCGTTCGTGCCACTGTTTGCTCTCACCATTATGCAGGTACGTATAGCCACGGGGGCCGGGGGGGGGGAACGGGAGGGGGCACGTGCCCCCAACATTTCTTTAGATATAATAGTTTTTCTTTCAATAATGATTATTATCAAAAAGTGTAAATTCTGTAGATTTGTGACCACGATTTGTTGATCGAGAGACCAATTAATGCCAGTATAAATGGTAAGAGCAAACAGTACGTACGTGGCATGAACGGCTTGCCATAGTTAAAGTACAAGTCCACTCCACTGAAAAGTTGAGCTGATTAGATAGACAAAAATCTAAAAAGCCCAAATATAACTTGGTTTTGGAAAATGGTGCTCAGATTTATTTTTAATAATTTTTTTTAATGAGCAAAAACAAGTTAATGATCGAGTCGGTTGTGACGTAGGGTCCTCACAACACAGATTCGTAATGTAACCAAATTTAATGCATACGTCTTTGTGAAGTACCTCGATACAAACTATTTCATTCACCTGATAAGAATAATGAAACACTATTATTCTTATCAGGTGAATGAAATAGTTTGTATAGAGGCACTTCACAAAGACATATGCATTAAATTTGGTTACATTACGAAAATAGCCTATTGTCAGAATGTATACCGCTGGCACTTTCGTTGTGAGGAGCATACGTCACATCCGTACAAGCAATATAAATGTTTTGCTCGAAATACCCGAAACAAAAATCGCTCTTAAAAATCACCTGATTGAAGTACGCCCGTGATATTTGGCAGTTTTAACCTTTGATTTATTTACAACATGTTATAATTTTTGAAAATCGGAGTGGACTTGGGCTTTAAGTCCAACTTAAAGTCGATCTTAGTCTTTGTGAAACACCCCCAGGTCTGTAGTCTTACTGACGTCATTTGTCTATTATCTGCTTTGTCATTGATGTGGAAATAATTAGCCTAACAATTGCGGTGAGAATTAAGGACATCATAATTATATGGATTATGGAGTGCATATACCTTCGTGGAAAATGGCATGCAAAGGTTCGTCGCTACTAACGTACAGCTCTATATAGCGCCTTAATTTTTAAAAATCGGAACTGGGTCGCTTTCGAACGTTGATGACCTCCCCAATGATGTCAGTTCCCCCTTCAATATAATTATAGGCCTATAGGCCCAGGCGCGGATCCAGGGGGCCAGGGGCCTTGCCCCCTGCCCCCAAAAAAAAAGAGAGAGAGAGAGAAGGAAAAGAAGGAAAGGGAAAGAGGAGAGAAAGGGAAAGAAAGAAGAGGAAGCAGAAAAGAAAAGAGGAAAGAAGTAGATCAGGGGCCGAAAGGGCCTTGCCTCCCAGGCTGTTGCCCCAGCAAAAAAAAAGAGAGAGAAGGAAGGAAGGAAAGGGAAAGAAAAAAGAGGGAAGGAAATAAAGAGGAAGAAGAAAAGAAAAGAAGGGGGATATCAGTTGCGATTTCCCGCCGAGAAGTTGTGGATCGAGGGAGGGGCAAGTCCTTGCCTATCCCCGCCAAGGGAAGGGAAAGGAAATAGGAGAGCTAAAGGAAACAGAAAAGAGGAAGAAGAAAAGAAAGGATGTAAAGAAGGGAGATCAGTTTAATACGATTAATTCGGCCACCAACGTCCGGATCAGGGGACCGAAAGGCCCTTGCCTCCCAGCAAACTTAAAGAGAGAGAGAAGGGAAGGGAAAAGGCCCACGCCAATTAGTGACCTGCCAGTGTCACAAATAAGGTATAAAAAAGCTCATCTGACCGTAATTAAATGCTTAAAACCCCTGAGCTTCCGGGGGCTCCGCCCCCTGGATCCCGCGCCAATTCGTGACCTGCCAGTGTCACAAATAAGGTATCAAAATATGCTCATCTGACCGTAATTAAATGCCTAAAACCCCTGAGCTTCCGGGGGCTCTGCCCCCTGGACCCCACCTAGGGCCCTAAGGCGGGCCCCTGGATGCTCATCTAAGGTAATTTAATGCCTAAAACTCCTGTGCTTCTGGGGGCTCCGCCCCCTGGACCCCACACCAATTAGTGTCATGCCAGTGTCACAAATAAGGTATACAAATATGCTCATCTGACCGTAATTAAATGCCCATACGCCCTGAGCTTCAGGGGCTCCGCCCCTTGACCCCCGCTGGGGCTTTGCCCCTAGACCACACGCCAATTTACGCTACGCTCTGCCTGATCATAAATACTTTAGCCTCCCCACCCACTTTGAAAAACGTTCAGCAGGGCCTCCATGTAAGAGTGGTGGTGCTGCGTATTTTTTTTGCCCCCAACTTACGCTCATTACGCCACTTCTTTAGTGGTCACCATTACTTACCAATATTTGGCTCACACAATTTTAAATTTGGGCCCCCCCCCAAGAAATCCTGGATCCGCGCCTGTATAGGCCTACGGTACACGGACGTCACACTGTTACTAAACGGGGAGGGGATATAATGCTTTAGCCCTCCCCGCACAGCTGTACGAGGAGGGTTGGGGGGTCTTTGGGCTGCAGCCCTCGAGAATATTCTGAATCAATAATCTGGTATCATTCTGGCACCTTGCCAGTCGCTTCACTCGCTCGTAAAAGTTGGCAGCCCCCTCCCACGTGCTTGGAAAAATATAGAGTTTGATCAGGTCCATGGTTTGATTCACAACCGGATTTCTCCTTCTTGTTCCTGCGTTTAATAGGAAGGGGGTGGGGTGAATTGGTCTGTGCCGGAAAAGAAATGTTTGTTACACCTTCTATACGTAATGAATATGATATGTGCAGATTGCCTTCAGAATAATTTATAAACGGATGATTTGTCATACATGAATGAATGTCTATCATGGCACAAAGTTGTTTTTCTTCTCTTTCTCTCTCTCTCTCTCTCTCTCTCTCTATCTCTATCTCTATCTCTCTTTCTCTTTCTCTCTCTCTCTCTTTCTTCCCGAAGCACTCGAAAGTGATTATACAAGAATATACTAAGAACACGATCGCGACCACTTTCGAAAAAAACACAACTCAATTAGGCCTATACGTAACCCTATCGTACATCCCATAGAAATTATGTTCGGATTAGGCCATATAAAAAAAATATTCATATTGGGGGCCGCCTGCTCTTTTTTTTTCAATTTTTTTTTTCAATCTTAATGAAAAAACATGAAAAACATACTGCTAAAATGGTCTTTTTGTGAATTAAAAAAACAACAACATAAATGCTGGCGGCCATCTTGAAAAAAGCCCGACCAGCTCTTATTTTTTCGTACCACGGCGAGCCCAGATTCCTATTATTTCATGAGGGGAGAGAGGGAGGGAGGGGGAGGTAGGGGAGGGAGTGTGGGGACCTATCAGGATATTGTCGGTGAAATTGCGCTGCCGTCGGTTAAATTTGTAGACATTGGCATTAATGTATTTTGTCGGTAATTGGTGGCTAGTTTTGTCGGTTATCGATGGCCTCTACACCCAGTGGTGAAAAAACAGGTAAAAACACGCTAATTTTACCTTAAAAAAGTAAAATAAAGGGGTGGGTGTTGAGTAAAAAGTAAATATTTTCTCACGAATTGGGCAACACCTCCCCCGCTTCAGCTTATTCGCCGGCTGGCTGATTCGCCGCTAAAAATTTTGCCGTCGGCCGGATCCACCCCGGTCTATACCCCCCCCATCTGAAATGGGTTTAGCGACGCCCCTGGCAGTAGGTCAAATAACTCTGCAGCCAATAGACCAGTTTAATGATTTTATGCATATTTTTGTACAAAACTTTCTCTTGAAATCTAAAAAGCTTATCACATGCTTGTCAGACATAGCAACATAATAATGTATGCAAAGCGGATTCCATCTATACATGATAGAGATGTCATTATACATAACATGTGAAATGACTGGTAACCATGCAGGGTTTAGGAAGAGAAACATGCAGAAATTGAAATACAGGTTTATTTGGAAATTTGACGCTCCTCGAGGCAGCCTGAGCTTTACGAGCTGCTAATGCTAGGTTTATGCTAGGTTTACATTATTATTTTCCCGGCGGCCACGGCAATCACGTTTCAGGCCACCGTGGACAAAACGGGATGGACGTGAGACAATTATTAACGCGGTGGACGGAATGGGCAAACGTGACAGGCCATGATTGCCGTGGATGCCGGGCAAGATTTTTAAACTGTTAAAAAAATTGCCACGGCAGACACGGTGCGGATGAGAAACCTAGAAGGCCGTAGTAAAACGGGGTGAACGCAACAAACTTCGTGACAGTACGTAGTTTTAAAAAATACAGAGAAAAGATGGCCAAAAGCCCACGGCGCACTACGTTTCGGGCAAACGGAGCTGCCGTGGCCGCCGGGGACATAGTGTTCCCGGCGGCCACGGCTACCTTTACACTTTGTTCCCGGCGGCCACGGCAGCCCCGTTTGCCAGAAACGTAGCGCGTAGGACTTTGGCCATTTTTTCTCTGTATTCAAGTTTTGTTAGGTCTTAATTGCTAAGTTTTCTCACGGTCTATCACGGTATCCGTGACGGTCCGTGGGAGGGAAAGGGGCTGCTGTCCCGAAGGCTCCAAGGCGCACTACAGTTCGGCCCGCGGTCTACCACGCCTGCCAGTACGTAGATCCCTCCCGGCCCGTCACGTTCTGATGGGGGCCCTCACGTTTTTCACGTTCTATCAAGCCTTTCTACGGATTAAACGTGGACGCCGGGGCCGGAGCTCTGGAGCACATTTATGCCCATGCACGGTATAAAAAGAAGGCCTCCCAAGCAATAGCAATCATTGTATCCTGAGACCACGCGCGCCGTGTCAGACCGTAATAGGACGCAACGCTCCGTAGCGCGTCGGGCCCGTAAACCGTCCCACTACGGACCACCTCCAAGTTTTGTTACGGCGTATTACGTACTGTCACGTATTGGTGCGTTAACCCCGTTTTACTACGGCCTACTAGGTTTTCCATTCGCACCGTAACTGCCGGGACAAACTTTTGACAGTTTTAAAATCTGGCACGTTTGGCCATTCCGACCCCGCGTCGTCTCACGTCCATCCCGTTTTGTCCACGGTGGCCTGAAACGTGATTGGGAGGCGTGCATGGGCACCGCCGGGAACATTGTGCAAATGTAGCATTACAAAACTTGAATACAGAGGAAAAAATGGCCAAAATCCCTCGGCGCACTATACGTTTCGGGCAAACGGGGCTGCCATGGCCGCGGGAACATAATATAAACCTAGCATAACCAACATGCCTGATAGACATAACTACAGCCCTAGTAAAAAGCATTTATATTTAATAGTTAATCATTTTTAGCCTAAGCAGGGGCGGCGATTTCTTTTCATGACCGGGGGGGGGGGCGGATTGCGAGGGAAGAGTGTCGTAATGACCAAAAACGTGGGGGGCAGGAAAAAAATCCGCATCACCACCATTCTTACATGTTACATGAAGGCCCCGCGGAACGTTTTTCAAAGTGGAAGGGGGGGCTAAGGTTTTAACGATCAGGTAGAGCAAAGCAAGTGGAGCGTAAATTGGCGTGGGGTCCAGGGGCAAAGCCCCGGCGGGGGTCAAGGGACGAAGCCCCCGGAAGCTCAGGGGTTTTAGGCATTTAATAACGGTCATATGAGCATCCAGGGGCCCGCTTTAGGGCCCTGGTGGGGTCCAGGGGGCGGAGCCCCCGGAAGCTAATGGGTTTTAGTCATTTAATTACCGTCAAATGAGCAACCAGGGGCACGCTTTAAGGCCCTTGGTGGGGTCCAGGGGGCAGAGCCCCCGGAAGCTCAGGGGTATTAGGCATTTAATAACGGTCAGATAAGAATTCAGGGGCCCGCCTTAGGGCCCTGGTGGGGTCAAGGGGCGGAGCCCCCTGAAGCTCAGGGGTTTTAGGCATTTAATTACGGTCAGATGAGCAACCAGGGGCACGCTTTAGGGCTCTTGGTGGGGTCCAGGGGGCAAACCCCCGGAAGCTCAGGGGAAAATCATGCCATTTCAGCAACATTCGTAAATCACTGGTATCGAATTAGAAATAAACCCCTTCTTTAATTTTATTGGGGGGGGGCCAACTGCCCCTAAGCCCCCCATCAGTATGCCTGTACGAGGGAGCATAGTGAACAAGAAGGGTGAAGGTGACAGAAGTGACTACCCCTCAGTTTTTAAATTTTGTTTGTATTATAAAAACTATAGTATAAGAACAAGCAATATACTTTTTGCACACTTCAGTTTTATACAATATCTACATGTACATTTTGAAGGATATTATGCGAGGGAGCGTATCTTCCGAGTGAGAAGATTTTTGCATTTTTATTTGTCTATACGCTGCACTCTTGGGCCCTCCAGAGCCTAAAAGTGTGTTGCAGCCAGTATTTGCTATACATTTTTTTTGGCACTTTTTCAAATTTTCGGGGGGGTATGATCCCCCCTACAAAAATCGAGGGGGGACGTGTCCCACCCCCCCGTCCCCGGGATCGCCGCCCCTGAGCCTAAGTAAATGCACGCTGTACGTATTCAACCCATAGCTTCCACTTTGACATTTTAAAGATAATGCAAAAGGTTAGAAAAGGCAATTGCAAGGCCTTTACTCGTTTTATTTATAAATTAATATGTTAAGTGGTTTGTATTAGATGACACAGGGTTGATATAATCTCTGTTGTCGAAAACAAATAATTATGTCAACAATGCATGCTAGTGAATATGAAGATAAAGGCTATAAAGCTAAAGAATATTGATGGATCAAAGGGCGATTGTAAATCATCTGATTTTGATTTACAATCCTTCACTTACAAAATGGATTTTATAATAAAAGATTGTTATACTGGTCGAAATAGTCTTATCCTAATGTAGTAATATGACTATCACTTTATCTTATCCTTGTCATACCCTTTTGCCCATGTAATTTTTAAAGAAAAGAACTTCTTCGTGATACCCGTTTGCTATAGAACTTGCATACCTATGTCATAATCCATTAGGCCTACATGCATGTGCATAATAAGACATTATTAACTTCAATAAGCTATTGTATATAGATCTCAATGGCGGGTCAGTGGAGAATCTGGCATTTACAGGAATGATAGAAGGATAGAGGAGTATAGGAAGGAGGGGGTTACTATGGTTGGACAGTCTGCAGAGATGGCTTAGGAGAGAGGAGTGAAAGACCAGGGGAAAGGATGTAGCTCCTGACGAAAGCTGGAAACAGAGAAGTGTGTGATCGCCTAAATACATGAAGATAGATATGACACCTAGAGAGCGAGAGAGAAAGATAGAGAGAGAGATAGAGAGAGATAGAGAGAGAGAGATAGAGAGATAGAGAGAGAGGTCCCATAGAAATCATGTTCGGACTACTTTAGTACGCCCTGGGCTCCGTAGCACAAAGCTTAGCAATCTATCGCGTGATTGAATTTTGCAATTAATTGCACATAATAGTGATCAATGCAATCAATCGCAAAAATCGATTATATATTAATACGACCAATTGCTAATTTTGTGACTCAAATATTTTGGTCACGTCCTAAGAATGAAACCCACAAGATACCCCAAAATTGCTGTTGAAGGAAACGTCACGGGAAATCGACGCAGACGCCGTCCACCCAAAAGATGGCTTGACTGCATCTCAGAGGACTGCAAAGCAAGATCCATAACAAGGCTGGCAGATGCATTATTGTGCATTATGCATAATTTGTTGTTGATGGACGAGACTATTGTTTGTTTGTTTTTAATTGCCATATTAGGTCCATTTTTCATTTCAAAAGTAGTTGCGGTTGTAACATACCAGCTCTACTTTACACCTCCACACTAAAAGAAAATACGAATACGATTAAATATTGTAGCGTATTTTATGGAAGCAAATAACATTCATTCTAACCCCTTAACTTGTTGAGTTCAATTTATCGTTCACGGCCTTGCTGAAAAGCAGCTTCTAGCTGATAGCAGGCTTTTTAACCGTGATTAAATAAATAAATACAATAGATAAGTTTATTTTTCTTCACTTAATGTACAAGTCCACTCCACTGAAAAGTTGAGCTGATTGGATAGACAAAAATCTAAAAAGCCCACATATAACTTGGTTTTGAAAAATGGTGCTCAGAATTATTTTTAATATTTTTTTTAATGAGCAAAAAACAAGTTAATGGTCGAGCCGGTCCCCCCCCCCACAATGCATTTTTTGTGACGTAGGGGCCTCACAACACAGATTCGTAATGTAACCAAATTTAGGGCATACGTCTTTGTGAACTGCCTCGATACAAACTATATCATTCACCTGATAAGAATAACAGTATGCAAACTGCATATATTAAGTGTTGCTAGGTAGGGCAAGCCATAATGTTTGTCCTACCTGGCAAGACTAATGTTACAGTTCTGATTATATTGTCTATTGAAATACTTATCAGGTGAATGAAATAGTTTGTATCGAGGCACTTCACAAAGACGTATGCATTTAATTTGGTTACATTACGAAAATAGCCTATTGTCAGAATGTAAACTGCTGGCACTTTCGTCGTGAGGAGCATACACGTCACATCCGTACGGCAATTTAACCGTTTTGCTCGAAATAACCGAAACAAAAATCGCTCTTAAAAATCACCTGATTGAAGTACGCCCGTGATATTTGGTAGTTTTAACCTTTGATTTATTTACAACATGCTATAATTTTGGAAAATTGGAGTGGACTTGGGCTTTAAACGTATTGAGGTTACACATATATCATTCAGAGCATGAACAGGACTACCATAATATTAAACCTTAACATATATTCTGTTATCGGATTATAGGAGTTGCAGAGAGGAAATTGCTACAGTTATTTTGATAACTGCTGGTCAGGTAGTATGGATGATAGCAAACATGATATAGAAGGATGGTAATAACATTCTAGTGTGGCCCTGATTAATCGCGATAAATGAGTTTCATTGACCCCCCCCCTCAATAATTTATTTCTCGTTTAACTTGGTCTAACCATGAACTACTTCGTATAGATAGGTCATGGTCAAACTTACCGCACACCAATGATCCGATGATCCAGCCAAGAACACGATAGATATGGCATGAAAAGCATTGGGGATGGCGACTAAAACATAAACGATGTATATCAACTTTTGATAACGACCGAACTCCCCGACAGTGGTAAGAATTTCATCGAATTTCATGATTGTGCTTTAACAGCAACACAGTGAAGACCGAGTGTTCAGGGAGATGCTAGAAATACGCACCGAGTTAGACTAGTTACATCTTGTTGTATTTATACTCGGAGTTTCTGCATACTCGTTTATAACGATCGACAACTCGACCCCGTCATGCTTCATAAACACCAGCAATACAATGTGTACGTGTCATGTATTTTCAACCTGGGTCCTCATTTGGTTCACTTGATTACAAATGGCTTATAGTGTCCCGTTTCACCTCTGATAAATGCCCCTTTTATTTTGACACGCACTCCTTTTTCTTTCAAATAAGTGCCCTTTTTCATCTAATCAGTGCCCCTTTTTCTTTTCTTTTTAAACAAGAGCCCCTTCCATTTCTCTCATAACTGCCCCTTTTCACCTGTGATAAATTCCGTTTTTAAATCTGTGATAATTGACCTTTTTACTTTGACACGTGTTTCTTTTCCTTTTCTAATAAGTGTCATTTTTCCTTCTGATAAGTGCCCCCTTTCCTTTCACCGTAACATGTGCCCCTAATTTAAAGTCACTAAGAGCAACTTTTTTATCCCCCAAAACTTGCTTGCTACGCTCGCTCGCGTTTGTAGTCGATATAATTATATTATTCTAATTCTTATTAAAGGTATTTTCAGTCTCTCATAATAAGAATGTGCTTAAATACCAATCAGTATTGATTTTTCCCTCTTTATTTCATGTAAATTTTCCGAAGTTTCGCACTGCGACCTCACAAATCTTGAAATTTTTGCTCGCTCGCTTGAAAATGAATATTCAGACCATCACACCCGACTGCAAAGTATGGTGCTTGAGCAGTGTCTCGCATAGTGTAAAGGGATAGAGACAAAAAGTTAAAGCATCCCTGTTAATTTAATCACAATGTACGGTGATATAATGTCACCTAACAATTATATATTTTTGCTTTGAGGTTTCCCTTTGTAGGTGCCCCTTTTTGTGGTACCCTCATTTTGTAAGACACTCCTCTGCCCCTGCCTTGTTCAGTCCCAATGAATGAGTTTCAACAACCCCCACCCCACCCCCGGCCCCACACACACAATAATTGAGTGATCGTCTAACAAACTTACCGCACACTAATGATCCGATGATCCCGCCAAGAACACGATAGATATGAAATGAGATGAAGTGGGGATGGCGACTAAAACATAAACGATGTATATCAACTTCTGATAACGACCAAACTCCCCGACAGTGGCAAGAATTTCCTCGAATTTCATGATTTCGCTTTAACAGCAACAGTCAAGGTCCAGACCGAGTGTTAAGGAAGATGCTAGAAATAGGCGTCTCCGGGCGTCTGAGTTATACTACAAAATGTTGTAGTATATATGCAAGGTGTTTCTGCATACTAATAAATAACGACACATTGACCCCTCTACACTTTGCATGCTTCATAAAAACCAACACTAAAATATACATTTACAACCTGGGTCACCTTATGTGCGTCACTTGAATACAAAACGCATAAGTGCCCTATTTCGCCTCTGTAAAGTGCTCCTTTTATTTTGACCTGCGCCCCTTTTCCTATCAAATAAGTGCCCCTTTCCTTTATAGCTAGTGCCCCTTTTCCTTTATAGCAAGTGCCCTTTTTCCATTCTCATAAGTGTCCCTTTTCATCCCTGGTGAGTGGTTATTTTTAGATGCGAGAAGTGCCCCTTTTAACTTTTGATAATTGCCCTTTTTCTTTGACACCTGCCCATTTTCACCTTCTAATAAGTATCCTTTTTCCTTCACATAAGTGCCCATTTTCCTTTTCTTTTATAAAAGTCCCTTCCCCTTTCCATAAATGACCCTTTCACCTCTGATAAATGCCCCTATTAAAATCAGATAGGTGCCCTTTTCCTTCAAAAAATGCCCTTTTCCATTCTCATTAGTGCCTTTATTTTCATCTCTCGTGAGCGCCCCTTTTAAGGTGCGAGAATTGCCATATTTTCGCCTCTTATAATTGCCTTTTTTACTTTGACACGTGCTCCTTTTCTTTCCTAATAAAACAAAATGACCTTTTTTCCCTTCTGATAAGTGCCCCCTTTCCTTTCACCTTAATTACATGTGTCCCTAATTTAAAGCCACTAGATCAACTTTTTCATTCCCCCAAAGCTTTCTCGCTACGTTCGCACGCGTTCATGGTAGATATAATTATATTATTCTAATTCTTACTAGAGCATCATTCAGTCTCTCATAGTAAGATTGTGCTTAAAACACCACCAGGATCATTTTTCCTCTTTTGATAAGATGTCATTTCTTCGCACTGCGACCTCACGTCTCTCGCTTGCTTGAAAATGAATATTCAGACCATCACACGTACCAACTGCAAAATATAGTGCTTTAGCAGTATCTTGGACCATGTAAAGAGAAGAAACAAATGGTGAAATCATCCCGGATAATGTAATCACAATGTGCAGGGATATACATGTACCAATGTCACCTAAGTATTATATATTCTTGCTTTGAGGTTTCCCTTTGTAGGTGCCCCTGTTTTGTTGGTGCCCCACTTTGGAAGACACTCCTCCGCCCCTGCCTTGTTTAGTCGCGATGAATGAGTTTCATCAGGGAGGTGCATCAAATCCCTGGTTTCATCGACCCCCCCCCGCAAATTTAATTCTCGTATGACTGGGTCTAACAAACTTACCGCACACCAATGATCCGATGATCCAGCAAGGAACACGATAGATATGGCATGAAAAGCAATGGGGATGGCGACTAAAACATAAACGCTGTATATCAACTTTTGATAACGACCGAACTCCCCGACAGTGGTAAGAATTTCATCGAATTTCATGATTGTGCTTTAACAGCAACACCATGCAGTCTAAACCGAGTGTGCAGGGAGATGCTAGAAATACACACTGAGTTAGACTAGTTAATCTTGTTGTATATATACTCGGAGTTTCTGCATACTAATTTATAACGATCGACAACTCGACCCCGTCATGCTTCATAAACACCAGCAATAAAATGTGTACGTGTCATGTATTTTCAACCTGGGTCCTCATTTGGTTCACTTGATTACAAATGGCTTATAGTGTCCCGTTTCACCTCTGATAAATGCCCCTTTTATTTTGACACGCACCCCTTTTTCTTTCACATAATAATAATAATAATAATAATAATAATAATAATAATAATAATAATAATAATATTAATAATAATAATAAGTGCCCCTTTTTCATCTAATTAGTGCCCCCATACCATTTTTCTCATAACTGCCCCTTTTTACCTCTAATAAATCCCTCTATTAAAATCTTATAGGTGCCCCTTTTCCTTCGAGAAAATGTCCTTTTAATCTGTGATAATTGCCCTTTTTACTTTGACACGTGTTCTTTTCCTTTTCTAATAAGTGTCATTTTTCCTTCTGATAAGTGCCCCCTTTCCTTTGCCCCATAACATGTGCCCCTAATTTAAAGTCACTAAGAGCAACTTTTCTATCCCCAAAAACTTTCTTGCTACGCTCGCTCGCGTTTTTACTTGATATAATTACATGTATATTTTTCTAATTCTTATTAAAGGTATTTTTAGTCTCTCATGATAAAAATGTGCTTAAATCCCGATCAGGATTGATTTTTCCTCTTTATAACATATAATTTTTCGCACTGCGACCTCACAAATCGTGAAATTTCTGCTCGCTCGCTTGAAAATGAATATTCAGACCATCACACCCAACTGCAAAGTATGGTGCTTGAGCAGTATCTTGGACCATGTAAAGGGAGAAACAAATAGTGAAATCATCCCGGATAATGTAATCACAATGTACGGGGATATACCAATCTCTACAAATTATATATTTTCGCTTTGAGGTTTGCCTTTGTAGGTACCCTTTTTCCAGAAAGTGCCCTTTTTGTGGTGCCCTCACTTTGTAAGACACTCTTCCGCCCCCGCCTTGTTCAGTCCCAAATAATTATTTTCATCGGCACCCCCCACACACACACACAATAATTGAGTTCTCGTCTAACAAACTTACCGCACACCAATGATCCGATGATCCCGCCAAGAACACGATAGATATGAAATGAGATGAAGTCGGAATGGCGACTAAAACATAAACGATGTATATCAACTTCTGATAACGACCAAACTCCCCGACAGTGGTAAGAATTTCATCGAATTTCATGATTTCGCTTTAACAGCAACACCATGCAGTCAAAGTCTAAACCGATTGTTGAACGAGAGGATGCTAGAAATAGGCGTCTGAGCTAGACTAGTAAATCTTGTATATATGCAAGGTGTTCCGATCTGCAGACCAATATATAACGACACATTGACCCCTCTAAAACCTCTCATGAAAACAAAACAATAAAGTAACCATTTACAAACTGGGTCACCTTATGTGGGTCACTTGAATACAAAAGGCATAAGTGCCCCTTTCTCCTCTGTAAAATGCTTCATTTATTTTGACACGCGCCCCTTTTCCTATTAAATAAGTGCCCCTTTTTCTTTATAATAAGTGCCCCTTTCCTTTATAGCAAGTGCCCTTTTTCCATTCTCATAAGTGTCCCTTTTCATCCCTGGTGAGTGGTTATTTTCAGATGCGAGAAGTGCCCCTTTTAAACTTTTGATAATTGCCCTTCTTCTTTGACACCTGCCCATTTTCACCTTCTAATAAGTA
The DNA here is from genome assembly GCA_037976565.1 of Mesocentrotus franciscanus. Taxonomy (NCBI): domain Eukaryota; kingdom Metazoa; phylum Echinodermata; class Echinoidea; order Camarodonta; family Strongylocentrotidae; genus Mesocentrotus; species Mesocentrotus franciscanus. The sequence goes on from CP137671.1 coordinate 888,889, forward strand.
TCCTTTTTCCTTCACATAAGTGCCCATTTTCCTTTTCTTTTATAAAAGTCCCTTCCCCTTTCCATAAATGACCCTTTCACCTCTGATAAATGCCCCTATTAAAATCAGATAGGTGTCCTTTTCCTTCAAAAAGTGCCCTTTTCCATTCTCATTAGTGCCCTTATTTTCATCTCTCGTGAGCGCCCCTTTAAAGGTGCGAGAATTGCCATATTTTCGCCTCTTATAATTGCCTTTTTTACTTTGACACGTGCTCCTTTTCTTTCCTAATAAAACAAAATGTCCTTTTTCCCTTCTGATAAGTGCCCCCTTTCCTTTCACCTTAATTACATGTGTCCCTAATTTAAAGCCACTAGATCAACTTTTTCATTCCCCCAAAGCTTTCTCGCTACGTTCGCACGCGTTTATGGTAGATATAATTATATTATTCTAATTCTTACTAGAGCATCATTCAGTCTCTCATAGTAAGATTGTGCTTAAAACACCACCAGGATCGTTTTTCCTCTTTTGATAAGATGTCATTTCTTCGCACTGCGACCTCACGTCTCTCGCTTGCTTGAAAATGAATATTCAGACCATCACACGTACCAACTGCAAAATATTGTGCTTTAGCAGTATCTTGGACCATGTAAAGAGAAGAAACAAATGGTGAAATCATCCCGGATAATGTAATCACAACGTGCAGGGATATACATGTACCAATGTCACCTAAGTATTATATATTCTTGCTTTGAGGTTTCCCTTGTAGGTGCCCCTGTTTTGTTGGTGCCCCACTTTGGAAGACACTCCTCCGCCCCTGCCTTGTTTAGTCGCGATGAATGAGTTTCATCAGGGAGGTGCATCAAATCCCTGGTTTCATCGACCCCCCCCCGCAAATTTAATTCTCGTATGACTGGGTCTAACAAACTTACCGCACACCAATGATCCGATGATCCAGCCAAGAACACGATAGATATGGCATGAAAAGCAATGGGGATGGCGACTAAAACATAAACGATGTATATCAACTTCTGATAACGACCGAACTCCCCGACAGTGGTAAGAATTTCATCGAATTTCATGATTGTGCTTTAACAGCAACACAGTGAAGACCGAGTGTTCAGGGAGATGCTAGAAATACACACTGAGTAATTAGACCATGTCTTGTTATAATTATGCAAGTAGTTTGTATAATAACTTATTTATTTGAGGGCGCAACCCGTCATGCTTCACAAACAACAATAATGGAATATACATGCATGCATGCACAACCTGTGCCACCTGAATTCACTATCCCCCACGTACCTACTCGGAAAAAAAACACACCGGTCCCATGCATCTACCAAAGTTTTCCTGTTCTCACGGTCATGGTTAGTTCACTGCCTGGGTCGAATGTCCGTGTAGAACGCCCAATTAGCTGAGAAAATAACACACCCTTTAATTAAAGGTATATAGACCAGTTTTGGAAACGCCCCCTCTCAAAAAATGAAATGGAAGCTCTTATTAAAAATCATGTGAAAGAATATGTTTTCACTAATACGTGATGATACAAAATTTGCCGGGAAACCGCCTACTAAGTGATATATTTGGTAAATTATCATATCGATCCGGCCTGAATAGACATCGCGTAGTCCCATATACATCTATCTGTGTACAGTGCTTGTAACTTTACCAAGACTGGGCCAAATTTCTTATCATTTTGATGATTCCAGAACCTTGCAGTATACACACCAATACTTATATGCTAGATGATCAACCTTTTCTGATTGTTTCTTTTACAATGCAATCGCATGACCAGAACTAGTCTATACCTTTAACGCTTCAACAACAGAACTGAACTGGTGTCTTTTCGGGGATCGGGAACAGCCGTCGATAAAAGAGACTGAAGCTTTCGTTATAACCACAATAGGCCATTTTCGTAATGTAATCAAATTTAATGCACAAATCTTTGTTAAGTGCCTCGTTACAAATTATTTCATTCACCTATTACAAATAAGTGTGTTTCAATAGCCTTCAATAGCCTTCAATATCCAGAATGCGAATTGCATATCTTAATTGTTATTAAAATTAAGGTATAGGACAAACTGGCTTGTCCTACCTAACAACATGGAATGTATGCAATTCATACTGCTTGATCCTTTGTTTAATAGTGTTTTTTGGAGCTCATCAGAATTGTATCAAAAATTGTGATACTCAGGAGCAGGACTTTATGTTTACCAGACATGAAAAACCCTCTTGTTTTGCCAATTAAGGCTCGATTACATTTATGTATGTAGTGCATGGTTTGATAAGCAGAGTAAACAAATCAGATGTTTTGACTGGTATAAGCTCGGATCATTCAATAGTCTTCTTGAAACTTTCCTTGCGCAACTTCCCTCGTGGTAAGGGGTATTGGAAATGTAACTGTAAATATTTGAGAATGATTCTGATTTGTGTAATTATACCAAAGTTAAGATAAGGGAACTTCAGGAAATCCATAATAATACAGACTAAACTCCCAACACAATATGAGATACTTTAAATGTTTAAACAGATTACTGTATTGCATGTGGAAACAGGAAAAATGGAGAGGGGAAGATCGAGAAATAAGGAAGCAATGAACGGTCAAATTCTAGAGATGAGATTTATGATGAAAATCATTCTTCAATAATTAAAGTAATTATGTATGAAGATGATTTAGAAAATAAATTAAATGGAATTCTTGATCAGGAAACAGCAGGGTTAAATTGTGAAATTAAGAATAAGATGATTATTTATAAAGTGATAGCAAAAGTCATGAGAAAACCCTTAAAATTTGTATTAACTCATTTGTTCATCCAGATCAACAAGGATATTTGCCTGGACGTAATATTAGTGCAAACATTCGCACTGTTATTGATCTTATTGAATATACTGAAGTAAGGGATATCACAGGCTCAATACTCCTGCTGGATTTTGAAACGGCTTTTGACCGCGTTGCATGAACATGCTTTTCTATTCAAAGTTTTAGATTTCTTTAAAGATAAAGACCAGTTCTGGTCATGCGATTGCATTGTGAAAGAAACGTTGCGGAATCGATCAGAAAAGGTTGATCATCTAGCATTATAAGTATTGGTGTGTACTGCAAGGTTCTGGAATCATCAAAATGATAAGAAATTTGGCCCAGTCTTGGTAAAGTTACAAGCACTGTACACAGAAAAATGTATATGGGACTACGCGACCACGTGCGCGATATCTATTTGGTCCCAATAGATATAATAATTTACCAAATATATCAATTAGTAGGCGGTTTCCCGACTTTCCCGGCAAAATTTGTATCATCACGTATTAGTCAAAACATATTCTTTCACATGATTGGTAATGAGAGCTTTCATTTCATTTTTTTGAGAGAGGGGCGTTTCCAAAATTGGTCTTTACCTTTAATGTTGAAGAGAATTTTATTAACTGGATGAAAGTATTGTATTACAACAGACTTAGTTATTTCATTTAAAATGGGTATTTATCAAAACCTCTATCAAGGGGTAGATTTCAAGGTTGTCGTATTTTCCCAATTGTGTTTGTCTTAGCCATTGAAACATTAGATGTACCAATACGAGATAATATTCATATACAAGGTATACAAATAGAAAATGGAAAAGGCGAGTCTTTTTTGCGGATGATACTATATGTTTCCGTAAATGGAGACACTGAATCTTTTGTAAACTTGTTTGAAACTTTGCGTTATTTTGCTAGCTATTCTGGGTGTAGATTAAATGTAAATAAATCTGAAGCTATTTATATTGGCAGGTCTAAAGATATACCAATACATCCTTTCAAGGAACATGGTTTAAAGGTACTATGTCCCATTTGCAGGCCAAAAATGAAAAGGTTAAATTCCAACGGCATTTGAAAGACAATACTAATTTAGAACTTCCCTAAAAAAGGGGCTTGAAAATGTCTTTAAGTGGGAAAATAACGACTATTAGTTGTCGAATCGACTTAGGAGCTATAGAGCCAGTAAGTAATAGTCTGATTTTTCAGACCATTGTACCGAATGGTCGTACGTTTTATGCTGCGCAAAGATTCAATCAGTTTAATTTTGGCCATTACAAGAAGTGGGTTATTGATGTAGACAAATGCTCATGTACCCTTTACAGCTCATTTTATGTATGTTATTACCAAAGATGAAAAAGCCAGTCAGTCACTCAATAGTGTCTGACAGTGAAGTCTAGCAAGTAAACAGGTTTCCTTACATAATTTGAATATTAGGACACTGCTAACGTTTAAATTTCACAGATAGGACATACATGGCATATTCATAATTCCTGCAAAGCTCTACAGAATTTGATGTTGGCTGCAAAAGGGACATAGTATCTTTAACGTGGACTAGGTGTATTGTTGTTGATTACAATGATTTACTTTACGAGCAAAAGTTTCATCGTACAGTGGAAAGGATTTAACAAATTGTAAACTGCTGGAGAAAAAGTAATCTTTCTTTGATATTAGAAAAAATAACTGTGATGAAATCTCTTCTGTTGCCACAATTTCTATATTATTTTCAGTATTATGCATTGATATCGCCATGGAATTAAACAAAAAATTAGTTATTGATTAGTTTTCTGGAATAATAGTAATGATCGAGTTAAGAGGAACTTGTTGTATAATCAATATGAAGACGGTATAGACAAATTGTTATACTCTAAAGCACAACAAATAGTTTGGGTCAAGTATTTTTCCAATGAAAATTATGCTAGTCCAGCAAAAACTATTCAAATGGAAATGCTGAGAAAATTTAATCAGGACCATACAGTTCTGTGGAGAACAGAAATTCCCAATGGTGTTCTTATGGATATATTTGTGATATGCGCTATATAGAGGTTTGCTATATCATTATCATTATTATCCAGATCAAGGGAGAAAGTAGGAAAGCGAAGGGACGCTTATAATAATAATAATGTTCAATTCTTATTCTTATATAGCGCATATTACATCATTTTCTCTATGCGCTTGCATACAATAGAGAGAGAGAGAGAGAGAGAGAGAGAGAGAGAGAGAAGAGGAAAGACATGAAAAAATTGAGCTTTCACCGTTTATCACTTACAATTATCAAATCAATTACAAAATGTACATGTTTATTTATGATTTAAGAATGGCATGATCGCAACATATATGTTTTTAAGTTTGATTTAAACTGATGTAGTGAAGGACAACATTTTAGAGACTCTGGGAGATTGTCTCATAGTTCTGGTATGGTATATACTGAAAAGCACGGTGCCCATATGTTTTGGTAGATGTATTAAACTATATAGCATCGTGAATAAATGTTTTGAAGATGAACGGATAATAGTTATCATGAAATATCCCATTGCATGGCACATCCATTCACAGTCTTATAACCTTTTCTCATATGGCTTTCCAGCTAAGGCGCTAATAAGAAAAACCCCCTTCGAAATCAAATGGGGGAAAGGAGCGAGAAGGCAGGGGAGAGAAGAGAGAGGCCGGAATAATAAGAGATGTAAAAGTGTTATTGTTACCGTCGTTGTTTGAGAATTTTGTTTTATTGTTATGAGTTCATCGTTAATGTTATTGATTCTTTACCAAAGATAAAAACACAGCCTCATGAAAGACCATCCTTACATATGAAAATGTACTACATTGTACCAGAAATAAATGCATAAACAGAAATGCAGAGAGCTTCGACCTCGTCATAGTAGGCCTACCAATTCACAGTGAACTAACACAATGTGCACAGTACACCACTACATGCGCGGATCAAGGATTTCTTAGGGGCCTAAATTTGAAATCATGCGAGCCAAATATTGGTACGTAATGGTGACCAGCAGTGGCGTAATGAGCAAAAACGTTTGGGGTGAGTAGAAAAAATCCGCATCACCACCACTCTTACATGCAGGCCCCGCTGAACGTTTTTCAAAGTGGGTGGGGGGAGGCTAAAGTATTTACGATCAGGTAGAGCGTAGCGTAAATTAGCGAGGGGTTTAGTATCGTTATTATATCACGTACGACAATGACTTGTTTTCAAACATAAAATATTTAGGCTGATCCTATTAAAAATGGTTATTGATTGTATTGTAAATGGTTATTGATTTACAGTATCTGGCCATCTCAGAAACATAACTATTCGATATGATCGCCGAGGAATAATGAAGGGCCTTTGCCCCCCTCGATCCGCAACTTGTTGGCGGGAAAATCGCAACTGATATCCCCCTTCTTTTCTTTTCTTCTTCCTCTTTTTTTCCTTCCCTTTATTTCCTCTTTCCCTTTTTTCTTTCCCTTTCCTTCCTTCTCTCTTTTTTTTTGCTGGGGAGGGGGTGGGAGGGGGAAGGCAACAGCCTGGGAGGCAAGGCCCTTTCGGCCCCCATCTCCTTCTTTTCCCCCTTTTCTTATCTTCTTCCTCTTCTTTCTTTCCCTTTCTCTCCTCTTTCCCTTTCCCTTCTTGTCCTGCTCTCTCTCTCTCTCTCTCTCTCTCTCTTTGGCGGGGGCATGGCCTGCACCACTACACACATCAATGAGGAAAAGGAGATCAAAATATTTTGAAGTGACAAACGTGACATTCCCTTTGGTAACCAATTAATTTGTTTGCTATTTTTGATATTTTTGCTTGTTTCACTTTGTATATCATCTTATATTAAGGCCTTCTTGCCCACCTATTATTATTGTTACGTCCTTCACCATTGCAACCACTTCAATCAAATATTAGTTTCATTTAGGGGAACCTATAATCTACAAGCTAAGCTTTTTAATAGGTTCCTCACGTTTCACCCTGTATAACCAGTTTTACCATTTATTACAATTAATTTCGACGTCTTTACAAAGACTTGATTATAATTATAATGTCATACTTTACATATATTTCATATTATGTTCTAATTTTTTCATTTATGTGAATTCTGTTTTGTGAAATGTGAAACAAATAAACTTGAAACTTGAAACTTGAATTCAATTTTAAATCAAATTCGATTTTATTGATAATCTATATCCTCTATAAACAATACACAAAACACCCAAATACACTGTTGACTATAAAGTTGGAATATTTGTTCTTACCTCTTCTCATGTAAGGATGATGACAATGCGGTTTATTCTTGATAGATGAAGTTTATATCTTCTTAGAACTTGATTGGTCAATCTAAAGAGTCATGGAGATTGATCAAAAAGTTCTGCAAAGATATAAACTTCATCTATCAATAATAAATCATCTTGTCACAAATCTTTTCATGAAAAGATGGTACAAACAATATTCCATCTTTATATAGTCAACATTGTATACTGGAGATGCACGAGAGGGAGAGGAAGGGGGAATCCCCCATAGATATTGCCGATAAAGTTTAACATCATATCGGCATATTTGATATTCTTTCAACAAATATCTCGCTACTATCCCCTCATTAAAAAAAAAATACTGACTACTCTAATAAGCAAATGATAAATCTAAAAAAATGAGAGTTCCGATAAGGGAATCTACCTATATGAGAAGAAAAAGAATGTGCTTTAAAATTTAAGAGTTATCGATGATAGAGATTTCGGTGTATGTTTGGGCGAATACTGTTATTATTAGAACATCATCAATGTAACAACAATCTGTGATCATTTTCTTTTCTTCTATTAGCTTTGAAAGTTTTCAAATATAGGATTACATAGGGCGGGTTAGGAGCAGGGCCCTGGGAACGATTTTTTCACCGGGGGTGCTGAGATATATATATATACGTATATAATATATATCTTCTTTTTCTTCCTCTTTTTCTTCTCCTTCTTTCTTTCTTTTTCTAAGTCATTATGTCAAGGTGCATTTTCCCGTCTGGTTCTAATATGTTCATCTGAGTGATTGATCTTTGTGAAGATTAAATAGCAGGGGCAGATCTAGCTTTTTGCTAAGGGGGAGGGTTAACCAGATGACGATGCGGAGCATCGTCCACGAGCCGCAAAGCGGCGAGCCGATTTTTTGTTGTTGCTATTTTGAACCCCTGTAAGTGATGTTTTCCTGGCATCTACTAACACAATGGAGACCATAAAAAGCAGTGCATGATAACGTCTTTTTAAATCATGTAACACCAATGACGATGCGGATGCGGAGCATCGTCCACGAGCCGCGTAGCGGCGGGGTGATTTTTTTGTGTGGCTATTTTGAACCCCCGTAAGTGATGTTTTCCTGGCATCTACTAACACAATGGAGACCATAAAAAGCAGTGCATGATAACGTCTATTTAAATCAAGTAACAGTTTAAACAGTTTGACCCAATGACGATGCGGAGCATCGTCCACGAGCCGCGTAGCGGCGAGGCGATTTTTTGCGTCTATTTAAATCAAGTAACAGTTTAAACAGTTTGAACAGAAATTTAATTTTTCTACATCTATTAGCTTAATGTGATCACCACTTCACAATCACTAAAAAACAGGAACACAATGAATAAAACTTATCTGACCTTTATGAAATAGTACCAGCTTAAACATAGCTTCAACTTTATTTCAGCAATCAGTCTTCGCCTTTAAATAATAATCATCTGTCTGCGCGGCAGTGTATTATGAGGCTGAGCATGAACAACGTATGTATTAAACTATATAGTTTACCAAGTTCTCAATTCTCAAATGTTCAGAAAGATACATATTACTGCAGCGATGTTTCAGTGTGTAGGTTTTTATCTTTCCATTCAAACAACACTGCATAATTTATTTATAATTCAACAAAATTTTTAAGATGTTACGTCATAGATTGATGCACAATATTTTGATTATTCAATCTCAATTGCTTATGGCATGAATACCAGAGAGTTAAGAGTTTGCGAGAATGTAAGAAAGTGGATGCATCTCTCCCATATCTTACTACTGAGTTGATTTATTGGCCTTTTACTACACCTTCTATTCTTGTAGGCATTTAATCATCTTCGAGCATTCATTTACAGACCAGCAATGATATGAAATGTAGTTTAGTTCTGGAGAAGAAATATTCATCTATAGATGTAAGTAAGTTCATAATATCATATTTGGTCCCACTACCTGGAATAATTTTCCACTGGATATTCCTTCATGCCCTTCAGTTGGATCTTACAAGAGAAAATAAAAGACGTGATACAGTCTGTGTATTAATTTAAAACATGGTACAAGCAGAAAAAATATATATACATGATATGAACTTTCACAAGGCTTTGCTCAAAAAGCAAGTATGTGTATTTGGCATCATGTTAAACTGGAATGATTACTATTGATGTTGCTCCTTGAATTTAAATCATATTAATTTGATTTTGTAAATGAAGAGTTCTGTCTCGTTTTGCGTGACGAGGCGAAATTATGTTTATGCCACTCATTGCATTCATCGAAGAAATCGTCCTGAAGGTTTCAACAGTGAAAACTATGTACTAAAAAGTTAATACATGTAATTTGTGAGGAAAAATAATGAAATAGAATAGCGAAGTATCAGTTAACATAATATTTATGACTTAGTAGCACCTGACATGTACAAACAAATACTAAAACATGCTTCGGTTATGTCAATATATTCCTCACAATTAACCTTTTTTTCTGGTAACAATACTGTTTCATTGTGTGAAACCTTCATAAAGATTTATACGATGAATACAAAAAGTTAATAAACAATTCTCTTCGAAAGAGTGTACGGTAACGAAAAAACCCAGAAATTATGCATCATTATACCGGGTGGCCCACAAAAAAAAAAAAAAACCGAACACTCGATACAGTCGATTTTTCAAGACTTAGCTCTTATCATCCTTTTTTAACCAATTCACCTTGTCGGATAGAGCACCTTTCCCCCATTTATAATAACACCAAGATCATCAAATTTAGTTGAGAACTTTTTATTTTATGAGTAATTTCTAATGGACTGTCATTTTCGGAATTTGCCCGATTTCCAGAGTTTCGAAGCACGATGACAAATCAATGGCAAATCTCGAAAATGACAGTCCATAAGAAATTACTCGTAAAATAAAAAGTCTTCAACCAAATGTAATGATCTTGGTGTTGAAAAGGTGTTGAAATGTTGTTCTATCCAGCAAGGTGAAAAAAGATAACTGTTGATCAGAGCAAACTCCTAAAAAATCAACTACATGTATTTCGATTTTTTTTTTTGGGGGGGGGCCACCCGATATAATGTAATAACATACTTCACCATTTCTTCTACTCATTAACAAAAGTCATGTCCGTTTGGTTTATGGGGCAGCTTGGCCATCTGTGAACCTGGAAACAAATTTAAGACTTTTTTGCTATGCATGCAGCATGCTGACTATGATCGGAGCCGATTATTATTTTATTAATGTTGTCGAATTTCCCCTATTCCACATTATTAAAGAAAATGATTAACGTGTGCTATATACATCTTTGACTTGTTACATAAAAAATTATGGTATGCTTTTGTCGCGAGTATTATTGGGTCGCGTGCCAGCTAGGGATACGTGTTATAGGATTTTGTGAAAGAAAGTAAACAAAAAAAGCGTAATTTATGGCTGTCGGCTGTGTGACAATTTCGTAAACGAAGCATAATGATATACATTAAATATATCATACACAAAAAATTAGCAGGGGGTGCTTCAGCACTCCCAGCACCCCCGTTTCCCAGGGCCATGGTTAGGAGTATGGTAAGACACATTTCTTCTCTCTTCCATTTGAGATACATTGTTCTTTGAGCAGATGAGAGTTCCAAAGTTCCTCAATATAATTATAAGTTGCATCTTATATATAAAGTGTAATAACCAAGCGAGATATCCATACATTATTGTGTAATTCAGTCGTTACAAAAGAAAATTATAGGCGACGGATGAATCCTGAAATATCAAAACAAAGTAAGCATGTTACAGATTAAACTTCTTAGGGATTGAGTTTCTATCCGGTTAAGTGTATCAAAATATATAGAAGATTAAAGCTTTCTTTTCACTCCTTCGAGTTTTACTAAAATTACGTACAAACCGCCGCTGTGTACTGAAGGTTAATTGGAAAGGAAGGCTATTAATGTGTATGTAAGTACGGTAGTCAATAGGAGTAGATTAATTCAGCACGAAATATGAAGTTACCATTACAAGAAAAGAAATTATGACACTGAGAATGAACTCTGCTTAATTTGGTAAACATCATATTTAAACAAATTGAACTTTGGGTATTATACGTTCACCATAAAAGTTTTACAATATGTGATTTCACAGTTATAGCAAATATTGATAAAATTATATCATTCAGGAGTATACATATTAAATGATTTATTTTTGTTCAAACAATCCATGAATGTCACCAAGCATGACAGATTTATTAGAGGAGGAGTGATAATAAACACGTATCTGGTACAACTTCCTTGCAATCTCAAAGAAAAGCTATAAAGCTATAGACTTCAATACAGGTATAGATGTCTTACTTTATGTCCAATAGCAAATTTAAAAACCCACAAAATGTGGTGTTATAAATTAAACGAATCCGTGCAATACATACAAGCTACATAAAACATAAACATTTTGATACTGTTGACAACTTTAAAACAGCCTTGAAACGTTTATTTTCATAAACAATTTCCAATGTTTAATAACTGATGACTTTAATAACGAAGAACATGTATCTCGAGTGTATCTCACTTAATACTCTTTCCTATTCCTTTTTTTTCCTTCTCTCCATTATTCTATCTCTCCAATATTCTTGGCATGATTTTATGCCTTTTAACATGACATTGAAGCCGCCTTTTTCTTGATAATGTGACGTATCAGGTGAACTTGTACAAGCATCATGCACTAAGCTCTAGTTGTAAATACTTTTCTAAGTCAATAACAAAACCTTATCTTTTCAATGAAGTAAAATCATAACTGAGAGGATAAATTTATATTTGGTGAGAATATATTACAGGGGAACAATTGTAACTCATATATCTAAAGATACTAGAATATAGCAGTTGACAAATCTATTTCATTTATGCCAAACATTCACCTCATAAGAGCAACAACTTATTTATGTTTTTTCGCGGCGGTTTACCACGTCATACCTGAACAAGCATTTAAGCTGTATCATAAGGGTAAGAGAGCTATAACTATTAATATCCCTGGTATAAAAGGCCCAGCCAAACGACTGCATTACAAGTTTATGGAACTGTTCTGATTGTAGATTAATCTTCTCAACAACAACGAAAGAGCCCAGAAGGTAATTTATACACAATGCTGTCACACTTCAAAGAGTCTTAATGGAAATCGGGAAATAGCAAGAGAATAAGAAGCATGTAATGACGGTCATGATCGCGTGTTACACAGTGGCGGAGCCAGAATTATCTGGCCGGGGGAGTGGGGGGGGCACAAGCCCGACTTTTCTGTGACAATAAAGCAAAAAACATAAACAAAAACGAGGGGTGTCTGCACATTTGTAGGTGCTATGTTTATTCCAAATTCTTAAAGAAGCAAAGAAAGCAATGTATGGTTAAGTATCATATCAGGAGGATCATTCATCTTGTATCTGTATGTGTATTTAAGGTATGTCAGGTACGTTGTGTTTTGCCTGGGGTAGACCCCCTCCCCCCGCCCCCCAAACTTTCACCTCTGTTACATGACTGGTGGTTCTGGATTAATAAGATCCTTTGATATCATGAATAGATGAAATTATGACGAGCATTTCCAATGAAAGCCTTTAAGATATCACTTTTCCATGTTCGATTTCCTGGTCGAATGCCTGATTGATGACGCCGCTGTTTGCATCATTCATGTATTGGAACCTCGGCTCTGTCTTCACCTCGTATTCCTTCGGTTTGCTGTTCGGACAAAAATTAGGGTAAGAAAAATATGAAAATTTAATGAAGAAATGGTCAGACTTTAACTTGTTGTGCTTTTATACCATACTAGTTACTAGTCTGAATATAAACAATACATATTTATTTATTTTACCTTTTGAACTAGGTCCACTCATTGTCTAATTCATTGTCTAAGAGCTGCAAGATAAAGCAAAGTTTTGTATGTCTCTTATGTTACGCCCTAATGAATGGCGAATTACTGTCGAAGTGTAGAGCCAGACACTCCTAAACTCGTATTTTGTTGCCATATAATACAGAAGTCACTGAAAATCTAGAGCAAATAAAGATTCCTTATCTTAGTGGTGAAGGTTTTGGGTTTGTTTTTTCTAGTTTGTATGCCCCCCAAAACATTTATTTGTATAGCCTGAGGTCAGCTATCACTGAATATATATCTAGAGCAGATAAAGGTTTCTTATCTTGGAGGTAAAGAAGATGAAGGAATATTTATATCAAAGTCTTATAGAAATAAAACAGCTATAAAAGGGGCCGGATCTGAAAAAGGTGTATTTGTGTTAAGAAACTGGAGATAGCAACTTCTGCTAATATTTGGGTCAATGTCAACTGTTATTTGGGCAGCGAAGTGTACATATATTCTTTAATATGGGCTGCAGGTCAACGTTACCACGATAAAGGACAACATTACTGTTCAGTTTAGCAACTATAAACAATCTTTGTTGACTAGCATGTAGCGTCCAACAAAGGTATCAAACATGGTGTCAGAAGTGGGATTTAGTCAAGCAAACACACAACACCCTCATACACCCCATTCCCATTATACTCACAGCTACCACCCCCTCACACATAGTCACAGTGGCGGATCCAGGAATTTCTTACGGGGGGGGGCACAAAATCGCATGGGGTGAAATATATGAAAAACGATGGAGCGAGGCGTCAGCGGCGAGGGAGCGGAGTGACCAAGCGGGGTGGGTCTGGGAGGGGTCAGAACACCCTCCCTTAGTAGGAAGCATTTGCAATTTTAGAACCACATTAGGTGCATTTTCAGGCACTTCCTGGAGTAATATGACGTAAAATTGCTTTCTCCTACCCCCTCAAAGAGTAAGGATCCAGGGGCGGATGATGGGATCTAGCTTTTGCTAGGGGGGTTGACCCAATGACGACACGGAGCATCGTCCACGAGCCGCGAAGCGGCGAGGCCCTTTTTTGTTGTTGCTATTTTGAACCCCGTAAGTGATGTTTTCCTGGCATCTACTGGCACAATGGAGACCATAAAAAGCAGTGCATGATAATTACGTCTTTTTAAATGAAGTAACAGTTTAAGGGGGTGGACCCAAAAACGATGCAGAGCATTGTCCACGAGCCGCGTAGCGGCGAGGCGATTTTGGGGGTGCTATTTTGAACCCCCGTAAGTGATGTTTTCCTGGCATCTATATACTAACACAATGGAGACCATAAAAAGCAGTGCATGATAACTTCTTTTTAAATCAAGTAACAGTTTAAGGGGGTTCGACCCAATGACGATGCGCAGCATCGTCCACGAGCCGCGTAGCGCCGAGGTGATTTTTTGGGGTGCTATTTTGAATCCCCGTAAGTGATGTTTTTCTGGCATCTATATACTAACACAATGGAGACCATAAACAGCAGTTCATGATAACGTCTTTTTATATCGAGTAACGGTTTAAGGGGGGTTCGACCCAATGACGATGCGGAGCATCGTCCACGAGCCGCAAGGTCCGAGCCGCGTAGCGGCGAGGCGATTTTTTTTGGGGGGAGGGGTGGGGGCTATTTTGAACCCCGTAAGTGATGTTTTCCTGGCATCTACTAACACAATGGAGACCATAAACAGCAGTGCATGATAACGTCTTTTTAAATCAAGTAACAGTTTGAGGGGTTCGACCCAATGACGATGCGGAGCATCGTCCACGAGCCTCGAAGTCCGAGCCGCGTAGCGGCGAGGTGATTTTTGTTGTTGCTATTTTTGATCCCCCGTAAGTGATGTTTTCCTGGCCTCTATATACTAACACAATGGAGACCATAAAAAGCAGTGCATGATAACGTCTTTTTAAATCACTTAAGTAACAGTTTAAGGGGGTTCGACCCAATGACGATGCGGAGAATCGTCCACGAGCCGCGAAGTCCGAGCCGCGTAGCGGCGAGGCGATTTTTGTTGTTGCTATTTTGAACCCCGTAAGTGATGTTTTCCTGGCATCTACTAAACAATGGAGACCATAAAAAGCAGTGCATGATAACGTCTTTTAAATCAAGTAACAGTTTAAGGGGTTGACCCAAAGACGATGCAGCATTGTCCACGAGCCGCGAAGCGGCGAGGCGATTTTTTTGTTGCTATTTTGAACCCCGTAAGTGATGTTTTCCTGGCATCTACTAACACAATGGAGACCATAAAAAGCAGTGCATGATAACGTCTTTTTAAATCAAGTAACAGTTTAAGGGGGGTTTGACCCGATGACGATGCGGATACTGTGTGGGTCTGGACACATGATGGCGTTTTTCTATTCACATCACATTTTCACTTGGCAGCCCAGGGGGGTTAAACCCTAACCCT
Source organism: Mesocentrotus franciscanus (assembly GCA_037976565.1). Taxonomy (NCBI): domain Eukaryota; kingdom Metazoa; phylum Echinodermata; class Echinoidea; order Camarodonta; family Strongylocentrotidae; genus Mesocentrotus; species Mesocentrotus franciscanus. The sequence continues at coordinate 904,122 of CP137671.1, forward strand.
CCCCATCCCCCATAGATCCGCCACTGGGATCTTTTGCAAACTGGAAGCAATAAGCATTACATGTAGGCGATGGAAAAAAGTGCTTGCGAAACGGATAGAAACTGTGTGGTAGGCTCTTCGCGGCCACAGGGATGACAGAAAATAATATGACAATGAAACCAGCAACTGTGGCAGGATTGCATGCTGAAAGAGCACTTAGAATAGGTATATCGGAAAATCAGTTCAAGACTAAGTTATAAGTTAATGTTAGAAGTTATAAAGGAGATAAAATCTTTGGTATTAGTCATGTTCGACTTAAAATTGCATGACCCCCCGCCCCTTACCCGGTAAAAAAAACACCTTCTTATAATATCATCCCCCTTTCTTTCTTTTCTCTTCTCACATTATCTCCTTTTCCCCCTTTTCTCTCCTCCGTCTTTCCGCCTTTCTTCTTTTTCCGCCTTTTCTCTCCTCTCTCTTCCCCTTTCCCCTCCTTTTTCTCCTCCTTTTCTTTCCTCCCTCTTTTCTTCTTCTTTCTCTCTTCCCCTTTTTTTTCTTTTTCCTCTCCTTTTTCTTTCCCCCTCCTTTTTCTCCTTTTCTTTTTTTTGGGCCGGGGGGCACGTGCCCCCTGTGCCCCCTGGATCCGCCACTGAGTCAAACAAACACACAACACCCTCTTACACCCCATTCCCATTATACTCACAGCCACCCCACTCCCTCACACATATAGTCAAACAAACACACAACACCCTCATACACCCGATCCCATTATACTCACAACCACCCCACCCCCTCCCTCTTCCCAGGAGTCATCTCCCTGCTCTTCCCAACCCAGTCTAAAGGTATGTGAGGAAAGGAAAAGTAATGGCAGCCTTTGTGCGTCACCTATTGAAATGTGCGAACATGACAATTACATTATTACGTAATCCGAGCATGATCTCTATATGGGACATCTAATAGGGTATTGAAATTGACATTGAGTTGATTTATTGAAAGTGTATGTGATCGTGTTTGAGTAGCCTCATCGGTATCAATACTACATTTCTTGTGGCCTTGCAATTTATTACTACCCCAGCATCGCCAGGTACCCATTTGGTACACCTGAGGGTTGTTTCACAAATACTAAGATCGACTCAAGTTGGACTTGAACTATGGCAGGCCATTCATGCCACTGGTTGCTCTCACCATTAGTCTCTCAAGGGACATCACAAATCTACAGAATTTACATTTTATTATAGTTCATTGTTGAAGAAAAAATGTGGATTTGTGACCACAATTTGTACGTCCCTTGAGAGATCAATGCCAGGAATGGTGAGAGCAACCAGTGGCATGTACGGCCTGTCATAGTTAATTCCAACTTAAAGTCGATCTTAGTCTTTGTGAAACACACCCCTGGATCGAGAGAGACAATTGGGAGTAAATCACCTTGACCAAAGTTGTTTAGGGGAGCCTTCCAAAGTTGCGACTGTGCCCCGACGCGTCGGGGCGCGATGAATAGAACGGTCGGTTTTCAAGAGACGCATTCAGGCGCGAAAGGGCGCGAAGGGGCGCGATAGTCACCCTCGCCTGATTCTTGCATATGAAAAGAAACTGTCTATTGTTGTTATAAACCCGCTCTATTCTTCTTGCGCCCTTTCGCGTCCTACCAGGCGATGGAAGATTATCTCTCCGTCATTGTTCTCGCTCGTGATGCGCGATGCACATTAACGCCGCGGTACAGCTTAAACTTGCTATACAGAGTGTATTTGTCAGTCAAATCCTGTCTTCCCCTCCTCCTGTTCTCGTTCTGATAAACATCCCATTGTTTGTAAAAACTTGATGTATTCTTCTCGCGTCGCGATCTATTCTTCCCGCGCCGTTTTGCGTCGTAACGGGCGGGGTATTATCTTTCCAATCATTGTGGAAGCTTTGCGATGTACATTGCTAAAGCACAGCCTGAACTTGTCTGGTGGGAGCGTTTTTGTTTTGGGGGGCAATCAACACACTCGTTCATCTTGATCAGAATAAATCATGATTTTTTAAATTTTTTTTTGGTTTAATACGCCTCCTTTTAATATTTGTGACGACTGTAAGAAATGTGAAATAAAGATGACTGCATGTGTACGATGAATGGTTGTTTAATTGCCAGCTTGATTGTCCCCAACAACAAAAAATAAAAGACGAATGATGTGAATGAATACATGTATGCGGTTATAGTCGGCAAATTAATTACTGTTTGGGACGCTTGTTTATGTTTGTATTTTGAATGATTATCAACGTATTTGTATAATTCCCACGTCGCGATATTATTCTAGCGTCGTAATGGACAAAGGAATTATCATTCTCTCCCGCCATTATTCACGCTACGCGTTGCATATCGCCACAGCCTGAGCTTGGAACAATTTATATTTTGTCAGTCAAATCCTGTTTTTGTTCTCCTCCCTTGACTTGGTTCTAATAAACAACCCATATTGTATTAAAATAAAACTCGATGTATTCTTTTTGCGTCGTGTCTTTTCCTCTCATGCCGTTCTTTGCAATAGTCAGACGGGAGAGTTTGACCTTTTTTTTGGTAATCAATGAACTCACGGTGCGTCATGATCAGTAAATGAAAATCTTTCTAAAATGCATAATAAAAATACTAATGGTAATAATAACCATATTTCTAAAGTGACTTTTTTAACACTCTTCTATACCCTCCCCCAAGTTAGTATATAGATATGAATCGACGAAAATCTGAACGGATGTATTTTTGATATTTCAGCTGTTTCTGAACCGATTTTGATCAAGTTACGTTAATTCTGTCATTAACAAAATTGTAAACTCTTTCTGAACGTAAATCATGATAAATGAAAACTAAAGAGGAAACCAGAACGGGTGGGGTTGATCGGAGAGATAAATAGCATAATAATAAATGACAATACGCCCAACTTTCTCTCGTTTTCTCAATGTCGTTTTCAATCTTCATCTCTTATAGTGTTTTCTGTTCCGCGATTTTTAATGAGATCTCGTTTCCACGTTTTTCTCTCTCTGTATGTCTCTTTCTCTCTCTCTCTCTCTTTCTTACTCGCTTTCTCAGCGCCATTTTCCATCTTAATCTTTGGTACTGTTTTCCATTCCGTTATTTGCTTTTATTCCGAAAGTATTTCTTTCGATCTTGAGATAAATTATTATACCATAACCTCGATATGGTGAAGGAAAAAAAACAGAGCGAGCGCCTAATGATTTCAAAATGAGAAGAATATTACTGTACAATAATTATAAACAGTAAAACTTTTGAATAGCGCTTCAAGCAAGGCTAGAAACCCAGGACCCTCGCTTGTGAAAGTCAAGAGCTTTCAACATTACGTATAGAGTACTGAAGTGCTTACGTCATATTCGCTCGTCGTTCAGGTTACTGAGCCCTTGCATGAGGTTCACCGCGACATCATTTAGGGAAGGAACGGGCTGGAGCTTTGCAAATTCAATGTTTGGCGCTGGTGTGATCACCACGCCATTGTTTAGCACAAAATTGTTTGGAACCAGCAACCTTGACAACTTGGCTAATATGACGTCACACTTCGGTACTCTATTGCACAGTGCAGTGCTTCCACATCCCAAAGAGCTCCCATTATATTAAAGTGCTCCATAAATGTGAAGTTTTGTATAAGACCTATATTATACGATTAAATGAAAACAAATATGACCCTTTGAAAAGGTACGAATATTAGCGTATCGTGAGGTCGTTAAGAGACACTGGTTTCATGGGGGGCTCCATCATTAAAACAGCTATAAAATGGGGCGGCCGGGTCTGAATCGTGAAAGCTACAAAGCATCTGATTAGTGGAAGGATAAGAGAGGGGTCCTATCATATTCTTTTCTAGTCCTTTTCCTATATTTTCTCTCTTTTCTTTTGTCTTACTTTTGTAATTTTTCATCTTTCCCTTTTTTTCTTTGTCATTCGATTGGCAGGAGCACGTACCATGCACTCCCCCGTACTCCCGCTAAGCCAGTGGGGACAATACTTCAATACACAATTTCGTGTGGAAGAAGCTTCTCGATAGATCACTGGATGGCAGTATTCATTTTTGTTTAAATAACAAAATTATTCTGTCAATGATTAGTTCCAAACTCAGATATTGAGAAAATACAATTTGTATCGATCGTATAATTTTTTGTTTCTGTTTTGCTGGGGTTCTTTTTTTCACGCTACCTTCACCTCACTCTCTAATCTTCTTTCCTTCTTTTTTTTCTCTTCTTCTCTTTCTCTGAGCTACTTAATTTCTCTCTAGATCTAAGGAAAGAGGAAGTGCAGATGTTATTTATGGGAACAACATAATGGACCTGATTCATGTATGTTTTTCCTTTCTCGAATATTGTATTGTAAATCATGACATGTGTAATGACAACGTATGTAACATGAAAATTTAATTTTAATTTTGTTTATGTGAACATTTATTTGTAATTTTGTTAATGTGAACATTCATTTGTAATTTTGTTTATTAGAGATAAGATTATTATATTAACACAAACAAACAAACAAACAAACAAACAAACAAACAACAATCCAGGAAGGACTTCCCGAATTTTCGTCCTCAGTTTGATTGGAGTGACTTACGTTCCAAACATCTCTCCTTCTTCCAGTGTCTCAGGAAGCTGTTCCCCGCGAGTCTCGGGTAAGAACAGAACAAGAAGACCAGCGGATATCGACATCACACCGAATATGAGAACTGGTAAAGGTTCCCATGTATTATCCAATAGAAGGATGATAGGAGCTAGGATCCCGGCAATACGAGCACTCATTGAACATATACCTACACCAACACTCCTATAAACAAAGAAAATAAAAATCATTTTCATCAAAAAATACAATGCGGTTATCGAACATTTACGAACACCAACATTCATAAAAACAAATGCAATAAAACAAATGACAAGGAAAAGCCCGCACCCACCAGATCCTTTGATTTAAAAAAAATGGATGGAGAAGAATCATATCAACAAATTTCTACCATCATTCTCCCCCACCCTCTCCCACTGAGCGAGGGAGAGAGGGAGGGTCGGCGGGATTAAAACAAAACATATTCTCTGAACACGTTTTATCCTACCACCCCCCCCCCTCCGGCTATCCTAGATACACCCCTCTGACTCCTGCTTTGCCACGGTCATTCATTTTTAGGTAAATTATATTTTAATGCCAAGAGAAATTCCCAAGGATCCGACAAGTCTGTAATTACTTTCACATTTGTTTAGAAACTCTCGTTTTGTTCAAGCTTCTTTTTTCTTTTTTTGTGTTGACGCACATGGTGAGAGCAGGGAGGTGGGTAACTCCCACCTCCCTGGTGAGAGAAACTCAAATAATATGTTTGCATAGACTTACGAAACATGAACTCAAGGGTAAGCCTAATTGTAATCTGTGATGGAAGAGGCTATATTGAAAGTGACTGAAGTTGATTTTCCAAATGTCTTTACGATCGTATCAATACAGGTTGCAGGTTGAATTACAGAGTGCCTTGATAATAATTAGTTTCGATTCTTTGAGAGGGGGTTACCTGACAGGTGTCGGGAAAAGCTCAGCTGAGAAGATATAGACGATCGCAAACGATGCTGAGATACCAAACTTTCCAATCATTGCCACTGTTGTACGCCATGCTCCAATGGCTAAAACAAATGTGATATTTCATCATATTATCTTGTTTGTTTAGATCCTATAATAATATTGTCATGTCTTTGTAATATTTTGTTGAATGGAAAGAACGATTGTAGATTATAAAATATCAACAACAAAAACAACCAAATATGGTCAGAAAGATATTGGTGTTTGCGGGGTTAATTTGAGAACTGAGCTGAGCTGTAGTCCACCAAATGTAGATTTTTTTTTTAAAAGTTTTTTTTGTATTCATTGATTTTATTTCTCAAAACTCCAATCCTTTTTCGTACATATCATAATTTATACAAAACTGCAACATACTTATAACAAAGCTTTTTTATCATTTTATAAACGAACATAAATTATACAACATAATTCATTCTTCATAATTTCACAATTAAATGTTTAGGACTAAAATATATCACAATCACATAAAAGGAAAACATTACCTAATGCATACGTTTTTGTGAAGTGCCTCCTTACGAACGATTTCTTTCACCTGTTACGAATAATTGTATTTCAATCACTTTGAAAATTGTCTATTGTTTAAATCATATGTAACGAATAGCGACTTGTAGCGACTTGGGTAGCGTTTCACGAAACCGTCATAAGTACAAGTTCGCCGACAACCCATTGAAATGCGTGTATTAAATTTAGCATGTTTTTCAATGGGATGTCGGTGAACTTGTACTTACGACGGTTTCGTGAAACAATGCCTTGATGTCTGATGCATACATGAATAATAAAGCTCGTTCAGATATGACGCGGTAAAACCGAGGCGGTTTTTTTTTCTTATGATGACAAAAAGTCTAATACGCTTCATATTTCTGCATCTTATAAAACAGAGCACAGTGCAAGTCCTTTGTTGCGCGCAGTTGCCATTCATTTACACGTTCTAAAAAAAAAACGCGCCTTTATTTTTGCAGCGGTTTACCGTGCCATATCTGGAGAAGCCTTTGAGATGGTAAACTTACGTGTAAAGATGGTACATAGACATGCGATACCGCCACCAACCATGTAGCCAAACATACTCCACTTGCGTCCAAAGTATTCAATAGCAAATATACAGCTGATGTAAGCAGGGAGTTCCACAGCACCAGAGATGAAGAAAGCAATGTAGACATTCACACCTAGATCTGATGTACTCAGAGAAAGTCCATAATATACCAGCGTGTTCACAAACCTGTAAAAACAATTTGAAGGAAAAAATAAAATTCGATTTCAATGTGGTAAGGATCGAGTATCACTGGTTCCGCTACCATCAGTATCATTGTAACATCACTACATGAATTTACAAGCATTATTATAATAATAGTCTTAATCATCATCATCATCATCACCATCATCGCCATCATCATCGCCATCACCACCACCATCATCATCATCACCACCATCACCATCATCATGGCCATCACCACCACCATCATCATCATCATCACCATCATTACCACCATCATCATCACCACCACTATCATCTTTATCATCGCCATCATCACCATCATCATCATCACCATCATCATCATCACCATCATCATCACCATCTTCATCACCATCATCATCACCACCACCATCATCTTTATCATCTTTGTCATCTTTATCATCATCACCACCATCATCATCACCATCCCCATCCCCATCATCATCATCACCATCACCAACATCATCATCACCACCACCATCATCATCATCATCAATATCACCATCACCATCATCATCACCATCATCATCACCATCATCATCATCATCATCATCATCATCACCATCATCATCATCATCATCATCACCATCACCATCATCATCACCATCATCATCACCATCATCATCGCCATCATCACCATCATCATCACCATCATCATCACCATCATCATTATCATCATTATCATCATCATCACCATCATCACTACCATCATCATTACTTATCATCGCTACCAAAAGCATCACCATCATGTTGAAAATGAAGTCATACCAGTTAAACATGAGATTGAGTGTTCGAATCCTCAAGTTTGGCGTGCGGAATAGATCGATGGCTGTAGCTTGTCGACCAGTAGCGGCTGCTTCCTGCAAGTCAAAAATCACAATACTTCAAAAATTAACTAACTTCAGTTTCGATTTTCTATATATTAAGAGTGTCGTGAATTCTTCTTCATGGTAAGGCTTTTTTTTTATCTAGTTGTTTCCTTTGCCATGCGATGTCACCTTTCTCCGATGCAGGTGTACACATAAGCATTCATACCTTAGATTCCCCTCTGTTTCTTATGTTTCATGTACTATATATGCTTTCTTACTTACTTCTAGTTATGTAATAGAATAGAGAATTGTAACATCATCTGAGTACCAGCAAACCAATTTGATTGGCCCATTTGGGACTCCTCTTAATGTGACTGTTGAAACGTGAAGTGGTTGGTGTTCGCATTTGCACGATGTAATAGTACAATACTGCGTTTCGGGTCACTCGTTTTTCTGAAGTTTCATTTTTCCGACTGTTCATAATTCCGTAAATGAATTATCAATGGCTCGTAATTCAGAAAATGATATGGGATTTGTAAATCAAAAAATGATGTACGGATCATTCTACCGAAAGTTCATAATTTCGAAAACGAGTCATTTCTAAATTATGAACCTTCAGAAATATCCTTTTTCATTTTCGGACGTATGAGCTGTTTCTCATTTCCGGAATTATAGACTTTTTATTTTTATAATTATTTTTAGAATTATAACCTTATATTATTATTTCTTTAATTACGAAACCTTTTTTGTTTTATGAATTACGAACCTTATTTCATTTTCGGAATTACGAACCTATAAAAAAACGACATGTAATCATTGCATATACGGTCTCTGAAAACACGTGTTGAGATATGACGCGGTAACCCGCGGCGGATTTGTTTTTTTTAAGTTTTTTTTTTAATGATGACATAAAGTGTAATATGCTTCCCATCTCTGTATCCTATAACACAGAGCTCAGTGAATACGTGAAGGACTTTTGTATGAGCACTTGCCATTCATCAGGTACGCGTTATAAAAAAAAAACCCGCCGCGGTTCATACCGCTTTATATCTGTAGGAGTGTTGGTCACCTGTTCTTTGATATCTTCTGGGGTGAAGATGGGTTCAGGTAGCTTGGCTTTGTTCACATCAGCTGCTTTTTTAATGATCCTGGTAGCTTCCTCAGTACGACCCTTACTGATCAACCAGCGAACAGACTCTGGAAGAAACCTGATCAAAATTACCGCTGCGTTAATAATAATAATAATGATAATAATAATAATAATAATAATAATAATAATAATAATAATAATAATAATAATAATAATAATAATAATAATGATAATAATAATAATAATAATAATGCTAATAATAATAATAACAATGATAATAATAATGATAACGATAATGTTAATGATAATGATAATGATAATAACGATAATATTAATAATAATAACAATGATAATAAAAATGATGATATTGATAATAATAATAAGAAGAACAATAATGATTAACATGATCATAGTAGTAGTAGTAATAATTAAAAACATAACAACAACTATAATAGTAATTATAATGATAAAATGTATAGATAAATAGATAACATGTCAGAAAATAAACAACTTTATAAAGCAAGGTGATGAATGATAATTCGTGAACACTCAGTTCTGGGGAATTATTTCGCGTCTACCGCCCCCCCCCCCTCTCTCTCTCTCTCTACCGTCTGTCCCCCCATCTGTATGTTTTTCCCGCTCATTGTACATTATATTCCTAGGCGTATATAGGCCTAGACGTATACCAAATCAATAACATGATATTTGATTGGTATATTGGTAATATGTATAGGCCTAAGACCTGGTGCCAAACTGAAGCCCCGGACTGAAGCTCTAAAGTCTCAAACTTACGGGAAGAAAGCAAACATGACGAAGATAGGTGCGGTGATGGCTAGTTGTAGAATCCACCAATCACGAATGAAATAGGCGAAGAGAGCAAGTAGCATGTATCCAATGGAGAAAAATATCATGATGACGATACCAGCTATCACTCGTTTACTAGGACCTACAAACTCCGTTCCTAGAAGTAAAAATACAAATATGGAAATACATGTATTACAAAGTTGGTTTTGGACTTTATTGCAGATTCATCTAGCCATCATCATCAATCAAAATAAAGTATTGTCTAAAAAGAAAGTAGATATTTTAGTTTGCAGATTAGTAGGGAAAATACGGTAATTTCCAGGTTTAAATGATCAAATGTCATATTTATCTGCCTTCTATCATAGAAATCTTCAAGAGATGGAAAATCATGACCGGGGATGGGTCATATCATTTGGTTCTTAGAATAAGGTAGGCCTATGCTTTATTTTACTCAAATATAAATTCAATTTTTCTTTTATATTTATTCAAAGGAGCCTTGTGGATAACCTTTTATTATAACATCAATCAAAAACAAATTAGCCATGAAGGATCTGAAAGTAGCTGTAAGATATTTATATATACATCTTTTCTTATTCAGTTGCTGTTGTCATTCTTCTTCGACTTGTTCTTGTTCTTGTTCTTCTTACATTCGATTTCCTGAATCACTCGCTTGTTTTGCTTGCTTTTAAATTATTACGTTGCTAGTTGTTAAAGTCATAACCGCCGTAACAAACCCCGAAAGTCTCAACTTGGACATTATGTCAACATACAGTGCGCCCTCTCTATTTCTGTAGTGAAATCATACCACAATGGTGCCATAACATTATAGAGGAAGCGTTGTTATTGGGTTTTTTAATAGAAATTGCCTCGTCCCCTCCTCCTGTTGTTATAAACATTCATTAACATTAATTTGATACGAGAAGGGAATAAATATGTTTTGAATCAGAATCTTGTGTCGGTTCGGTGTCAATTTGTTGTTGGTCTGTTGTCGGTCTGTTGTCGGTCTGTTGTCCGTCTGGCGTCGATCTGGTAATGGTCTTGTGTAGGTCTGGTGCCCGGGTCTGGTGTCGGTCTGTTGTTATCTGGTTTTGGCCTGGACAGGTGTAGGTCTCTTAGGTATGACTGAAGTATTACTGAGAATGAAAGCTTGTTCTTACCGATGATGAATGCTAAAAGAAAGACACCCATGTTCGCTGAAGCCAAGACGATACGGAATATGGTATAGAACCAGTAGTTAGGTGAGAAGGCGATAGCTAGACCACTTATACTCTGGACCAATAATGCCACGAAAAGAGTCTTTCGACGTCCGTATCTAGAATAGACAACAAACACGGGTTGTTTTTTATTATCACATTAATACAAATTGAGAAAATACCTTTTTAGTTTACTCCAATCAAATATTAATCCACGAAGTCTTATTTCAACATAAATCCTTTTCCGTGCTATATTGCAAACGTACTTCACAATTTGCTTTCTTAAAGTATGTGGGACAATAATTCACTCTGAAAATATTACCTGAATCGACAAAAACATGTTCAGATGGTCAACTCATTTGATTATGTATGCAAACGCGATATGCCTAATATTTCATTATTTAATAGATGTTACAAATATGAAGCTTACCTCCCTCAGTAGTAAGATCTCATCATAGTTAAAGCAATTTTCCACTTCAAGATATAACCATTTGTAACAATTTAATAGTATGAAGCATTTTCATTAATTAGGCTAGCTTTAAAAAAAAAGATAAAAGGGTATCCTTATAAGGTCCGGCAGTGACCAAACAAAAACATCCTTACATAATTTAAAGAATTTTATTGACCAGGAATGAGTGAATTTTAGCTTGCTTTCATGAAACACAGCTCCATTGTCATAATAGCGATTGCGTTAAGTGAATAGAATAGAATGATTTGTTGATATAAAGATGTTGGAATGAATGAAATAAAGTGATGATTACAGAGAGAACGTGTTAAAGAATGATTTATATATCCGAGAGACATTACTTCCATTACTGTTGGTCAGTTCCAAGCGTTACGGAATGACATTTTCACATAATGCTAAACTTTGAACTAAATTTAACATTCTAGATGTTTTAATAAAACTCTACAGATTGATGGTAATATATTAACTAATATGAGGTTCTTTCACGTTTGGGTTTCTTATCAACCATCATCAACCATCATCAAATTTATGAAATATTGAACTTTATATACATTTATTATGGAATGACATCGATTTTTGTTGTTGACATTCCGTAACAAAGCTATTTAAAATTCAATATTATATGAATTTGATGAATGGTTGATAGTTAACTAAAATGTTGTGATAGAACCTTATAATTATAAGTTTATCTATCATATTATTAATTTCTAGATTTTAATTAAAATATCTATAATATTCTTTGTCAAAATCGAGAATTCTCTGGAAATTTCATTCTGTAACGCTTGGAATTGACCAATTAGATAACGATAGACTTACATATCAGACAGACCTCCGAACAGCACAGAACCAATAAGTACTCCAACAAAGAAGAGCGACTGTGCTAGACTATCCCGGTCTTTATTACTGCATACCAGGTCAAACTGAAATAGAAAATAAAATACAACTAAATATGATCGTATATTCTTTCATTTAATTCATTTACGTATTTATTCTTTCTGTAAAGTATATGATTTCCATTCGGCTATTAAGCACTATTGAAGCAAAAACACACAAAAAGCGGGGAATTAAGCAATTCATTCCTGCTATCTCGGCCCGGGAATATGATTTCGCTATTCCCGCCTGGTCCTTTTAAGACCCGATCAGGGGATTAAATATTCTACGTGGAATATATATATATATTTTATATTCGGATATTCGTATTTTATAAGGGGGCATGGTACTAGGAGCCTGTTTATGCTAATGTGGATCTTAAAGTGTTTAATAATTTTTTTTTTTAATCCAGGGTAGCCAAATCAGTGTCAATACTGGTCTTCCTGTGGCCCTGCAATTATTACCCCATCAATTGCGAAGTACCCATTTACACCTGGGTGCAGGGGCGGATCCAGCCGGCGGCAAGGGAGGGGGCCAGAGAGGGGGGCCAATTCGTGAGAAAATATTTAGCGGCGACTCAGCCAGCCAGTGAATAAGCGGGGGATAGTGCTATTTTTAAAATACTAAACATCCACCCCTCCCTTGAGCACCAGGAGGGGCCCCGTCTTCTTCTTTTTTTAACAAAAAAGGGTGTTTTTACCTGTTTTGGTAGCCAGGGGAGGGGGCCAGGGGGGCAGGGGGGCTGGATCCGCAACTGCCTGGGTGGAGAGTAGCAAATGAATGTCTTGCCAATTGACTTTAGTGTCGGGCTGGGATTCGAACTCTAAACCCTTGGATCGAAAATCAAGTGGATGAACCACTTTACTACGATACCTCCTCCAAAATTAGTGTTCAAAGACGAGGTTTCTATATTAATAAATTCTCATTTACATGCAATCCCAAATATCCTGATTTCATGTTATACGACTGTTACTCGCATTAAAAAAAAAATCAGTATATAAAAAAGGGCCTCTCTTTTTAAAATTTGTTTTTAATCTGGAATAATATGTGTCACGGTTTCGCGAAATAGATGGCGTGGTCTAGTGGATACGTCACGTATACCGGACTGTGAATCACATGGTTTGCGGTTTGAGGCCCGCCCAGGGGGCCCGCCGCGGCACTAATGTCCTTTGGCAAGACATTAATCTATATTTGCCACTCTCCACCCAGGTTTAGTAAATGGGTACTTGGTAGGAAGGTATCCATTGAACGTTTTGAGTGCCTTAAGCAGTTAGGGCAGCTGGGCTAAAGCCAAGGTGACAATAGTACTTTGTAGGTGCGTTGAGCGTTGAGCCTCCGTTCGGAATGGATTATGTGCGCAATATATATAAACAACAACTTCTGAGTGTTAATGTTCTCACCGCCGCCGCGCCGGTCCTCTCTCGACGTACCTGTTGTGTATCTTGTATTTATATAATGTATATAATGTATACATTGTTAATGCTTTGTTTTTGTATTATTTCGTTTTATTTCATTTCACTGTCTACTTGATGTACGTGATCATTCTTTTTATCGAGGTACAAAAAACTTTGAACTTTGAACTTTGAACTTTGAACTTGAATGTAGTTTTTGTTATGAAAAGTAGATAACCTAATGACTATAGTTACCTCTGAAATGATGGAAGACTTGTACTGGGATTTATCGTAGACCCATCCTTCATTACAGAGAATGAGGTCAGTGTTATTGTAATTCTCAGGATCTAGCCCAGGATGGAAGTCCAGCTCATCAGCGATACCATACTTATAACACTGCCACATGTTATCTTCTTTAGTGTAGTTGAGGGATACACTAGCGTTCTGTTTTGCTTCCATGCATTGTTCTGCTGTGTAGTCCCATCTACTACAATCCTCGTTGTCCCATGCTGACACCTAGAATAATCAACAAAAATAGACAATGGGATAAAGAATTAGATAAAGTCATTTTTAAAACTAAACAAATGCTGAAAATCAGAAAGGAACCATGTACCAGTTAACCACGCTAATAGGTTGGGTCGCCTACACACCATGTCGTATGAGCGTGATATTACCAGTATGGCATTTATCATTCTATCATAATAATGAATAGTGGTCTATATTTGCCGCTATGAAATCATATTTGGAACATCTTCAAGAATAATTGTCGAAATCGCATGGGGGCTCCAGTTCTAACAGGAAAGACTACTTTGACGATAAATTGACCTAAACAGTGTGCCCATATGTATAAAACCTTACCAAGCCTTTTAGTTGTCAAACTAATTATGGGAGGGGTAACCCTTCCCGGCCAAGGTTTTTTTTTTGGGGGGGGACGGGATGGGACCTGAAAATGAAATTCTGTTGTGTATTATTTCAAGTGGAGTGGATAGTACATTCTCCAATCTGAATTGTGCATTTTTTTAAAACTAAAAATTGAATAAGATATAACTGTACAATAATATATCATTTTTACTACCCAAGTCATCGGGTTCATTCCTAACATAATGGTCATCGTGGGGGATATGGGAACTTCTATCAGAAGGATTTCGTCACTATACCCAGGAAGATGCACATCTTCCTGCTATACCAGGTCCCCATTTCTCTCTGGTGTAAAGGGCGGCACTGTGGATTAATGTCTTGCCAAGTATTTTGCATTTTGTATGTAATCTAGCTCCCTCTCGAGTTCAGGGAAACCCAAACCTTTTTCTTTTCTTCTCTTTGATCTAAAATCCATATTTGTTGTCGTATGTTTGTGATATCTACCATGCATGCCATATCTGTAGTAGGTATCAGCCGCTGTTGAGCATCGTAATCAGCTCCAAACGGCACTCACATAAACCTCCTTAATATAGTTATATCGACTGCTACGAGAGGACTAGCTGTTTCTATATGCTCAAGGGATTCAACTATCCCGCGAGCCAGTATAGAAACAGCTAGTCCTCGAGTATTAAAGCAGTCGATATGACTTTTATATGCCGAATTAAAACAAAAATCTACCAAGAATTCTTACCTTAGCCTTTTAGTGAGTAAAAGTTTGTTAAAACATCACAGAAAATCTGAAACACTGTCTGTTAATCTTCGCTTAATCTTCGAGTGAAAGTTTCAATCATTTGGGAATCGCAGACAAAGAGCACTGTATGGCGTCCGTGCTCGCACGTAGACAATTTTAACACGCAAACCAATGGGGATCGCAGTCAACCAATGGGAATCGCAGGATATGAGGATCAGAGGGTAGAAACTTTTAACTAGGCCCTGTGGGCTATTGCTATGCCCTGTGAGTTGGGCATGGCTTGAAATCAGGATTCCAATTTCGACCAATCAGATGGCTAGATTTCTAAAGTGAGGTATATAATATTTATTATATACCTCTCTTTAGAAATCTCTCTTTAGAAATCTGATTGGTCGAAATTGGAGTCGTGATTTTAGCCATGCCCGTAAAAAACACGAACAATGCCAGTAACGGTCAATAGTTTATGAGAAAGAAGCCCGTTGCATCCGGGTAACGGTCGATATGGTTCATGAGAAAGATGCCCGTTTGCCGAGATCCCCGCGGCGCGCCTCAGGGTCATGGCAAGATGCAACGTCCCCTTGAGCCTATAGAAACAGCTATGCCTCTCATAGCAGTCAATATATCTATACTATGATTCAGAGCTATTTACTCTTCGATCATTGTTCCCTCATAAAATGTACGTGGAAATCAATTACTGGAAAATAATGCGTGCTTAATAGCAAATAACTTTTGTCATGTTTCTTTCAAATATAGATTTATTGAATAATGCAGCATGAAACTAAATGATCTCTCTCTCTCTCTCTCTCTCTCCCCTCTCTCTCTCTCTCTCTTTCTGTCTCCCTCCAATATCCCTTTCTATCACTTCTCACACTCTCTGTTCTCTCTCTCCGACAGCCTTTCTCTTTCTCTTAATTCTCTCTCTCTCTCTCTGTGGCTCTTTCTCTTTTAACATCCTAATAACTCACAATAAAGGTATAGTTCGAAAATTCAGGTCAACATGCACTTTGAAGCCTTTTATCAAATAGTTAAAAAGAAGTATAGTGAGGCAGTTTTGTACAGCTTGTTTGTGTACTAGGACATAGAGATAGGCGTATTTTGATGAGGCTACCGAACACAAATATACATTATATAATTGTATTAGTTTCATCAATCTTTGTATTCACTGTAAACTTTGTTCAAGTAATGAAAATATGAGATAAACCTAAGACTTTACGTTCTAATACAGTATTTGTATATCAGTCTATTGTAGTCGTATGGCCTTGTATTAAAATATGTTTATACCAGGTCAACATTACAGGTCACTGTTTATGCCGTGGCCTCCTTTCACATGGCCTCTCCCATATGATTTCTCCTTATATCAGTCATGGAACAATCAAATGTACATCACTCGTAAGCCCCTCCCTCTCACCTCCAGTTATATTATGTCGTTTTCTCCTAAGGTTCATAATTCCGAAGGTTTGTTATTCCGAAGGTTCATTATACCGAAGGTTCGTACGCCTAATTACGAAGGTTCATAATTCCGAAGGTTTGTTATTCCGAAGGTTCATTATACCGAAGGTTCGTATACGCCTTATTACGAAGATTCATAATTCCGAACGTTCCTATTTCCGAAAGTGAAATACCGCAAATGAAACAGGGTTCATACTTCCGAAAATGAAACAACGTACGTAATTCCGAAGGCTCATAATTCTGAAAATGATATTGAGCCCTGTATCATTTTTCAGAATTAAGAACCTTCGGAATTAAGAACCTTCGGAATTAAGAACCTCCGGAATAACAAAGCCTACATGTATTTCATTTTCGGCATTACGAACCTTTGAAGTAATGAGCCCCATTTGCTCTGTATTAACAATTTAAAATTACGATATTCTCTGAAGAAATTTTTCTATCATACATGCAACCTCGATATAATCATTGCAAATTAGGCCTATGTTGGTACACAACCTCTGTAAGCAAGTATTTATTATTGAAGAAATTTTGGTGAAGTAATCGAAATCATTTAACACAGAACAATTGCATCATTCGCACAGGTATGAGAGCTAAGATTCTCAGGTGTTCAAAATTCAAATTCATTGGCAACCAATTTACATTAATAAGCTTTGAAGATATGTTTGGATAAACACTGTTTAGAATCGCAACATGATTTTCACCAATAACGAGAGATATGAAATGAAATACAAAAAATCATGGAAGACAGTAAATACTCTTATTGAAATAACATTAAGTATCGCAATGTATGAGCTATATATTAACAGGGTTTGATATGAATGATAACCATCAGCACACCGATACCAGAGGTCAGATGTTCTTTAGATGACTTAGCAGATAAGAGATGTGATTGGTTAATGGTTTTACCATCACACCCACCCTGTTTTCTAATAATCATATCAGGTTAAAATAATTATATATAAGGTCAGTATTTGAAACAAGCTAGGTCAAACATCTATTGTGCTGACAACAATCGGCTATTGGAGACCGACAACTAGACTACTTTCTGAATATACAGTGTATCAATAAAGGCATGTAGGTATTAGTGCATAGGCCAACATATCTGCATTTTATATTGCAAAATCTATGCATGGAATGCTTTATACTAAAAATGTAAATCTGCCTCATTTCTTAGATTTATTGATATGATATAGAGACGAATTTCTAGGTTTAAACAAAAATTAGCATGAATAATCATTAATTCCATAAACCTTCCACCTGATGTAAAATGCCCTTTTAGTTCTATTAAATTTATTATGCTCATTCAAAACATATTCAAACTGATTGATTGATCTTTTGAAATTTGTCATATTTATTAACGGGAATAAGTTACGGGATCCTTCTGGTTGTTGTTTCTTAATCATTCTAGAGATGAACAAAACGTTAAAGAGGAGGACAACTTTATTACAGACATGAGGCGTTAACACAAAAGATGTTGTATTGCCCTTTGCGACCGACCCAAAAATCTTAAAATCTACGTTCGGCTCTTTAATAGATTTTTTTTGTGTTTTTAACCGTTTTTTAGAAGAAAAAAAATGTGTAATGAATAAAAAGAAATGTGTATTTTGTTTTTTTAAATGGGATATACATGTTAATGCATAACATCATCAAATTACTCCCAAATTCTCACTCGTCTTCTGCCCTATAGTTTCGAAATCCTGCTAATGTGAACAAGTAGACCCCAGCCTTGCGTACGTGTATATACCATGCACTGCACCAGCTAGAAACAAGCGAGATTTGGGCGATGTTTCCGGTTTTGAGTTTTTTTGGGCGACGGTCGCTGTTTGGGAGGGAGGGGGGAGTAAAAAGAAAAAGAAATCCGACCGACCGACCCAGGTTCTGGCGCCTAAATGGCAATACAACTTCTCTTTTTTAGGCCTGATTGAAATACCTTTTTCGGGGCGCAAAAAAGAGCGTAACAAAACAAGAGCTCTTCCTTTTCCAAACAAGTTAACTTCTCGTTTCTGTCCTTTACTTGACAAGCTGAACTTTGTTTTGATCATGAACTGGTATGTAAACTTTACTTTGTCAATATCTAGGGCAATGTACGTTATTCACCTGGTATGAATGAATGAAGGAATGAATAAATGAATGAAGGAATGAATGAATGAATGAGTGAATGGATGAATGAATGAATGAATGGATGACTGAGTGAAGGAATGAATGAATGAGTGAAGGAATGAAGGAATGAATGAAGGAATGAATGAGTGAATGAATGAATGATCGAGTGAAGGAAGGAATGAATGAATGAGTGAAGGAATGAATGAATGAATGAAGGAATGAATGAGTGAATGAAGGAATGAATGAGTGAAGGAATGAATGAATGGATGAGTGAAGGAATGAATGAATGGATGGATGAGTGAATGAATGAATGGATGAATGAATGAATGAATGGATGAATGAGTGAAGGAATGAAGGAATGAGTGAAGGAATGAAGGAATGAATGAGTGAAGGAATGAATGAATGGATGAGTGAAGGAATGAATGAATGGATGGATGAGTGAAGGAATGAATGAATGAATGCAAAAGTGCAAAAAAGAAGTAGAGAGTGGGAGAGTTATAAAATAGTTCACTAGTTGTTTTGTTGTTTCCGTTCACCCTTTTTAAAATTCACGTCATTGTATCTTTATTTGTTTTTTTTTTCACTCATTTTATTTCCTGATATTTCCTAAAACATTTTTCAAAACGCAGTCGTGTATTTGTTTAACTCTTTTAATTTGGACATTATTGCTAAGAAAAACATTATCAACCAATTCCTCATATAAAGAACTCTTATAGGTAAAGGAAAGCATCTGAGCAAGAATATCACATGACTTTTGGCCAGGTCAATCTGAAGTGATTTTTAAAGCTATGACTATGTGGGGTTGATGATGCGTTTTTTCTTCATAATGCAAGTAAAGTAATAAAATATTGTATCATTGAAGAGAAAGACGGTTTTGTCTAAATGGCAGCATGTAGGAGACGAAACTTTCAGTTTGTTCCCTGATTCATACTCAGTATCTATTTTGTTTTATTGATTTCATCCATTTCTTTGTTTATTTATATCTCTACATGTAAAACATTTGAAGAGCTATTTTCCGAAAGGAGCAAAATCTTTTGATAGCAAATGGAGATAATGATATACATTTTCCTCTATTTACCTTGAACAAAATTATTAACCTAAATTACGAGAGAAATTAAGAACACATGCATCTTTTAATAACAATTTTCCATAGACACCTGAACAAAATCGGGTAAACAAAGAGTTCTTTCTTAAGTTACACACATGGATCTAGTGCCTCTTGAAAATAAGCTCTTTGTATGTACATAAACAAGCAATACAACAGAATACTCCAGTTCGATATTTTGGAGAAAGATTATTATGTCACAACTTATTTTTGTTTTATTGAAAAGCTGATGTAGGCCTATGTATTGTATTCAAACGTAACAGGCATAAGATAGTTAAGGTGTTTTTGAAGGTTAGAATGTTATTAAGTTTGAAGTTTTTTTATAACACCCTTCCAATAATAATGCACCTTCTAAAAAAAAATAGTGCTCTGGTCAGGGCCTTAGGGGAATATTATGCTTATATTTTAGAGAGTATCTGGTATGATAAGTATATCTGGGTGAAGAAGGAGATAATGGAAGTTTGTTGTTTGGTAGTTGGAACGTAAGTTTTATATTATGTTTTTAAGAAACAGACAGTTTGTATGAGATCAGGAGTGGAAATTTTCTGTCATTTTGAGAACCAAATTTTGCATCAGTGATATTCTGTTTCATTGAATTGAGTTTCCCGCAGAGAGGATTCAGTTGGTTTAATTAAAGAAGGAAGAGAGTCAAATGAAGAACCAAAAGCAATATGTTTTTCATTTACTAATGAGAACTATGTTTTTGAGATCTCCTTACACAGAATATTGGAATGGGTTTTTCACGATGAATGTTGTTTGGAGACATCAATATTCATAAAATGTATGTTTCTATCACCAGGAAATAAAGAATTTTCTGTCTACATGAACCTTTCCTGGTTGCTTATTAATGCATTTGCCCACTGGTAACATAATACTTTCACAAGTTGATATCCCTCACCATTGGATTTTTTTTTGGTAATGTCTAAATTTCGTTTAAAAATAGATGATATCAGTCTGGTAGGCCTACACTGCAGGCAAGAGTCAGGACTAACATTTAGCATGTTATTCATTTTATTACCACTCTTATATTCTCTGAAATGTTATCTTTATTGAGGGTGACTTGAAAAAGTTAATAACTTGGAAGGGAGGGGGTGCAACCTGCCACACGTTTCTACCTCTTGGTTGCTTTGATCCATTGCCGAAAATATTTTGGCACCTATCATCCCCAACCACGGATACAAATCGACACCCCTGGATGAATGAATGAATGAATGAATGAATGAATGAATGAATGAATGGATGGATAAATTAATGAATGAATGGATGGAACAGAATGTATGAAGATGATTTTTAGTACTTGGGTGGATGAATTGATAAATGGATGGGTAAATGACTGAATGAAATAGTACTGATGAATGGATGGATGAAAGAAAACAAAAGATTGAATGTATTCGAATCGGATGAATTAATGAATGAATGGATGGATAGATGGCTGACTGACCGAATGAATGAATAGATGAATTAAAGAATGAATGAATGAATAGATGGATGGATAGACGAACGAATGGGTTGTTTTGTGTTTGCATTTTGAAGTCGTTATTGCTTTGTTAAAGGCAATGCACAATGTGGCGATAAAAGTAGAAGGGGTCAAAATATGACCAGTCAATTCAATTCAATTCAATTCATTTATTTTCCATTAAAATTCAAAGTAAACAAT
The DNA here is from genome assembly GCA_037976565.1 of Mesocentrotus franciscanus. Taxonomy (NCBI): domain Eukaryota; kingdom Metazoa; phylum Echinodermata; class Echinoidea; order Camarodonta; family Strongylocentrotidae; genus Mesocentrotus; species Mesocentrotus franciscanus. The sequence goes on from CP137671.1 coordinate 925,450, forward strand.
ACATTAAAATGAACGGCAAAATCGGAAGAAGTCCTTTAAACTTTAATAATGATTACAACAAATAGATACAACAGCAACGGTAGAAGATTTACAACCCCTAAAAAGTCCATTCTGGAATGCAATGCCTGTGTTTTTGAGAAATGAATGTTTAATTCTTAGGATGTATCCAACATCGATATATTTCATGTGTAATCTCATTGATTAAATTGTTTGCGAACTAAAAAGTTAGGTTCTAATTTGTTGAACAAAAATATCGTCGTTTGTGAGATTCTGGCCTGTCAGGTAAATCTTGTTTTTTCTCTTTTCGTTTGTCGTTTCTCATTGTAAACAGTTAGGTATTCTCTACAGTCTTATTTACACACTCAGGGTAGCCACGTCAGTAAGGCTCTTCCTGAGGGCCGGCCCTGCAATTATTATTACCCAACCAGTTGCTATGGTACCCATTTATACCTGGGTGAAGACTGGCTAATATAGATTAATGTCTTGCCAAAGGACGTCAGCGCCGGACTGGGATTCGAACCCTCAACCCTTAAATTGAGAGTCAAGTGCATTAACCACTATACAACGACACCTCAGAAACGATACCATTGAAGATATAAAATGACCAATATTAAAAATCAGATTATAAATAATTAATATATTACCAAGTATTATGTCAATCGAGTTTTTTCCCTATAAATCAAATTGTACACTACAGATTGAGAAATATTTTCGAACAATATGTAGAAAAAGTGCCATTTGTTGCCTAACAATCACTAAATTACAGTAGGCCAATGGACTTTATCGCAATAACACAACTATTAAAATCATATAATTAATAATATAATAAAGTGTTGTAAGAAAATGACAAAGTTTGATTGGATGATATGATGAATACAAAAAAACATCGTTTTCCAACACAGCATTTGTATCTATATTAAAACCTCTATATGCAAAGTAAATGTCACTTAGTATGACTTTTTTCCAACTTATACATTTTAATAATTATCACTAAAGCAATCACTGTGCATAAATTTCAGTAAGATGAGATGTTAACAAGAGGTCATATGAGTTAAAATTAATTATTTTACCACTTTCTAAACTAGATATCTGTTTTGGCGTACAACCAGGAAACATTTTTGTAAACACAGTTATATTTTATGGTAAATACTTTATTCATAAAAACAAATATTTTGATAAAATGTTGATTTTCAGCCAGTTTCAGGCAGATATGCTTTAACTTGAGAAAATTGAACGAATTATTGCTTAACGTAAAGGAAACTCCATGTTCATCTTTAAAAAATGGAAACCCATAGTGTAGTTTGAAAGGCCGTATTTTTTTTCATTTGCCTTCATCCATTTGTGCTCACATTTATGATTCTGACTTATGTACTATTATAATATGGAAGTTATTAATTTGTAAAACGCCTATGAATGTATTTTTGTTATTTCCTTGTTGAAATGAAGAAGCAAAAAAAGTTTTTAATAAAAGTTTTAAAAATAACAAAATGAGATGTGATAAGCATACCTTGCATGAATGAGACATGTGACCAGCTAAGAAGACTTGCGCTAACATATGACAAGCTACTGTGGCGCCATTTATACATAGAGCATAGTAGACCAACTTCTGATAGAGACCAAACTCTCCAATCTCACTCAAGATAGCATCAAACTTCATCTCGATCTCGATAGAGGTATGTTTCTTCAAATCTTCGAAATCTTAAAGACTCTTGTCAGCGTGACAAACCTATGTAAAACCTTTTCCAGGCATCCAGGCGAATGCTGTATTCATGTATTTGCACCGTTGATGTTGCTTCTCTAAACTTGAGGAAAAATATTCTTTTGATAATTGGAGCTTACAAGCAAGCCAAGATGGGTGGATCCTATAACTGCTATGAACAGCATGTAAATGTTTGGAATGATATAGCCTCTATGATGACTTGTGAACTACAAAACTGCAAACCATACTTCCGGCCTATATCGAACAGGAAGCCTCGGAGATGGAAAGTTTGTGTTGAACCATATATGTCTATGTCGATTTCTTTCTTTTTTGTTGTACTGTGATTAAAGTTTTACTATATTACTTGTATCGTAATCTGAAATTAACAATATTCACATCAACACAATAAAAATAGACTCGTATATGTTCAGATTAATACTTGAATTAATAGCCAAACAAGAGACTAAAATTAAGAACATGCAAACTGAAATTTTGAACATGCGAACTAAAAATCGATCAAGAGGCCGGCGCTTAGGATATTCAAAGTAGTATATTGTTTTTAAACATTAGGTGGACCCATTCGAAAACCAACGTTTGTTGAACGGGATTGTCCACACCATGTGTTGGAATTCTTTTTTTATCAAATAAAATAAGTCGAGCAAGAGACTGATGCTGAAAACATTCAAACTAAAAATCGAGCAAGAGACTGACATGAGATCCGAATATGAAGAACATTCAAACGAACATTCAAACTAATGACCAAATAAAAGAGAATTTAATATGGACAACATGCAGACAAGATAATCGGATGTTTAAAAACATCTCAATTTTTATCAAACTATTGTCCGAATTGATTACTTTTGGTCACATTCGTTTCTTTAGAAGGTTCCAGAGAAGTTTTATATCCCATGCAGGGCGGTTAAAGCGTATTCTATTATATTGTTGGCCAAATACACGTTTGTCTATTATTTATGTAACAGCAGCAAACACTCAGTTTTTTATTGTCATGGGATTTTTTTTTTATCAGACCGATCTGTGTGTGGCTTTGGGGTGTGAAACCGGCAATTTTATAACATTGCTGTACCTCAAAGTTCGTTGCATGTGATGGGTGGCTCAATATAGTCGCGATCACAAATAAGATATGGATTTATTGGTTACAATATTGGAAGATAGAGCATAGCGTTCATTTAGATGAAATACAGCATGAAGATTCCAATGAAGTTACAGCATGACAAAGACGAACTGAACTTCTAAACGCTGCGACCAGTGTGTAATATTAGTAGTGGTAGTGCTGGTTATTTTACCTGACTGCTAAGAAAGCATAAATGCTTGTTAGTAAGCAACCAGAGGACCGACGGCTTTAGGTCCTCTCCGAGTGTGAATCATTTATAAAGGACAATTCAAGAGCGGTGGAAAATACATTTTCTTTATACCTCTTCGCAATTCACTTAATTCCTATTAGGATAGTCGTAAATAGGAGCATGAGAGTTTTTTTTTGTAATGGTTTTTTAGGGAGGGAGCGAAGCGAGCGCACAAAATGTTGTTGCTTTTATAAAACAATAAGAATGCTGTCGTTCAAATACAAGTCATGTGTAGCCTAATATTAAATTGATAACATAAAAAGGAACGGTTACCAAACACGACTAGTGTTGTTGTTGTTGTTTTAACTTTATATTCTCTCTTGGTCGAATCGAATCATCTGTCGGGGTGTAATTATTTTAATCCATCATGAGTAGTGTTTAATAGGCTTATAGTAGTGGATTATCATGGGGAATTTGACTCCATTCGGGTGTTTATCTAATAAAAGGTGTTTTCAGTCACCAAGAGTAAACTTCAATTTATAGACAGACATGTATTGTGTAATGCACAATGCCCTTTGCGTACCGCCATAAGTAATTTCTTAGCATAATAACATTTTCCTCACTCTCGAGATATTATGAAGGCAAGCTGGAGTATTTTCTGATGGGACACGGGTTTGGATGCCTGAGAGACCTGGGTAAACAGTAATTGATAATTCAACCAAATCTGGTGTCAGCAGATTATGTTACACATGGACTCTGACTAGGCCTACTTCAGAACCGGGGACCTCGGTCTTAAAACTTCCGAAGTCCAAGTTCTTAGATATCCTACTGAAACGTGTGTCATAGAATTAACGCGTTTCAGACGGTATATTCAAGAACATTGAGAATTAGGATAATTACGACAGTTTCGAGAAACTCCCGGGCCCCTAGGGTTCTACTAGTTAAAGATAAGTTGAGTTCTGGTCATGCGATTGCATTGCATGTGAAAAAAACGTTGTGGAATCGATCAGAAAAGGTTGACTATCTAGCATAATAAGTATTGGTGACGTGTACGTGTACTGCAAGGTTCTGGAATCATCAAAATGATAAGAAATGATAAGAAATTTGGCCCAGTCTTGGTAAAGTTACAAGCACTGTACACAGAAAGATGTCATGGGACTACACGAACATTATGTGGCATAAAAATCCGTCCCGATTTTTATGATGTTACATGCCATATTTAGAATATGAAGGCATTTGAAGAGTCATGCTTTTCAGGGAAAAATTTTTATCTGATGTTCCATCACATCAGAACTCAACCTTCTCTTTAAACCGTGATGTATGGTTACACGTTTAACACGGATTTTATAATCAGGTTGAGAAAGTTCGACTTTTTCATGTACATATTCCGCTTCAATTAATTACTTTTGAAACGAAACATTCAACAATTAAGTCGATTAGTAACGATGTGTACATACTCTAGTTGACTCTTACTAACTGGGTCATGCATCCTCGTGATCATACCATATTATAAAGATCTCCATGTTTTACAGAAAGAAATACAATGGTATAACATGAGATTACAGTCATGCATGTGTACATTGGTTAGTTTATCTAACCTCAAACTAGACAACATCCGCCAGTCAATGTTGTTTTAGAACTAAAGTCTCATATTAACGGCGATCCACAAAACAAAAACCGGCTAAATGTCAACGCCAACGCTTAGACCCGCGCTAATTAGTTGTCTTTTGTGACCTCTAAAAGATCGCCTTCGTTCACCTCAGCGCGTCCTACTCGCATGCAGTACGTGCCTTACACTGATTACCGATTTCACCAAAGCACGCAATAGGCACTCAATGGGGGCGCTATTTTTTACAATATTACATAAGGTGCGGGTCGCCATGATGTGTTAAAAACTAACGTTCGTTGAAAATCATGACAGCACGTGTAAATGTGGCTGAGAGATCAAGAGATATGGTCTATAGATCTAGAGGGAGTGACTATTCACATGTCAAGAAAATGAGGCGTTCTCATAGCCTCGCCGAGAACTGTAAACTCTATTTTGAAAATATCTTGCAAATGCCTTTAAATAGTGATATGACCTTTCCCCCTTTTTCTTCTTCTTCTTATTTCACTCCTTCTTCTTCGTTTACTTCTTCTTCTAGTAATCTTCAAATGGCTATGCAGCTTATCACGAAGATGAACAAAAGATTGCGAGCGGTATGAGGAAAGTAAATGTGGTTTAGTGCATGAGATAAGGGCAGATCAGATGCCTCAGGAGTAGTCCCTGGAAGTTAACGAAATGGTGCCAATAAAAATCATGGTATCCATGATTCTTATGTTTGATATAAGTTGAGGGCTTGGTAAACTTCACCATTAGACCTACACGAGGGTAGGGCCGATGATTAATGATTATTTTTGTTTATCATATATACGCATTTACAATATAAAACGTACGAAACTGTAAGTTGTATATTTTAAATCGTTGTATAATTATAACTCATCATAATTGTGTCTCAACATGACTTTATCACATAGCCTATAAAGCTTATAATCGTACAGGGTGGCCTAAAAAGAACGCAACACCTGTGATCTGCAATTTCAACGACACCATTGACACAATGCCATTCAGGGGCGGCCGAGCGATTTCCAAAGTGGGGGGGGGGCAACGAAAAAGGACACTTTCTGGATAAAAGGGCACCTACAAAGATAAACCTCAAAGCGAAAATAAACAATTTTGTTTAGACGTTGGTATATACTCCTACATTGATTTCTTGTTTCTCTAGTTTATACATCATCCAAGATATAGCTTAAGCATCATACTTTGCAGTTGGGCGTGATGGTCTGAATATTCATATGCGAGCGAGCAAAGCGAGCGAGGAAAAAAATTAAGATTTGTGAGGTCTCAGTGCGAAAAATTACATCTTATAAAGAGGGAAAAAAAAAAAATCTTGATGGGGTTATAAGCATATTCTCATAACGGAAGACTAAAAAGAACTTTGATAAGTAACAGAATTATATCATCTATAAATGCGAGCGAGCGTAGCGAGCGAACTTTGGAGGAAATTGTGCATTTGTTGAAAGAAAAGGGGCACCAATCAGATTTTAATAGGTGCATTATTTTTTTGGAGGTGAAAGGGGGCTTTTATGAGAAGGGGGAAGTGGCTCTTATTAAAAAGAAAAAGAGGCACATGTTAAAATAAACGGGGTACTTATCATATGGAAAAGAGGCACTTAATAGAAAGGAAAAGGGGCACCTGTGAAAATAAAAGGTGTGCTTATCCGAGTGAAAAGGGGGTTGTTAGTAAAAGGGAAAGGGCACTTCTTACAAAGGAAAAGGGGCAGTTGTCAAAGTAAAAGGGCACGTCTCAGATTTGAATAGGGCAATTATGAGAGGTGAAGTGGGCTCTTATCGGAATTGAAAAGGGGCACTTCTCGTATTAACTTGAAAAGGGGCACTTAATAGAGATTAAAAAGGGCACTTTTGAGAATAGAAAATGGACACTTATTGCAAAGGAAAATGGGAACTTTTAGAAGGAAAAGGGGCACGTGTAAAAAGGGGACTTATCAGAGGTGAAAAGGGGAAGGGGCACTTGTCAAAGTAAAAGGGGCACTTTTCCTATGTAAAAAGGAGCACTTCTTACAAAATTAAAGGGGCACTTTTCCTATGTAAAAAGGGGCACTTTTGGGGTACTTGAAAAGTGGGGGCACTGTGCCCCCCTGCTCCCTTGCGTTCGATCAGTTATAACTTTAACAATTTCATAACTTTCTTACTTTCAAACGGGTTTTTCCTTAAACTTTCACCGATTTAAACAAGCGTAATATTAGGTGGAATTCCCTTTGATTGCACCTTTCTTTTTGTGTATGCAGTGTATCAAGCAGCTAGTAAATGGCCGCGAGAACGAAGCTCGAGTTCTCGTCACGCGATATATCCCCAAAATGGGTGGTTCCCTGTTATAATTATTTTGCCAATTCTGTTCGATTCAATACCGACATAAAGAGAGGGGGAGGTGAGGGACAGAGACTGAGGGAGGGAGGGGGAGACTGAGGAGAGAAAGAAGAAAGTGATCGATTATGGTATAAATCGCTTTTTAGAAATGTAGTAAGTCAAAGTAATGTGATTATAATTGTTATTATTATCATAAGAGGAAGGGGGAAAGGGCGAGTGTGGAAAAGTAGGTAAGAAAGCGAAACATTGGATAAGAAGAGAAGAGAAAGTAGAGAGAGAGAGAGAGAGAGAGAGATGGTAAATCTTGTTATTCTCCTAATAATGTTAAATTTCAGTAAGGAGTATATAAGGGAGAACAAAGGGAAATAGATGAAAGAGAGTGGGGAGGCCGGAGGGGAGAAAGATAGGAAAAAGAGGAAAAACAAGAGTAGGTGGAAGCAGAAAGGGAGAGAGAGAGAGAGAAGAAGAGAGATACAAAATAAAGTCAAAACAGAGGGTGAGAGGGAAAGGAAAGGCTCGAGTATTGTATTGTAATCACGCATCGTATATTAACAACCTGTTTAGGCATTGATGAAAGGCAAAATATGATATAATACCTATGGTGATGATAATGATGCAAACTCTATAACATACCTGACACCAATGATCCATTTTGCTTCCTAGGAAAACTTGAGCCATCTGATGCCAAGCAACAGGTAATGATATAAAACATACCATGGCGTACACCCATCTTTGATAACGACCAAACTCTCCAATATCTCCTAAAATATCATCCAGCTTCATCCTGTGTCTCAGTGCGCTCTTACTTGAACCACGTTAGGTTTGACAATCAGACAAGCATGCGTTCTCTTGATCTGACCGACTAGCAGTAAGAGTAGAAATCAAATGATATCAACGAAAACGAAATTAATACTCCAACCAGTCCGCGTGAACACGTACTATCTGCCCGTTTCCCCGTTTGTAAATATAATCAAGGGTATTGTTACAAAACTTCAAAGTTTTTTACCACGGTTCCTTTCTCGTCCTGGGTAACTTTGATGATTTATAGAACTTTGTTTTGACATACCAAGAATCAATGTTGACCGAGTGGTGTTTGCCATATACAGGTACGGGAGAGGGGCGTATTTTCATACACATTGGAAGACTGATGCCCCGACCAAACCTATGTCGATGGGTGCTAGCAATCACCTACTATTCTCATTCAGACGTTGAAGGAAGCAGTGGCGGATCCAGGGGGGCGAGAGGCCCGGGCCCCCGCCCCTAGGAAAAAAAACAGGTAAAAACACCCTTTTTGAAAAAAGAAGATGGGCCCTCCTGGCGCCCAAGGGGTGGCGGTAGAAAAAAAATCACCCTTCGCACGAAGTGGGCCCCTTTAGGCCCCTCCCTGCCGCCGGCTGGATCCGCCCCTGGAAGGAAGTGACTAATATTACAAAACAATTATCATGATTATCTATTTATCCTGGTATTGTCTCCCAGCTCGGTAGTTGATTGCAACATTTTCCCACACATCTCTGTTATCTGCCAATCCAGTACGTTATTACATGCAGTGTCGTTCCACTCCAGGGGGGTGTTTCACAAAGATCCTAAGTTGAACTTATCTCTAAGTTGGACTTAAAAATTATGGAAAGCCGTTAGCATCTTTGAAAATATTTTGTAAAAGTTATTTTAAAAGGCATAAAATGCTGATTCAAATCGTTCATATTTTCTATTATAAAGGAGATATCATGTTCTTGATGTGGAATTTATAAAAAGTCTAAAATACTTGAATTTTCTCTTTTGAAAATATTTTATTTTAAGGCTACAAATGGCTCTCCATAATATTTAAGTCCAACTTAGAGTTAAGTTCAACTTAGGATCTTTGTGAAACACCCCCAGGTCTTTATGTTCTCCTCCCAGTTGGTTCTCAGCTTCCTCTCGGTCTAGTATACTTCTGTTTTTCCTTCAAGCATATCCTCAAAGGGACTCTGGTGTCTTAATTAATATGACCAAAATATTTCGGTTTTCTTTCTATAACTATTCATAAAGATTCATAAGGAAATTCATAAGGATATTTTGTTTAAGCCCTAGCTGTCATATGCAATATTCTCTGTTAGTTTTCAAATCTTTCCATGATATTCTCATCATTCTCCTGTAATGATTATTTTATGAGTTTTTAATATCATGAAAAATATCACGAAGAAATAACTAATATTTTAGAACAATATCATGATTAAAACAGTCATGAATATGAAAAACTGAATATCGTGCCTTAAAATAAGACTGTCTCGCTCATGAATAGGTGCGGATTCTGAATTGCGGAAAAGGAGGCAAAATTACGAATATTCTGATAAGCAAGCAAAAACAAAAACAAAACATAAAAAACAAACAAACAAATAAACAAGCGGGGAGGGCGAACTTTTCTTTCTGAAAATATGTGATTAGAACGATTATACAAAAGGAATCAAACCCCCACTAATGACGCCCCTGCCCCTTCACCCTATTTTATATTTTGCAGAGTTTCTTGACTATTTGATGTGTAAGGTAGTTATTATTTGCAGTATAGGGTTGATCCTTAGAATTGTGAAATCAAATGCTAATATTTGACAGAAGTATAAAAATATTTATGATGGGACATCACTGCATATGAAAGACGCCGCCAAGTATGTCTTCCTCTCTCTCTCTCTCTCTCTCTCTCATTTGACTAAAGTGGGGAAATCTATACACGAAATGCGCATTTAAACGTCGTCTATAAAGCCGTATTTGACATGGTAACATTTAGTAAAAAAAAACAACCACGTTAGACAAAAAAACATCAACAACAATAAAAAAAAATATTAAAAAAAACAGATATTGGCCGACCTTTCTTAGAAAGTTTAATTCTATTATTCCAATAAACTTGTATCTATAAATTAGTAGATCCAACAATGTCCAATCATCTATAATAATATCACAGCACTATTGCTTGAAGCAGAATGTAATACAGTACAAAAACAATACGCATTACACTCATATCCATAAAATCTCTTGTTACAAAAGTCAAACACCCGAATTTGTTAAAAATCATTATTAGGTGAATGGTACACTTTAAAACCCGGTGTAACATTAGATTGCTTTCAAGGCCTTAGCTACAATTGACTTCATAACAGGATTATAATTTAGAACTTTGGAAGGAGCCATGCATCTGACTTGTAATTTCCAGCCTCTGTCACGAACCTCAAAGAAGAAAACAAATATAACTTGAAATAAAACTTATCTAATACATACATTACAATAACAAAATTGTATGCTGTTTAAATATTACAATGCCCCTATTCAAAGAGGAGGGCTCAGTGGTAGAGCAGTGATCTCGTAACCGGAAGGTTCCAGGTTCGATTCCAAGCCAAAGTGATCATTCCCTTTGGCAAGGCATTAATCCTCATTACCAAGTCCCTCGGAAAGGACTTAAAGCTGTCGCCGGTCCTCTGGTTGATTACCTTACAAGCATACGCATGCTTTCTTAATAGCAATCAGGTAAAAACAAAAAACAAACCATAGATAGAGAGCAAGAATATATGCAATGACATCTGAAGGATTGACGTTCATATTGTCGCCTAAATGCACTATAATTAAGTTCTATCAAGTGTCAAATCGGACATTTATCATTATTATATCAACATTCTTGACAGCTTAGTAGTAACGAAATATATCAAAACATAGTTTCTACTCTGAAACAAACTCACACACATGCGGACAAAACCATTTATGTCTTTATAAATATCTTGCTCTTACACAAACCCCTCAAAAAAGTTATGTAATTCCAATTTTTAGCATTGATATCTATCTTGTTAGTACATGTATACTATCATGCTTGACGTTGGTATCAATGAAAAGCCTGTTTATTCCCCTTTTGGCCTTTATAGTTATGCCCCATTCCGACATTCGTAATCACGGACTGTGGAGTACATCTGAATATGGGGCCCAGTCAAAAGTGAAATGTTGCAAAGGTTTTTCAATGATATCAACGTCAAATGGAATACATGGAGTAACAAGAGATATGAATGTCCAAACTTGAATTGCAGAACTTGTTTAGATATCACACCAGATTAAACTAATTGATAAAACAGCAAGACAAGGTTGGTCATAACATAACCACAATGAAGGCTGAAAGGTCAAGGTCCATCCTATCTAATCTAGGGCAAATAAATATTATCATACAATCCATCTATTTAGAAAAGTATTGGATCTGAGATATATTAGTTGTGAAACATCATTGGCTTGAATAATAATAATAATAGTGGGTTCTTGTATAGCACTCATGTCTGTCGAACTCCACATTTATACCCACACTTTAGCATGGCTGCCATTATGGCGCTATAGCATTTCAAGGAATCAATTCCTGCCAGGTGCATTTACCTCACCTGGGTCAAGTGTGACAAATGTAGATTAATGTCTTGTCAAAGGACCAGTGACGTATCCACTAGACCACGACACCTCCACAGTGAGCAACACCAATATATCCAATACATTTCTATCTTCATAGACGAATTTCATAATTACCATTATTGCTATCAGTGAGATATGACCATCTGTCTATTTAGCAGTGTCCCTAATACATTGTGTAAGTGACAAACAGACTAAGTATTTTCCAACGCACATCGCTCCACCAAATAATATGTACAAGTATATGGTGGTCAATTTACACCACTGTTTAGGGCATGAAGCAAGCATTCTAAATATCTAATAATTAGTAAATGCCATCACTGCATTTTGGGGAGAAAATTGCAAGTTTTGTACTGATCTTATCTCACTTTAGCAGATTAAACGATGCTAAACAAATAAGAACAATTACATGAAGGCCTAACAGGAATTTCACTTATATTTTAAGATAATTTTATTCATGAAATTAAATATAATATTTTTGTGTTATCATTGTCGTGAGAAAGGATAATAAATTACAAACATTTTTTAACAAAGCAATTTTTTAGCACGATCGCAACTAATTTAGACAAATGAACCTACAGCAATTCCAATAGTATTGTGCGTCACCTATTGAAATGTGTGAACATAACAATGACGTATCACATAGTCGATCCAAACATCATTTCTATGGGATGTACAATAGGTATCGAATCTGCCCTTCGGTTAATTTTTTTTCCTCAAATAGTTGTCATTATGTTTGTGATACACGTCTTGGTTAAAGAAGTACAGGTATCTAAGTAAGTAAACATTGTTCATGTTCTGGTAAGATCTTGAAACAAGTATTAAAGGCCCCTTGGCATCTATAATAAAAAGTTAAAGGTGGGTTTATCCAGGGAGGTGGAACTCCCATCTCCCTGGTTTATCTGACCACACAGAAGCAGGTGATGTAACTCAACATCATCTCATCTCTAAAAAACATCTACTACAATCAAACTTGCGCATTATTGACATTATAAGCAGTGATATACAAACATGTAGATCTAGAGATTGTACTGGTCGATTCCATGAGTTATGACCAAGCGGAATGACCTTTCCAGAAAATTTTCAATTTTGAATAAAGAATATTACAAATATTTTGATGAGAATCTACAAGGTACTTTCAAGACATCCAGGTTTCAATCAACCATTCATCAAATATATGTAATATTGAATTTTGTATACTTTGTTATGGAATGACATAGGTCAATTTTTAATCATTCTGTAACAAAGCTTTTTAAAGGTAAAGACCAGTTTTGGAAACGCCCCTCTCTCAAAAAAATGAAATGGAAGCTCTCATTACCAATCATGTGAAAGAATATGTTTTGACTAATACGTGATGATACAAATTTTGCCGGAAACCGCCTACTAATTGATATATTTAGTAAATTATTATATCTAGTGGAACCAAATAGATATCGCGCGTGGTCGCGTAGTCCCATATACATCTTTCTGTGTACAGTGCTTGTATCAAGACTGGGCCAAATTTCTCATCATTTTGATGATTCCAGAACCTTGCAGTACACACCAATACTTATATGCTAGATGATCAACCTTTTCTGATCGATTCCACAACGTTTCTTTCACAATGCAATCGCATGACCAGAACGGGTCTTTATCTTTAAAATTCAATATTATTATAATATGAATGGTTGATGAGAAAATTAGCTGTTGTGAAAGTACCTCATATCAATTTATATATTTTATCATTAATATGCACATTTTTATTAAGATGTTTATAATATTCTTTAAAAATGTAATTCTGCAACACTGGGAATAGACCTATTGTATATTCAAGTTTGAATGATCAGTGAAACAATGATTTACATGAAGCTAAAGTGTCTGTTGTCCCTGCTAAACTACCACAACTGTTTTTCTTCAAATGAAAATTTTATTATAAACTATATAACATCTAAAAGTTCATTCACCTACAACTTATAACCATCCCATGCCCTTCAAATGATATATTACATGTATACACACAAAATCTGCAACTGAATACCAAAGTTGGCTAAGTATTTACCCAAGCTGAATACTGAGTATTGAATTGAATACTGGTCCTGGCCTGCTATGGACCAGTGCATCTGAAATCTTACTTCTCTTTTATCCTCTCTCCAAATTAAACAAAATATACATGTATGTATAAATATCTACAAAAGTTATGAAGAGCATAAACTACGGATGAAATATCATATCAAGCATTATGATTTTTTAAAAGTTAGGTGCGTAAATATTCTTATTGAATGAACGGTGAAAGTATACCGAAACGTTGTGTGCCTGGACAGGTTGGCTATCCGGACAGTTGATTTCAAACTGGAATTTGAAGAAGTTAACAAGAAATGCTTCATAAATCTTTCAAGACATACATGCTGGACAATTAAGGTTAGTGCTATTGTTTTGTTTATTTTCGTAAAATCCAATGCCGGGCTAAATACGTGACAGCTTTACTTTTGTTAAATATCCGAACATACAGCCCCTTGTCCTACTAAATAGGCATTCAATTTGCAGTTTATTATGGTTCGAAATCAAACAAATCTTCAGTATTTACTTATCATAAACTCATTTTCTATTTAAATATGAATATTCCTCACTTAACAATAATTACAAAAATAATAATGACAAATCTATTCTATTTGTTTCATCAATTTGTTTGCAAGGATGGAATATGTAATAAGTTGTGATCTATTTTACTGTGTATTATTTGTATTTGTCTATATCTAAGTTTTGTTGAAATGCTTTTTAAATCTGAGCTTGTAAAACTTGCAATGTAATTTAGCAGTTGTTCTAATAAAACCATTCTACTACTACTACTACTAAACAACAACAAAAACAACCTCAGTATGACCTCATAAGTACCGATATCACATCAGTCACGTGGTCATTGTCTTTGGGCTTGGTATTTGAAGGAGACAGGTTTTTTTTAAGCTTGAAATATATCAATTGAAATCAAAATATAAAATACGTTTACATCTGTACAATCATAATACATTGTAACACAAGGTGCAGTAGTGTTCCAAGGCATTTTCATTCATAATTTATCAATCTTGTTTGTGGTTATAAATAAAAGTTTTCTTTTTGGTGATTTCACTCAAGACAATACAGATAGCAACACTTGTGATGAGTTAGGATATCAAGAGCTAAATTTAGCAATGAAATTTCTATATTGGAAAAATCAATATTATATCTGCTATTAATAATAATAACAATAATAATAATAACATCTATCTTGATTTATATAGCGCTTAATACAAAATACCATCTCTAAGCCCTTTTGCACCATATCCACTCCCTGGGGAATATTCCTACCATATAGTCACTGTGAGGGCATATGACAATTACTAACACAAAGGCTTTCGTCATACTACCAGGTCCCCATTTCTCTCTTGGGTATGGAATGGCAAATGTAGATTAATGCCTTGCCAAAGGACACTAGTGCAGTGTCGGGTATCGAACCCACAACCTTTGCATTTCAAGTCAAGTGCTTAAACCACGCCTCTACATTGAACCGCTTCTCTCCAATCCAGTTTCCAAACATGGATCTCAAAGATGACTTCATGAAAGAAATTCTTAATTGCGATTCTTTTTTTACAACAATAACAACATTAACATTCTATTAATGGTTTATTGGTAAAGCCTCTACTGCACAGCATGGATCCATGCTTTTTTTTCCTTTTATTTCATCATTACTTTGCACCCCATCTACACATACAGTTAACAGTTAAATGTATTCCACAACAGCCCCAATTCAACCAGTCCACTGGTTCTTCAAGCTTGAGTTACGAAAAACACAAAAAACATCAAATTTACAAGGGGTATGAATATTTTAGTTGTTAACTGTATGCCATGATTTATTATTAGTATTGCTCTGTTATATTGTTGGATTGAGCTTATTCGATGGCTTGTAAATATCACAAATTTCACAATATAATTTGGGAAATATGATTTAGCTGTGATTTAGCTTTAATACAAAAGACATTAAAAAACAATGCACGATCATGCGCTGTGTAATTATTATGGAGCAGAAAATCCATGATTAGTCAACTATATTGAATCTCCAATAGCATTTTAAGCGACATCCTCTCTCAAGTGACAGCGTTGCCATTCCTGGTGTTTGCTTTCCCTTACAGAAATTCCTTCCTCTTTCCAAGATAAGTTCACATCAGTCTATATTCATTCCTAGGCTTGACGAGTGCACAATGATCTCCTACAAAAGTCCTCATGAGAATCCATTCCTGTGCTGGCTGTTCACTACACAGTGTGTTCTTCGGGTTCAAAGGTCTAAATCAGTCTATTCACTCGCATGGCTATCAATTACAATTTTATTTGATCTGTAGAGTAAATGGGAGAATTAAGAGAAGAATATAAGACAGAATTAACATATCATCTTTGCAATCTTGAAATTGAACACAAGCTTGAAATTGAACACAATCTTGAGAGATTAGCATTTTCGTACCCTGAAAGAAAGGAGCAAGACAGACAAAGAGTGATTGAGAGAGTAGAGAGTTAGAGTGAGAGAGAGAGAGAGGGGAGAGAGAGAGAGAGAGAGATACACCATCTTAAACATTACACAAATAATACCCTGTAATTACTTGATATTACAGCTTGTCATAGGGCCTTAGTATGAATATCAAGCTACGTACCTGGTAGCCATTGAACATCTTCATGTAACCCTTCCCCTTTGAGCACAGATATCAAGCTATGTACCTGATAGCCATTGAACACCTTCATCTAACCCTTCCCCTTGAGCACAGATATCAACCTTCGAACCTGATAGCCATTGAACATCTTCATGTAACCCTTCCCCTTTGAGCACGGATATCAAGCTATGTACCTGGTAGCCATTGAACATCTTCATGTAATCCTTCCCCTTTGAGCACAGATATCAAGCTACGTACCTGATAGCCATTGAACATCTTCATGTAACCCTTCCCTTTGAGCACAGATATCAACCTCCGAACCTGATAGCCATTGAACATCTTCATGTAACCCTTCCCCTTTGAGCACAGATATCAACCTCCGTACCTGGTAGCCATTGAACATCTTCATGTAACCCTTCCCCTTTGAGCACAGATATCAAGCTACGTACCTGATAGCCATTGAACACCTTCATGTAACCCTTCCCTTTGAGCACAGATATCAACCTCCGAACCTGATAGCCATTGAAAATCTTCATGTAACCCTTCCCCTTTGAGCACGGATATCAAGCTACCCTGGTAGCCATTGAACATCTTCATGTAACCCTTCCCCTTTGAGCACAGATATCAAGCTATGTACCTGGTAGCCATTGAACATCTTCATGTAACCCTTCCCCTTTGAGCACAGATATCAAGCTACGTACCTGATAGCCATTGAACACCTTCATGTAACCCTTCCCCTTTGAGCACAGATATCAACCTCCGAACCTGATAGCCATTGAACATCTTCATGTAACCCTTCCCCTTTGAGCACGGATATAAAGCTATGTACCTGGTAGCCATTGAACATCTTCATGTAACCCTTCCCTTTGAGCACAGATATCAACCTCTGAACCTGATAGCCATTGAACATCTTCATGTAACCCTTCCCCTTTGAGCACGGATATCAAGCTACGTACCTGGTAGCCATTGAACATCTTCATGTAACCCTTCCCCTTTGAGCACAGATATCAACCTCTGAACCTGATAGCCATTGAACATCTTCATGTAACCCTTCCCCTTTGAGCACGGATATCAAGCTACGTACCTGGTAGCCATTGAACATCTTCATGTAACCCTTCCCCTTTGAGCACAGATATCAAGCTACGTACCTGGTAGCCATTGAACACCTTCATGTAACCCTTCCCCTTTGAGCACAGATATCAACCTCCGAACCTGATAGCCATTGAACATCTTCATGTAACCCTTCCCCTTTGAGCACGGATATCAAGCTACGTACCTGGTAGCCATTGAACACCTTCATGTAACCCTTCCCCTTTGAGCACAGATATCAACCTCCGTACCTGGTAGCCATTGAACATCTTCATGTAACCCTTCCCCTTTGAGCACAGATATCAAGCTACGTACCTGATAGCCATTGAACACCTTCATGTAACCCTTCCCCTTTGAGCACAGATATCAAGCTACGTACCTGATAGCCATTGAACACCTTCATGTAACCCTTCCCCTTTGAGCACAGATATCAACCTCCGAACCTGATAGCCATTGAACATCTTCATATAACCCTTCCCTTTTGAGCACAGATATCAAGCTATGTACCTGGTAGCCATTGAACACCTTCATGTAACCCTTCTCCTTTGAGCACAGTTATCAACCTACGTACCTGATAGCCATTGAACACCTTCATGCAATCCCTCTCCAGTCAATGCATTGCTAGCACATATGTGCCATTGTTTATTTTTGATCTTCTCCAATTCCAGTAGCCTAGAACACTGAACAGAAGTCAGAGACTCTCGAAGATCCATCTTGTTGGCAAAGAATAGGACGGGTATTGAACGTACCCTGATATCTGCAAGAAACAATGAAGAGTCTTAAGTTTCTAAATACAATGACTCAAAATCAATGTCTGAATTATAAAAGTAATTACCAGGGCCCTGTCTTACAAAGAGATGATATCAATCGCAAATTACTTCCGATTGATACCAATCGCAACTATGTTCATAAGAGATGGGAGACTGCAAACTTGTGATTGATTGGAGGACTTACGACAGGGCCCAGGAGACAATTATCTTTGCATAAGCATCTAGGTTTGCTGTGGCAAAATATGCCCAAACTTTCTTTCACCTATTTGATATAGGGTAAGGCTAGAGTTATGTACAGTATTGTTACCAAGACTAAGATAGGAGATCATTTAGCGTTGGAAATAGACCCTGGTCCGTTAATTTACATACAAACATCTGCAAGTAGGCTGGAGTAAACTATTCTTCCATGTAGTTTGAAAATAGCCTGGTGCTTAAATGAATGTACATCAAGTTGTGTACACTCGTCTGACTGCACCGATTATTGATCAGTAACTTAGTATTGCCTAGTATCTTTTATTGCCTAGTTTCTCATGTTGTGTTCTAACCACTACTGTACCTTCATCTAAGCACCTATCTTCATACTTTATAAGTTAATTTCACTTGATAATTAGCCTTTGGGCAAAACAGACTGTATAACCAACTACATGAAAGAATAAAATACACCAGTCTACAATATGTACACTAGCTGCTGCACTAGTTGAGCACTGTAGTGTCATTAGGGACTTTTAGATTTGCACGTCGACGTAGTGGACTGCCACGTGTGCCATTCTTTCAGGGCACTGGTCCGTGCCCGGCAGTGCCTTAAAAGGACGTCACATTACCTTAAAAGGAGGTCACCGTGGCAGTCCACGTTCTCGTCGTGTATTACCTGCAGCTTCATGCACATACTTAACAACTGTGGCAGCTTAAAAAAAACATATTCAATTGTTATTATTGAATTCGTACGTGTAATATTGCACAACTATACAATTTTTTTCCCCGACTGTGGCTCCCGACCTTGAACATTATATTCTAAAACTTCCTTTTCTCTCTTCTCATTCTTGTGTGTGTGTGTGATTGGGTTTTTACAGACGTGTATCAATCAGATATGATTATTTACGCCTGGGGACCGACCTTTAACGTCACCATCCGAAAGACTTGACTCAGTTTCGAACCTGCGTCCTCGGCTGAATCAGTTTGTAACTTCCACTGTTAGCTGGATTACAGGTGCACGCCACAACGCCCATTCTTTACCTTCTCTTCCTATTTCTCTTTTTCCTTACATCCATCATCCATATCATTTCATTGTTTTTGTCTGTATACTTTCCTTTTGTATTATTATACTTCTACCTTATTATGAATGACACTGTGTCAAAATTATTCTGAGGAACTTAAATTCTACAAGCTATATGCTTTTTATTAAGTTCCTTTTTTCACATGTAACTTCGAAATAATTAAGTGTAAATGCAATACAAACTTATGCTGTGTAGATGTCTTTATTGTTCACGAATATCAATTTTGGTAATATGCTATGTTTTGTTAATGTATTGTTTTTGTTCATGTGAAATAAAAGAAACTAAACTGAAACTGAAATACTTACCTAATGTATATTATCAACCTCACATACATATATATCTATATGTGTATCATTTTCAGATTGGATAGCTGATTGTCCTTTCCTACTCATTCCTCACTAAAAGCTTAATCAAACACTATAGAGTGGTGAAGTGTGACGTCATAAAAATCTATTTTTGGAATTTTTCAATTTTTTTCTTCATTTTCCGAAAGAGCACCAAAAATAATGTCCAAATGTCGAAAACCAATTTAATATGTTAAGTATTGGCTGAGATATGACCATCTGAATAAAAAGATTGCCTATGGGAACTCAGTGTTATATTGCTCTGGCTCCTAATGTTATGAACCAGAGCAATATAACACTGCATGAGTTCCCATAGGCAATCTTTTTATTCAGATGGTCATATCTCAGCCAATACTTAACATATTAAATTGGTTTTCGACATTTGGACATTATTTTTGGTGCTCTTTCGGAAAATGAAGAAAAAAATTGAAAAATTCCAAAAATAGATTTTTATGACGTCACAGCTTCGGTACTCTATGTAGCTTGGCTACCAATACCTCCTATAACACATGCAAAAGAATACTATTGTGGAAAGTACTTCTAATACTGACTACAAGCCAGGGTAGTGTAGAATGAATTACCTGGATGATCCAGAAGCATGTCCAGCTCTTCTTTAGCCACGACTACTCTCATCTTATCACTGCTATCAATTACAAACATGATGGCTTGAGCATCCCTGTCATATAGAAAACATTCAGAGATACAGTGAGACAAGATTAGACAGGAATTCAGAGTCATTTTAAGTTGAAAACAGGCAGATATTCAGAGACATTTTCAGTCAGAATTAGAGACATTTTCATCCAAAGACAGATAAATGGGGATACTCAGAGACAATGTGAGTGAAAGCATGAGAGCCACTGGAAAATGGACAAGGACAAAGATGGATCAGAATATTTAAAGTAATAATAATAATAACAACAACAACATTAATAATAATAATAATAATAACAATAATAATAATAATAACAATATTATAACATGAACAACACTAATAATAATATGTCTCGTTACCCAAAGTAGCCTCATCAGTATTGATACTGTTCTCCCCGAGGATCCTGCCAACATATTATTACCCAGCATCAAAATACATGGAAAAATATTGAGAAATAGAGATAAAAAAAGTGTATACTTACTTATAATAATGTTCCCATAGGTTTCTGTACCTTCCCTGACCAGACATATCAAAGACAGTGAAACGTACACCAGGAGTTTGAAACCTCTCTACTGTGAAGCCTACTGTAGCCACTATATCATCAGATGTCGTCTAAGATGACAAAGAAAGATAATATTTGATCATTACTATATTCAAAACACATTTTTCATTCCATGAGGTATGGAGGTTGGGTGGTTTGGGGCAACAAATATGACGATGTCCATGTAACATTGGTATGAGATCTTCTACTACACATGAATGATGAAATCACCTGTTGAAAATATTTATGCAATCAATATAGTAGTGCCCTGCCAGAATAATTCCTGTTTCAGTTGCCTCTCTTCAAAATCTTTGCTTGATATGCATTTTTCTTTGACCAGCATTACAATAACTTTAAATTCAAATTCAATTGAGTCTTGCAATAACAGACTCAATAAAGATGAATGCAAAATATTTGATAGTAGGTTTAAAACTCTTGCCTAAAATTACAACACATAATCCTTCTTCAGTCTACCAGCAAAACTCAACTACACTGGTCGTTTACTGTGAGACTTATATTAGTTCTAAATGTAATGTGTTTCAACTGACCTCATCTGGCTTAAGACGGTTGATAATGGTACTCTTTCCACTGTTATCCAGTCCTACACATAAGACCTGGGCTTCCTTCTTGCTGCTCCCAAATAATCTTGCAAAATAATCCAAGAGACCCATAGTAACAGCAGACAGGATCACAAGGCAACGTTCTTTTCAATACTGATGATCTTCAGTCTGGATTATGATGATCAAACGATATCAATCTGTAAAAACAAACCAAATACATGACAGGTAGGTAATGGAATGTTTAAAAAAAGGCAAAGAAGAAAAGAAATCCCTACTGTGCAGCACAATTTAGGCCCATTTACATCAATTGCAGAAAAATCAATTTGACAAAACCATCTGCTTTATTAGTTCTACCATTTACACTACTGGAAAAACCTATGAAGTTTAAACAACCGTCAGTGTTTGATAATTCTGTTTTGGGTTTTTTTTTGTTTGTTATCCCTGCTCTGCATGCGTTAGCACGAAGGTGCTCCTCACCGAACCAAAAACCTGACTAAATCACTAATGTTTTGAGAGTGAGCTCTAGCAAGCGCAATTTAAAAAAACCACACTACAGTACAGAGGTAGGATTTTTCTTCTTCTTTTTTTCTCTCTCCTTCCAGTATAGTACAGACCGCCGTTGGCGTATTATCGTACCTTGTGCTTGTCAAGTGCCGAGTGTACAGTGCAAGTAAAAAAGGCTCTACAAGAATTTTATGCGCAGCTAAAAACAGCCTGAAGCTCAACGGAGCTAATTAATGTGTTGCCCCTTCTGCTTGAAAAGTTCCAAAGAGGTGCAATCGACGACAGCAGATGGTAAGGAGTTCCTAGGTCGGATAGTATCTGGGTAAAATGTTGTTTGGAATAGCAGACTTCGGCACCTGGAACTTCTGTAAACCATGCATACTTTCTGCTGCGTCGTCCTGCAGACTTGCCCATTGAAGTTGATTCAGCATGGCTGTGACGCTGCCTGTGCGCCGATAGTCACCCAGGACGAAGCATGCACAGGGCGTTGCAATATTTCCACCTTTCTGATGTTCTCCTGGGTGGACGGGTCCCACACTATTGCAGCATACTTCATCATAGGGCGTACTAATGTCTTGTACAGCAACTTCTTTGTCTTTGGTGGGCAGGCCCTCATGTTTCTTTGCAGGAAGCACCGTACAGAGTTGGCGTTTTTGGTAGTGATCGACTTGTAAAGGTGTACGTGGTGATTCCATTTTAGGTTGCTCTGGATGTTGACCCCAAGTATACTTTGTAGTTTCCGTTACCTGTAGCTGCTCTCCATGAATTTAGTAGTAGTAGTAGTAAGGAAAATAGGCTTTGGATGTCTGCCTTTTACTAGAGACATGCATTTAAACCTGGCATTTTTTAGGGTGGAATTGTTTGGGTTTTTTGTTATGCAATATTAAGCATTTTTGCTTACACCGCATACATGTATTTGTGTGTGCAGCAGAACTAACATCGGGCATCGCGAACTCTTGTCAGCATTTTTGTGAATTTGTGATGTATTTCGCATGTTAGCTCATAGGAACACATAGTACTGGTAGGTCTATACTATGGTTCCATGTCAGGTCGCCAAATGTCAGCCGGCCCCCGTACAAAGTCGCCCTCAATTGGTCATGTCGCCCCCAATTTTTGGGGGCGATTTTTGGATTCTTGGTCAGCTCGCCCCAACTTTTTTTGTCATTTCGCCCCCTAATTTGTTGTATTAATTTGATGCCTTTTACAAGTTAAAAGTCAAGCCATTTTTAGTTCCTGGCATGTTATTACTAAATATTGAAAATAACCCTAACCCTAACCCTAATCCTAACCCATAGAGATGAATCAGTCTAAAATCAGATAAATGTAATGACAAATAGGACCGACGATTCTGACCGCTCGCGATGAATCGCCGCTCCCCGGCGTTAGCTTAGACGGGCGCACTGCTACGCTAGCGTACTGCCTTTGTACGTAGGAGGCGACTTTGCAAAGTCGCCCCCTACTAAGCTAACGCCGGGGAGCGACGATTCATCGCGAGCGGTCAGAATCGTCGGTCATATTTGTCATTACATTTATCTGATTTTAGACTGATTCATCTCTGTTAAATGAGGAGGCGACCCGACCACACAATTAGGGGGCTATTATGTAAGGAGGCGACTGCGTATGGCCACTATACTATAGGAGGCGACTGTGTATAGCCACTATTACTATAGGAGGCGACTGTGTATAGCCACTATACTATAGGAGGCGACCGGGTTGGGGGCGCCCTGACCAGACACCAGACCCTATTATACAACTTCCAAGAATGTTCCGTAATCTGATTGGTTTAAATCGGTTCACGTGACATTCAGTGGACTGCACTATTGCACTCGCCGGAGTGCAGGGATAGTGATTTTGGTTAGCACATTTCCTGCACTCATAATGAGGTCGAGGTCATCAATGCGAGTGGCCGTGGCAATGGGTCGCGTGTCAAAGTTTGCGTGAAGTGTATACTGTACGCGCAATGATGCTCGGATAACCAAATCAATAAATGCCAGGAAAAGTGTGCCTTGGGTGCGATTATTACGTCACAATAGAGTGCGCGCAAAGTGCGCAGGTTCTCATACCGTTATAGGTATGCGCGTACTAATTGGATAGACTTAACTTTGCAACTTTTTGGATCACTTTTTAGTCAACGGTTGAGAGACCGAAGCGTGAGCGTGAAGGTAAGAATACAATTCAATTATTTATTCATTGACTTTGGGGGGCAGCTCAGTAGGAGGGGATTTGTATAAAACAAACAATGCACGTTTGCTCGTGCATTTGTGGGCGAAATAATGCACTCTGTGCTCGACTCGCCACCTGGATATACCGCACTCGGTCCTGCGGACCTCGGTGCGGTATATCCAGGGGCTCTTCTCGCACTTCGTGCATTATTTGGCCCTGAATGCACTCGCTACCGTGCGTTATTTGTATACTATAGCCTAGGCTATAGAGTCTAGACCTACGTATAGCCTAGTATATAGATTCTACTATTACTGAGACAAATGTTGATATGGCTACGCCGGTGGCCTGTGCCACACATAGCTGCATCGCTATCCTGGCTGTGTATTAAAACTTGTTTTATTGATCTCAACATTTCAAACACCACTGTACAAAACTAAACTGATTTCACTAAAAATCGGTACTTTAGTAGAGTGTCCGATCGTGCACTCGATGTTGTGTGCTAAAATTCTTCCCATAGAGATTGCCCGCATCCCTATGCGGTCTACGTGCATTGCACGATCATGCAAAATTGGTTCAATTTTTTTTTTCAAATTGAGTTTCAAACCTTTCTTTGTGATCCTGAAGGTACTCAATAAATGAGGTGTCATATGAAAGAGCATGTGAATCCCTATATTTCCAAAGGGGCGTCATCTCGAAATTCTAAAAATATCTTGCCGGCGCGGAGCTCACCCCTCCCTGCTTAGCTGATCCGAAAAATGTGGGGAAGGGTATTTTCAAACTGTAATTGTTTGTGATCCCTGGGGGCTAGCGAAAAAATAAGCGCATAGATCTAGATATATTCCTTAGGCTTAGGACTGGGACTACTTATCGATCGGGGCGTCATATCTCAGAAGTTGCAAACCTCGGAGTTAGCCAGGGCACAATGTTTAAATCGCAGTTTTGACCAAGATATTTTTAGAATTCCGAGATGATGCCCCTTTGGAAATATGGGAATTCTCCTGCTCTTTCATACGACACCTCATTTATTGAGCATCACCTTCAGGCTTCAGGATCACAAAGAATAAAGGTTGGAATTTAAAAAAAAAAAGAAACTTTGACCAATTTTGCATGATCGCGCAATGCACGTACATGTAGACCGCATAGGGATGCGTGCAATCTCTAGAGCTATGGGAAGAATTTTAGCACACAACATCGGGTGCGCGATCAGACACCTCACGATTTTAATTTTTAAATTATTCTTTCTAACATCGGTGAGTTGAAAAAATTGTATTTTACTGCTATTTAGGTGTCATCAATTGACTCAAAGTACCGATTTTGAGTGAAATCAGTTTAGTTTTGTAGATCTAGATCTACAGTACAGTCAACAGTGGTGTTTGAAATGTTGAGATCAATGAAACAGGTTTTACTTTTATACACAGCCAGGATAGCGATGCAGCTAGGATTCGGAATCTATGTCAAATTGAAATATGTGTGATTAGATCCCTATTCTCTGACTAGCCTATGTCTATGACGTCTTGTCTTTCCGCCCCACAACTATTATAGACCAATGTCCTTTGAGGAATAACCGGACAGCAATATTAAAGCCCCCCGAGTCTACTCACCTAATTGTCCATACATGGGACCGAAGACAAGTCTCCCAAGATCAAATCTCGGCTCTTGAATATTTTTCCACGGAAATATGCATAAGTGCTACGCACAGTCTGTTCAACGTTGGCGCTGGCGCGCGTCATGAAGTTGCTATGCCAGCGGTGTGCGCGACGATCGAATTTGCTAATAACGTACGTGTACGTATACACATACGACCCCTAGAGCTCTTTGTAAGGCTGCTAGTTTACTGGTGCTAATTGGTCCCATACATGTCTTGCGATCTTTATAACAAGACAAGATGATTAATTGTTATGATTTACGGAACATGCACGTAGTACCGGGTAGGCCTAGTTATCATTGAGAGGAGGATAAGGAGGAGGAGAACAACAAGAAGAAAGCGAAAATTAGAAGAAGAAAAAAACGGCCGGAAAAACTAGATTATAATTAGAACGAGGAAAAGTATAGTATAGGAGAAGAATTTTATCTCTCTTTGCCTGCAAGTTTGCAGCAAGTTTGTTGTAAGATTGTTACGAGCTTGCTGCAAGCTTAAGTTTTTTGAAAGCTCGTAGCTAGGGAGTGCAGTTGTATAAAAATGTGTGTAAAACAAATTTCTTCAAGGAATCCAGGTGTACTTTTGGACCCAACTGCAACTAGTGTATGGATGCAAAAACATATCTTTAATATAGAGGGCGGTTTATACTGTACATGCATATTGTGATTGACAATGATGTATTCATATATAAGTATAACGACATACACATTTGCATATATATGATTACAAATATCTTACATGAGGTGGTTTGTGATATTGACAATGATGTATTCATATAACGACATACAATTAAATACATATATTCGGCATATCTAACATGAGGTGGTTTGTGATATTGACAATGATGTATATTCATATAACGACATACTTACAATTAAATACATATCTTCGGCATATCTTACATGAGGTGGTTTGTGATATTGACAATGATGTTTTCATATAACGACATACTTACAATTAAATACATATCTTCGGCATATCTAACATGAGGTGGTTTGTGATATTGACAACGGGATTGACAATTGATTTATTCATATAACGACATACACATGTACATGGCATGATTACAAATAGTCTTACAAATACATGAGGTGGTTTGTGATATTGACAATGATATTGTCAAGGATATGACATTTGTAATGTCATATGTTTGATTGTCTGTTTCTTAGCCCTGAATGTAGGATGACATAATGCTTTTCTAACTGAAAGAATGATTTCATATAATTTATTATCAGTTATAAATATATGTGTATTTTTACTGTTATTTAAGAGTGTACATTCAATTGCTATATACTAGTTTACATGCATTAATTTTGCATATTATCCAGTAATTTACTATCCTGTAATATTTTATTTTGTAAATGTGTATATAACAATTTTGGTATCCCTAAAGTAATGTCTTTTCCCCTAATACGTTTTCTTGAACAAAAAAGCAAAGCAAAACAAAACAACCAAACAAACCATTCATTCATTACGAGGATATCAAATACTTTGTAAATATGTTCATACATATTCTTAACTTATTCTTTGTTGCTGTTATGAGTTAACGTTCATGATTTTGTTATTATTTTTTTAAATAAATATTTTTATTAACAATTGTTTCTTATTGTGTTTAACAGGACCTCATGTAAGATTACTATTATTGGTGATACTAAGTCACCCTGTCTAAATATCATAAATAAATAAATAAATAAATAATGTATTCATATGGCGACATACACATGTACATGGCATGATTACAAATACATATCTATTCTATTACATGAGGTGGTTTGTGATATCATGACAATGATGTATTTATATATTCACCACATACATAATTATACAGACATATCATACATGGCATGTTAATTCTTACAAGCATAAGTTTCAGTGTAGTATAGAAGCCACTGAGTGTTCAGTCCAACAAACAACGACCAGTGGAAAATGGCATTCATTGAAAAGGACCCTCGTCAATTTGCACAGGTATAGACCTGGATTTCTTAGGGGGGCCCAAATTTGAAATTATGCGAGCCAAATATTGGTACGTTATGGTGACCAGCAGTGGCGTAATGAGCAAAAACGTTTGGGGGGGGGGCAGACAAAAACTATAAATCCGCATCACCCCACTTTTACATGCAGGCCCCGCTGAACGTTTTTCTAAGTGGGTTGGGGAGGCTAAAGTATTTACGATCAGGTAGAGCGTAGCGTAAATTGGCATGGCCGGGTCTAGGGGCAAAGCCCCGGCGGGGGTCAAGGGATGATGGCTGAGCCCCCTGAAACTCAGGGATTTGAGGCATTTTATAACGGTCAGGTAAGCATTCCCGGGCCCACCTGATTCCCCCTGGTGGGGTTGAGGGGGCGGAGCCCCTAGAAGCTCAGGGGTTTTAGGCATTTAATTACGGTCAGATGAGCATATTTTGATACCTTATTTGTGACAGTGGCAGGACACTAATTGGCGTGTGGTCCAGGGGGCGGAGCCCCCAGAGGCTCAGGGTTTTTTGGCATTAAATTAACGTCAGATGAGCATTTTTTGATACCTTATTTGTGACACTGGCAGGACACTAATTGGCGTGGGGTCCAGGGGGCGGAGCCCCCAGATGCTCAGGGGTTTTGGGCATTAAATTACCGTCAGATGAGCATTTTTTAATACCTTATTTGTGACACTGGCAGGACACTAATTGGCGTGGGGTCCAGGGGCGGAGCCCCCAGAAGCTCAGGGGTTTTTGGCATTAAATTACCGTCAGATGAGCATCTTGGGGCCCGCCCTAGGGCCCTAGGTGGGGTCCAGGGGGCAGAGCCCCCGGGAGCTTAGGGGTTTTAGGCATTTACTTACGGTCAGATGAGCATATTTTGATACCTTATTTGTGACACTGTCAGGTCACTATTCTTTTTTTCTTTCACTCTTATATTTGAGGGCTACTGCCCCCCCCCCATTAGTACACCAGTGGCCCCGATCTCCTCTACCTTTCTTCTTTCTCTTGTTTTCCCCTTTCTCTCCTCTTTCCCTCTCCCTTCCCTTCTTTTTCTCTCTTTAAGTTTGCTGAGGGGGAGGCAAGGGCCCTTTCGGCCCTCCCCCGATCCACACGTTGTTGGCAGGATTAATTAAAATTAATTTTTCACCCTTTTCTTTTCTTCTTTCTCTTTTTTGTTCCCTTTTAGCTCTCCTCTTTCCCTTTCCCTTCCTCTCCTTCTTTTTTTTTTGGGAGGGAGAGGCAAAGGCCTTTTGGCCCGCCCGATTCACAACTTGTTAGCGGGAAAATTGCAACTGATATCCCCCTTCTTTTCTTTTTCCTCTTTTTTTCCTTCCCTTTATCTCCTCTTTTCATTTTTTCTTTGCCTTTCCTTCCTCCTATGTTATTTTTTTGATGGGGGAGGGGGGAGGTAACAGCCTGGAATGCAAGGCCCTCTCGGCCCGATCTCCTTCTCCCCCTCTTCTTTTCTTCTTCCTCTTCTTTCTTTCCCTTTCTCTCCTTTTTCCCTTTTCCTTCTCTCTCTCTCTTTATTTATTTTTTATTTTTTGGCGGGGGGGGGGGGGCAAGGCCCGCTCGGCCCCCCTGGATCCGCGCCTTGCTTTAAATTAGTTATACAGTATACATGTTTTGTCCTCCACCCCTCCCTAAAGTTGCAGGGTTTTTTTTTTTGCCTTTTCAGCTCAGCTACGTACCCCCTACGTACGTACGGCCTGATATAGGGGCTCTAAAATATAATGATAATTTCTGTATGCGGCCATTGCATGTGCATGCATTCAGATTATCTATGCTTTTAATTGACGCAGAGAAATAAAGGGAAACTAGCTGAAAAGTTTAAATTGGTAGTTGCTCTTTAGACTGATGTGAGTATAACAAACAGTCAACTGAAATGGCCTATACGGATTAAAAATGACCAAATAATGCTCAATTCTCTGCTAATTCTTGTAACTAATTTTATTATTGAGATGATTTTGCTTCAGTCGTGTCAGACGGAGACCTAGCTGTCGTATACAAGAAACTGACGGGATTAAAGGACGTCACCGTACTTGGAGTTCCCATAATTCGATGTTTGACTGGCAGCTCTGCCAGTGCCTAGCTGGGATTAACATATTGTACAAGACACTCAGTTGCAAAATGGAATCAAATCAGGGCTGGAAATTCGCAAACATGCAAACATCACCTGTTCTTTCTAGTTTTTGTTCTCTTCATATATGCTTGTATATATCAATGTGATCGATTGAAAAGGGATGTATTACTCATTTTATGTCTCAGTAGAGGTATGTATATTATAGGTTCATTTCACAAAACGGTTTACATGAAAAGACACCGATATACAGATACATGTATTGGTGTGTAACACAAATAACTTTCCAGGCTAAGAAAAACAAAAGGCATAGATTTTGTTTGAAAACCCATTTTTGTTCTTATATTATTACCTTATCATCAAGAGTACTGTTCTAACGAATTGTTCTTGTATTCCAGTCCCAGTCGGCGGCATACCCTATTATTGATTTTATCCCACGTAAAACAATATATTTGTATGATCTGCCGGGGACCCGTTTCACAATTAAGCCTTTTTTCAATGACAAAAATCAGTGACAAATCTGCTGATAACCAATCAGATCGAAGCAAGGATTTCACTAACTTATAACAAAAACTGTCATTGGTCACTGATGACAAGTT
Source organism: Mesocentrotus franciscanus (assembly GCA_037976565.1). Taxonomy (NCBI): domain Eukaryota; kingdom Metazoa; phylum Echinodermata; class Echinoidea; order Camarodonta; family Strongylocentrotidae; genus Mesocentrotus; species Mesocentrotus franciscanus. The sequence goes on from CP137671.1 coordinate 955,598, forward strand.
TTGTGGAATGGGGCCCTGAGGGAGTTTTCTACATCAGAGTTTTGATGATTCTGTCATCATGCCTACTGATCAATTGTCCCATCCCCATAGTATTTCCAAATCGCCTTTCAATCACATGTAATTGACTAGTGTACGTTCACTTTGTAGAGAGAGATAGGGGGAGGGAGGGAGAGAGAAATGTACAGTGCATGACGTGCGTTAAAGTACTTGGTACCAATGACATTTCCGTTGTTAGTACTAAAGCCTTTTACACCAGGGCAATTAACCTCAACCCCTAGCGCTAGATTGTACACTGGGTTTTTTTCACAAAGATCCCAAGTCGAACTTAATTCTAAGTTGGACTTCAACATTATGAAGAGCCATCAGAGTAGCCTTAAAATAAAAAATATTCAAAAGAAAAAATTCAAGTATTTTAGACTTTTCATAAATTCCACATCATTAAAGAACATGAAATCTCCTTGATAATAGAAAATATGAATGATTTGAATCAACATTTTATGCCTTTTAAAATAACTTTTAGTAATATTTTCAAAGATGCTAACGGCTTCCAACTTGTAGATAAGTTCAATAAGTTCAACTTAGGATCTTTGTGAAACACCCCCCTGATACAGCAGAAGAATTAAAAGACATAAACATACATGTATCAGGGGAAAATTTATGTTGTGAAATGTGAATTTTAAAAGTTGTAGTTGATGTATAACACAAAGTGGCATCTCCATCACACACCTTTTGAGGACCTCTCCCTTCTGCTCAGTAGGCATACCAAAAGTTCATTAATTTTATTTTTTTCTACAGAAAATGTTTACTTATAAATACACCCTATATGGTTACACACTACATGCTTCATGAAATACATGTAGAACTTTTATCTTTCATCAACCCAGAAAATGGACATTCATAAAAATGTCAGTATAAAACAAATGAAATAGATGCTCAAAAAGGCCATCACAACAGGATACCAATTGATGTTTTCTGATTTATTTTATCAGATTTTCCTCAATTTCTCACTGATCCGTTTAATTTTCTGCTCATATTAAGGGCTCTCTACTGATTTTCTTGTTGTTGGGGGAGTTCTGGATTGAGCTCTTTAGAGTGTACATGCACGAGCCCTATGCTCAATCTTATTATTTGTGGGGCCGGGAATCTGGATTTAGATTTTAGGTGCCCATGTGTCCCGGGGACCAGTTAGTGTTGAGCCCTGTTTAGTATAAAAGGGTGGCCTTAATTCCCCTTCAGGAAGAGAGATGAGGTGAGTACCTGCAGTTGCATAGACAAATAATGAGATAACAAAAAAACAAAGTTTTGATAAATAAAGACAGAAGAGAGATTCCAAGACATACAGAGATAAAAGGCTGTAATTTATTGTATGAAAAAAACAAACAAATTGGGTACATGGATGAATATAATCAACAGGCATGAGTTTAATTATAAACATAATAGATTTGATTCTACAATGAAAACATGCCAATAAAACAATTCTTGGCATACATATCAGATTCTTGGGAAGACATCTGCACCTGAGAATATGCAATACAAACAATATGTACATGTAGTACATTACACATGACTACAAACATAAATCAACTTACAATCTATTAAATTGCATTAAGTACACTGTATTAATTATTCTTTAATTGATATTAATTTTATCATATTTTTTATTGATGGTTTATATGAAAACTTTGAACAATAGTGTCCACTTTTTCTCTTTTGCTGATTTTTAAAATTTAAAACATACTCCTCAATTACTGTATTGAAGGTAAATATAATTTGTCACTTGATCTTAAATGCAATTTTTAATGGTTCAATGTAATGTGAAACTATATTGAGAAATGGCTGCAAGGCATTATCAAATAAAACTGAACTGAATTGAAGTGTAAGAAGAAAAATGATAAAATAAGATTTATTTACTTTTCATAACTTCTGAGATTTAAGTGTAACCTGATACATGAATATCCCAATAAAAAGGTTGTCACTCCTACTACTCTGTGTGATACTGTATATTTTTTCTTTTTCTTTATGTTTTATTTTACTTTTAATCCCTGATAAAATAGGAGTTTCAAAATAATTACATTCTTAATCACAATGAATTTGTTATAATAACAAGATTCCGCTTTATTCAAATGGTTGGACATATGAACTACTCATGAAAACTTGAAAAGAAATACCATTTACATGAATTTGATTGAAAATGATATAAACATGAGCATTTCCCAAGAAATCCATAGACATCATGGCATTCACACAACAATTTTCAGGATCTTGCAATACTGGACAACACTCAACGGCTCACATACAATGAATGAACGATTCCACAATGAACGATTTTCCAATAAATCACATTTACATTATATATAAAAATTTAAACAAAAATAATCTTCTTGATATAGGTCATGAATATAATGCTATAAAAATGATTCTTAGTGCACTGTAAAGTCTAGTTGGAGTAAATACAAAATCAGCTTCAAATTGTAGAGTGTCGCATGATTATTTGGACATCACTAGGATTCAGAGCTGATTTGACTTTCCTCTGACAAGAAGGATGGCAAGATCATGAAAAATTGATTCTACAAATAATTGATGTATTTTTATTTGATTTATTTATTTCTCTTCATCATCTCTTTCCAAAATTACAAACTAATTTAATACAACATAATCATGATAACAAACAAATCGTATAATTAATACATGATCAAAGTCAAATACTTACATTGTAATATTAACAAAACATAATCAGGAAGAAGGATTGGCACATAAGCTCAGCTTGAAGGCATGACAATCCTGTATAAAACTTAGTAACTCCTATATACACAAATGATGTTGGGGTGGGATGAAATGGGATATATGAGAAGATGACAGGCCTAGGAGGAGATGATTAATAAAATGATAAAGGTGATATACGACAATTCAGAGCCTTGATCATAACAATTTTACATAATTGAATATTCATATCAAATGCTAATGCAACTTTTTCCAAACTAGCATGGTAGTGAAATCCTATAGTGTGTCATAGGCTTACTAGACAATAACATGAGTTACAGATACATGTCATAATAAACAAAATCACTTTTAATACACAAGATAATACTGTGGTTCTTTCATGACAAATGAAGGAAAAAAAAACATTTTATGTAAAAGTGAACAGTCTCTGAAACAGAGATCAATTAGGGATATGAGTCCTCCCAAGTTGAGTAGAATGAGAGCAGAGATATAAAGACTTAAGAGTATGAGAAAATTGTTAAAACTCTATAAAAGATACAAAAAAGAAATATCAGTATCAATATTAAATTCAATCTAGAAATATATTTTCAACGGTGAACACACAATTATAAATACTATCCTTTAAAATGGTTGCTTGGGGTAATAGACATCATATACAAGAAAAGATATCGCTTCTTCCAAAAAAGAATGGAATTGAAGTTTTGTTAGTACATGTACAAAAAAGATTGGGGGTACATTAGGCATCATATACGATAAAAGACATCGCTTCTTCGATCCAAAAAAATAATAATTGAAATTTATGATTTGTAAGTACATGTACAAAAAGAATTGTGGGTAAATATGCATGCAAAATGAAATCCTATGTCAAGCATGCCATGTGTCATACCCCCTCCTCCCTCCTGAAGTTTTGTGATAAATTCACAGTACACACAATTTTGCTACATGGATTCATGACTGTTTTCATGACGCTGAAAATCTACATTCATGACACTGAAAAATATACATGAACACATACTTGTAGTCTTACACATGTAATAGCAGAACTAATCAGGGCTTTTTCTCAAAACCGAAATCTGCAATAAAAAGATCCTTTCCAAAAGACTCCTAGCCCCAAACCCAACAAATACAGTATAAAGCATTTCTCCATTGTAGAAGACTAGTTAGAGGAAATGTTAGAGGAAATTTTTGAGAAAATCCATTATGGCATTGAAGAAGTTGATATGGCCTTTATTCCCTGCTTTCTCCTATATTTTCTTAAAAGGCAATGAAATCAGATTTCCTCTACATAAAAAGACGTTTACAATAGTAAAAGTCACATTTGTATAGTGTTTATTAATACTAAGTTTTTAAGTACTAATTTACATTATCATCATTGACACCCCGGTCGTTGGAATGGATTGCTGATCTCAACATGCTCCACTCCCTCGGCAGTGGGTAGTATTCAAGCCAGGTGCCATGTTACAAGTACACACATGCCACTTCAACCACAGCAACATTTGCATGCTACCGGGTACTCATTTAACATCTGGGTGGAGAGTGGCAAATGTAGATTAACATCTTGCCAAAGGACAGTAAGTGCTGCAGTAGGACTTAAACCGCGAACCATGTGATTCAGTCCGGTGAAGTAATCAATAGGCCACACCACCTCTACAGACCATGCATCTACAGACCATTATTACAATGCAATCATTACCGAGGCTTTTCCACTGCATGTGTTCTTCATGGCTAATAAGCCTCCCTCCAATTAAGATAAAATCTTGAAATCCAATGGGTAGTGTGATTTCCTTTGCCCTCTGAATGTGTGTGTGTGTCTGTGTTCTTTGGTGGATAGTCAGATATTTATATAAGGTAACATCACTTTGTGGAGAAAGTTTCTAGCTCATCACATTTGGAACATTGAAATGGTTTCTGTCCAATATGGATTCCAAGACGCTTTGTCGGTTAAGAGAATCTTTCCTTTTAAAAATCTCTTATCACAATACACCAATTCAGAGAGCTGAACATGTTAGTGTAAGCCGCCATTACTAGTGTCCATTATTAAGTATGGTAAGTATAATTATCACCGCTTTAGTTCAGGAATGGCCATGCACCTGTTGGATCTCTTGCTAAGCTTATGGATGCTCCCCCATGCCCCAGCTATGGTTGACAAAGCACTTATAGAGCTCCCAGACACCATGGAAATGAATTGCTCTATATACAAACATCTATAAGGCTTTTCTCTAGCAAATCTCTTCAGATGCTTTGCCAGTTTAGTTTCTTGAGAAAACCCTTCATCAAAATAGGAACGTTGGTATGTCAGTTGGTATTGTACATTCTAATATAATGGTTAGTTCACTATTTCTTTCTTTTTATTATTTTATTATTTCCTTATCACACGAGGAAGACATGCACATGTATTCACATTGTTTTCCCAGTGTGAGCTCTGATGATGTGAACAGTAAGATTACTTGGTCAAGAGAATTATTCACTACAAAAGGAGCATGGACTAGTGTTTTTTTCAGAGTGTGTTCTCAGATACAATGTAACTTCTGTAAGATGATTATTTTGAGGAAATCCCTTATGACATTTGGGACACTTAAAAGGTTTATCTCCTGTATGTGTTCTAAGGTGCCTTATAAGATATTTTTCAATAAAAATCCCTTGCATTAGGGACATTTATATGGCATTTCTCCAGTATGTATTCTCAAATCACAGGTAACATTACTTTTAAGCAAAAAAAAATCCTTTACAATACAAACATTTAAAAGGGTTTCTCCACTGTGCGTTCTTAATGGATTATAATGGTACTTCTTTGAGAAAAACCCTTATCATGTACACTAAGAATGCTTAATGGGTTTCTCTCCAGTATGTGTTCTATTTAAAGGTGGCTAGTACGCTCAGTCTTTTGAGAAAATCCTTTATCTCAATGGGAACACTAATGAGGCTTTTCTCCTGTATGCATCCTTTAACATGACAGGTAAGATTACTTTGTTGAGAAAATCCCTAATCACAATGGGAACATAGATAAGGCTTTTCTCCACTGAGTGTTCTTAAATGGGTATAGATTACTTTGGCAAGAAAAACCTTATCACAATAGGAACTTTTATAAGGTTTTGCACCACTGTGTGTTCTAATGTGCAGGTACTTTGAGAAAAATCCCTTATCACACTGAGAATGCTTTATGGGTTTCTCTCTTGTATGCGTTCTAAGGCGGCTAGTAAGATCACTTATACGACAAAATTCCTTATTATATTTGAGACATTTATATGGCATTACTCCTGTATGTGTTTAGCAGGATGATGCACTGCATTTACAATAATATCCCTTTTCGAACAAAGTAAACATTTAAATGGCTATTCTCCAGTATGTATTCTCGGATGACTAGTAAGATTTGAAAAGACAAGAACATCTCTTAATACAATCTGAACATTTAAAGAGTTTTTGTGTGTTCTTAGATGCCGTGTGAGCTCACTTTTATAAGAAAATTCCTTATTACATTAGGAACACGTAAAGGTTTCTCTCCTGTATGTGTTGTAAGGTGAGGAGTAAGATCCCTTAAAAAAAAAAACTCTTATTACAATCATGACATTTATAAGGTTTTTCTCTAGTATGTGTCCTAATATGACAGATAAGATGACCTAGTTGAGAAAAAACATGTATCACAATGGGAACATTTAATGGATTCCTATCCTATATGTGTTCTTAGGTGGTGAGTAATTAAGCTCATTCTTTTGAAAAATCCCTTATCCACTTAATGGGTTTATCTTAAGTATGTGTTTAAAGGTGGCTAGTAACATCCCTTTTATGTGAAAATATCTTATTAAAATCAGGACATTTTAATGTTTTTTTTTCTAGTACATGAATGTGTCCTAATATGACGATTAAGTTTAACTTGGCAAGAAAATCCCTCAACACGATAGGAACATCGATAAGGCTTTTCTCCACTGTGTGATCTTGAATGGGTAGTAAGATTACTTTTTTTTGGGGGGGGGACCCCTTCTTACACTGGGAACACTTAAAGGGTTTCTCTCCTGTATGTGTTTTAAAGTGGCTAGTAAGATGATTCATTTCAGAAAATCCTCCATCACAACTGGGACATTGATAAGAAGACTTTTGTCTTGTATGTGTCCTTACATGACAAGTAAGATTACCTTGGCAAGAAAATCCCTTATCACAATGGGAACATCAATAAGGCTTTTCTCCTGTATGCGTCCTTACATGACAGGTAAGATTACTTTGTTGAGAAAATCCCTTATCACACTGGGAACACTTATAGGGCTTCTCTCCTGTATGTGTTCTAAGGTGGCTAGTAAGCCTAGTCTTTTGAGAAAATGTCTTATCACAATGGGAACAATGATAAGGCTTTTCTCCACTGTGTGTTCTTAAATGTCTAATAAGGGTACCTCTTTGAGAAAAACCTGTATCACAATGGGAACAATTAAAGGGTTTCTCTTCTGTATGTGTTCTAAGGTGACGAGTAAGCCCTTTCTTTTGAGAAAATGTCTTATCACAATGGGAACAATGATAAGGCTTTTCTCCACTGTGTGTTCTTAAATGTCTAATAAGGGTACCTCTTTGAGAAAAACCTGTATCACAATGGGAACAAAGGGTTTCTCTCCTGTATGTGTTCTAAGGTGACGAGTAAGCCCTTTCTTTTGAGAAAATGTCTTATCACAATGGGAACAATGATAAGGCTTTTCTCCACTGTGTGTTCTTAAATGTCTAATAAGGGTACCTCTTTGAGAAAAACCTGTATCACAATGGGAACAATTAAAGGGTTTCTCTCCTGTATGTGTTCTAAGGTGACGAGTAAGCCCTTTCTTTTGAGAAAATGACTGATCACAAAGGGAACATCGATGAGTCTTTTCTCCTGTATGTGTCCTTAGATGCTCTCCTAGATAACTTTGGCAAGAAAAACCCTTATCACAATGGGAACACTTGAAAGGCTTTTCTCCACTGTGTGTTCTTAAATGTCTATTAAGAGTACCTCTTTGAGAAAAACCTGTATCACAATGGGAACAATTAAAGGGTTTCTCTCCTGTATGTGTTCTAAGGTGACGAGTAAGCCCTCTCTTTTGAGAAAATGACTGATCACAAAGGGAACATCGATGAGTCTTTTCTACTGTATGCGTCTTTAGATGCTCTCCTAAATAACTTTGGCAAGAAAAACCCTTATCACAATGGGAACATTGATAAGGCTTTTCTCCACTGTGTGTTCTTAAATGTCTATTAAGAGTACATTTATGGGAAAAAGCCTTATCACACTGGGAACACTTGAAAGGTTTCTCTCCTGTATGTGTTCTTAGGTGGCTAGTAAGCTCATACTTTTGAGAAAAAGTCTTATCACAATGGGAACATCGATGAGGCTTTTCTCCACTGTGTGTTCTTACATGGCTAATAAGGGTACTTCTTTGAGAAAACCTTTATCATACTGGGAACACTTGAAAGCTTTCTTCCAGTATTTGTTCTAAGGTGGCTAGTAAGCTCATATTCGCCCTGGTGTGTTTTCTGATGCAGTATAAGAGTGTTCTCATCAGTTAATGTCTTACTGCAATGTAAACACAGATTGGACTTCTCTCCACTGCATGCTGTTATATGTGTATCTTGTCCTCTCCATAGTATATTTATTTACTTTATCAACGTCAAAGCATCATGAAGAGAATATTTATATAAAGGCCAAATCAATCAGCTCAACGCTCAGTTTTATAAGCAAATACACTCTCCGATTCATTCACACAATTTGACATCTATTCAAAAGGTTATATATAATATCTAATTTAGGAGTGATGGTCATTTACCATTTTCCCTTTATGTTAGTGTTACAGGTAAAGATGTAGAACAAGTTTCTTAATTCCGTTTGTTGAGGAGGTCCCTGAATGAAGGGATCTATTTCTCTAAATGTAACAGAAACAAAAAACTAATCTGTTTGCCTGTTTCTTTTTGTCTATCTTATTAAGGGTTGATCCACCCTAAAAATAAATACCACCTACAACTTGGAATGACTTCATCGAGTGTCATTTGTGCCTGCTGTTACAAAATGGCGTAATCGGCAGGATTGTGGTTTTGAGAGTGGATAACCTGTTTTTGCATTAGAACCCCCTCTTGAGGATGCTCTTCATGTAACTGGTGGCAGATGAGACTGGACTACAGGTGAAGCACGCACATACTACACTACAGGTGAAGCACTGATGGTGAAGTCATCTTCAGGGAAATGAACATTTAGGACTCTAGATCATTTTGAAGTAGTAGTGTAGTTTGTGATATATTCTACTGTTTGTATTCAGTTCTGCACAAAAAATTCTAGCCATTAACCAAATCATGGCGGAGAGTGATGGGAGTAGTGAGGACAGCACTCCAAGACCCAAGAACTAGTAAGGACTCACTAGAGGAAGAACTTCGAAAACTACTTGAAGAGCTGCAGAACCTAAAAGTACAGGGATCAAGTCCAGCGTGCTTCAATGAGAAGGTGCCACCGTAATTGTACGTATCCGCAGATCGTCAGATAAGGAGATTTGGGGGGACGATGGGATTGATGAATGGATATCAGATGTCCAAAGTTTATTGGCAGACCGGGCCCACCAAACACCCAAGGAAAAGTTGCAAACCATTATCAAATATACACATGGGGCAGCTCGAATGGAACTTGTCAGCTGGGAGGATATTGAAACAGCGGACGCATTCCAAGTCTTGAGGGGTGTTTTGGGGGATGTGGGGAGTCAGGCGTCCCAAAAGCGCAAGTTCTTTTATAGCCGCATTCGGAAAGGGGGGACTTTAATAGAGTATTCTCATGAACTCATTCGTTTGCTGCAAACATGGAAGGGGTAGAGAAGACGGACAGGAGAAGACCCTTATATCCCAATTCATCGAAGGGGTTGGTGATGCAGATCTGCGGTGGGAACTCCACCGATCTCGTGAAAAGCCGGAGATGTTTGTATCCCTTCATGACTGGGCAGTGCAGTGGGAGAGACAGGGCACTAGCGGAAGGAAGGCAGATGGCAGAGCTCAGAGGGCAGAAGTTCACAAACAGGGAGCGAGTGCTGCTAACAGCCAGAGCATGTCTCTCATCCTAGAAGCCTTACAGAAACAAGGTCAGCTGGTGACTACCCTTCTAACCCAGCAGGAAGAACAAAATAGGACACTGAATAGGCTACTGGACCAACTGAATCGCCCAGGACAACAGAGTCACCAGGGACAACAGAGTTGCCCATGCTGGTCCCCAGGATGTTTTCAGTGTGGAGCTCTTGACCACTTTAAGAGGAACTGCCCCCAACTTCAATGCAATTTAAACGAATAGACCCGCTACTGGCCAAGAAGTAGCGGGCCAGACACCATTGTTCAGTCCAGCAAGAATCCTGAAGAAGGCAATAGGAAAATGCCCTTATAGTGAGGTGCTGGTGCAAGGTGTAGCCATATCTTGTTTGCTGGATTTAGGTTCACAGGTTTCCACCATCACAGAGAGTTTCTTCCGTAAGAATTATGGCAGTCATCAGTGGCAAAATGTTCCTTTCCTGCAGTTGACTGCAGCTGACAGACTTTCTATTCCATATTGTGGGTATGTGGAGTAACGATAGGTGAACACTACCTGCCAGACATGGGATTCCCGGTGGTCAGGGAGTCAGAGGACAAAGAAACCTGCTGTAGGAAAGAGAAACATCCTGGTGTCATAGGAAGCAATATCATAGATGTATTGCGAGACTCCATCCAATCAAGTCCAGTCAAGTCAAGTCACTTAGAATAGAACCTTTTATCAACCCTGTCTTACTGTTCAGAGGTAAATATGTCAGCTACAACCACAACAGAGAGCCATTTCCATGGACATACACGAATATTGGGAAAGCAGCATATTCTTATTCCCAAAGAGAGTACGAGAACAATTGCAGCCTCTGCCCAAGGGCATGAGGAGACCATGCTAATTGAAGAACTGGAAGAAGGCCCCCTTCCACACAGAATAAGGGTGCTGCCTTCAGTAGTGCGCCGTTTAATGAATGGACAGATCCCAGTCAGAATTACTAACTTTTCTAAAGAAGACAAATATTTGTACCCTTGCACCCTGATAGCTAGAGTTAGCTTTCCTCAAGTCGTTCAGAGTTTTCCAAAGCACAGAATCGAAACAGTCTTGGCTGAAGAAGTCTTAGTACAGCCAGGTCCTATTCTGACAATTAAGCATGAGGACTCTAAAGAAATCTTTACCAGGCTGGACATAGGGGACATAAGTGCAGAGGAAAGGAACCAGTTACAGTCACTCATCACTCAGCATGATGAAGTGTTCAGTAGGGGAGATCATGACATGGGGTACTGTGAAAAAATCAGACATTCGATTAAGACGGTGGACGACATTCCAATCAAGCTGCCTTACAGACGAGTCCCACCTAGCCAGTGGGAAAAAGTTAGGAATTTCCTAGAAACACATGCAGTGTTCCATCGGAGTAATTCGTCCCAGTGTTTCCCCTGATGCTGCTGCCATGGTTTTGGTAAAGATGCCCAACGGAAAGATCAGAGTTTGTGGTGACTTCTGACTGTTGAATGTCAAGACCATCAAGGACGCTCACCCACCTTCAAGAGTAGATGAAGCATTGAAAGCTTTGAAGGGAGCAAAGTACTTTGACACTGTAGATCTGGCACATGGGTTCTGGCAGTGTGCTATTGAAGAGGCGGACATGCCCAAAACAGCATTTCCAGCTGGTCCTTGGGGTTTATTTGAATACACCAGAATGCCTGTGGGTTTGTGCAATGCCCCCAGCAACCTTCTCTAAGTTAATGCAAGCATGTCTGGGAGATGTAAACCTGCAAGAATGTAATAGCTAGTCTACCTGGATGATGTTCTTGTGTCTGGCAGCACTTTTGAAGAAACTTTGGAGATACTAGATATGGTCTTGCATCGCCTGAATGAATTTGGACTGAGGATAAAGCCTGAAAAATGTCACCTGGTGAAGAAAGAAGTCAAGTACTTGGGCCATGCTGTTTCTGAGGCTGGAATAAGTACTTTGGAGATACTAGATATGGTCTTGCATCACCTGCACGAATTTGGACTGAGGATAAAGCCTGAAAAATGTCACCTGGTGAAGAAAGATGTCAAGTACTTGGGCCATGCTGTTTCTGAGGCTGGAATAAGTACTGATCCTGACAAGATAGCTGCTGCACAGTCATGGAAAATCCCTCGGATATATCAAGAGCAATAGTGGAATGCAGCACTGTCTAAGATTGTATGGTCCATTTTGCATGGTTGATGGAGAATCCTATGAATAGCTCCAGGGAGAAAAGCCAGGCAAGTTTTGACTGAATTCTAAGCTTAAAATTTTGTGCGTGCCCATCTACCAAGATTTGAGTTGTTTTATTACTCGTGAAACATATTCCTCGCAATATGACCAGAGGCAAAGGAAAGCCCAACTCTTCTCCTGGCAAATTCCTGCCTACTTCCCAAAGGGGTCAAGGTCAGGCCATATGCCATCACCAAAACAGCCTTTTATTCCCCACAAGGGAGTAGATCGCACAAGGAATGTTGGACTCTTCCATAACCAAAGAAGGTGCATGTCTTCATCGATGTGCAAAGTGTTCATGACCAGCTGGGGAATATTGGAGTAGCTCAAGATGATCTGGCCATTATCATCGAGAATGCCGTTGAGACAGCTGTCAAGGCAGCAATCCCTGCAATTGAGTGAGGGCAGTGAGAGAAGCCTGTGTTGCCTCTGTGAAGGAGGATATCAACCCCCACCTGCTTCGCAGTCAATTCGAGAGAGATGAAGTCTACCAACAGATGCGGAGGGAAAACCTTTGTATCATAGGGCTCACAGAGGGGCAGGTAGGACGAGTGGAGACGGAAGAAAATGCAGATGAAACAGAAGAGGCTTTGATGAGCAAAGTTTGTCAGCTGGCAGAAGAGGTTGGTGTCAACCCAGAAGGAAAAACCAGTTACCACCAGTTGAAATTTCCAACTGGTTCCAGTTAACTTCAACTGGAACCAGTTAAATTCAACTGGTTCCAGTTGATTCTAACTGGTCCATGATGCACATATTTCCATATTTCCAGTTGCACCAGTTGATAACTGGTCCATGCATGGCATTTTTCCAGTTGCACCAGTTGATAACTGGTCTGTGGGCATATTTCCAGTTGCACCAGTTGATAACTGGTTGTGGGCATATTTCCAGTTGCACCAGTTGGTAACTGGTCTGTGCATAGCATATATTTCCAGTTGTACCAGTTGATGACTGGTCTGTGGGCATATTTCCAGTTACACCAGTTGGTAACTGGTCTGTGGGCATATTTCCAGTTGCACCAGTTAATAACTGGTCCGTGGGCATATTTCTAGTTGCACCAGTTGAAAACTGGTCCGTGGGCATATTTCCAGTTGAACCAGTTGATAACTGGTCTGTGGGCATATTTCCAGTTGCACCAGTTGAATCGGTCCGTGGGCATATTTCCAGTTGCACCAGTTGATAACTGGTCTGTGGGCATATTTCCAGTTGCACCAGTTGGTAACTGGTCTGTGGGCATATTAACATCACCCCAGACGACATTTCTGCTTGCTATCGGGTTGGAAAGCCAAGAGTAGGAGGAGGAGCTCGCCAAACGATAGTTAGGCTCATCTCTAGGCGAAAGAGGGATGAAATATATAGCCGAAAGTATGCATTGAAGGGCAAAAATTCCTACAAGGGAGTTTTTGTCAATGAAGATCTGACCCCTCTCCAATATTCTGTGCTGAGAAGCGCAAAAAAACTCTCCTCTTGTTAAGAGTATCACCACAAAAAATGGGAATATCATTTGTAAAATGCAGGATGACATCTTCAAAGTTATTAAAACACCTGATGACTTGTTTGATGTTGGGCTCAATGACATCTAATACAAAGATTTTAAACTCTCCATAATGTAAATGACTTATAAATATGATGAGCAATAAATATGTTATTAGTTAAATGGAACAAAATGAGACATCTGTAATTCAATCATACATGTATAATGTTAGCCCTCATTTATTTGATAATACGTTATCAGAGCAAATGTTACGTATTTCACATGTTAATATCAGATCTCTTAATAAGAACTTTGAAAATCCAAATTTGTTATATGAAGATACATTAAAAACAAAATTTGATATAATTGCTTTATCAGAAGTGTGGAATGTTTCAAACAAGGGTATTTTAGGTTTGAATGATTATGTCCTTGAGGTAAAGTGTAGAACAGGTGGCACAAGGGGTGGAGGAGTTGGAGCTTACATTCACTCTTCACTAAAAAGTATGTTATTCTTAACCATGAAGTCACTCACACAGAAAGTCTCTGGTTAGAAACTGACCTAAATGGTAGGAAAAATTACTGAAGGTATTATTTATCGTAAGCCCAATACTGATATTGATCAATTTCAAAACTCCTTGCTGGTAACATTAGAAAGATTGAAAATTGATAAAGCAAATCTAATTTTACTTGGAGATTTTAACATTAATGTATTACACAAGGAAGGAGTAGATATGAAAGCAGAACAATTGTTAACTTCTTTGCAATGTTTGGGTATGCAGCAACTAATCACTTCACCGACAAGAGTAACTAAAACAACTTCCTCTCTTATTGACCATGTGTACACTAATATAACAATTTCTTCTATTCATGGTGGAGTTATAGAAACTGATATATCAGATCATTTCCCTATATTTGTAACATTTGAGCATCTTAGGAAGGCAAGTCAAACAAGCCACAGAAACTCTGTGTTTCGTACCTTCAGAAATTATGATATTAATAAATTTCATGATGATCTAGGTAAACTTGATTGGTGTTTTGCTGAGCGAAATTTATTTTGTGGTTTTTTAAGTAGGTTGAAATCTTAGAGGAGATTTTTAGAGTGCAGTTTGTTTGTTTCATAAGATGAGAAAAAGGGTTCATTTTGTTCATTATAATAACAGAAAAGCTAGATATTCATTCTCTTTTAGCCTTAATGAAGCATTAAGGATTTTATAGAAGGTGAATTGGCAATTTTAACATTGAAGGTATTTGTTGTATTAATGACCAATGTTTTTATAGTGGGATTCAAATTGGCCTCTACTTTGAGTGTTTGTTTGTTTAAGGACACCTTAAATTCGACTTCGATATTGTGGTATAGTGAGTAAACTTTATTTTATCTTTAAGGTTACCCTAGACTAGACAGAGAGGGGCTGTGTATTTTGCCTCATTACGCATATTCAAATTCCACAGACTAAATAGTTCAAATTGAGAGAGTTATATTATACTGAATCTGGATTGTGAATGGAAATGTAGGTCATTGATTGCATGTTTATTAAACATATCTTTGGTTATAAATATACAAGTTGGACAAGGACTAGATAATTCATTTATAGGCGGAAGGATATTAACAGAGTGATTAGGCAGTTTGGGAAGAAACTTCCATGTGTCTACAGAAAGTTTAGGTGATTGTTCAACCAACTCAGTGAGGAGAGGAGATTGACAGTCAGAGTTTTGCAGTAGAGTATCCAGAACATTTCATAATTTTATCGAGGAGTTCCTTTCGTGGATGGAGCTGGGGGTTCAACAGTTGTCAAGGTGACTGATTGACCAGGATTCGGATTTAGAAATAGTTCTGGTGCTTTTTGGAGATTCCAGCATTGAGTAGAGGAAGCTGGTACCATTGGTTGTCTTCGTAGCAACAAATAGTTGATTAGCAGTCCTAGTTGGAGGGTTTTCTTCTTTGTCGAACTTTATGCAGATTAGCTCAAGTGGAAAATAAAATTCCGCTCATATCCTACAACTTCCGTGTCGTGTCATTGTGTTCTGGTAGTGCATTCTTCCTGACAACTACCCTCCCCCTTCTCTCAAATTACCAGAATACTACAGTGGTGTCAGAAGTGGGATTGAACTTGAGCTACAGCGATAAGCGCCAGAGGGAAGATTCGCTGCAAGGAAGAAACGACTTTAAAAAAACCTCCAGACTACAGGCGATGTGGGAGTAAACCATTAAATAGGTTTTATCAGGGATGTAAGCTTTGTAGAGTAAACATAGTTAAAATTTATTGTTATTGAAATATTGTTGTAAATCAATGTCAATAGATTTCTTTTCACAACTGTAAGCCAGCAGGTTCCAATTGCTTTGAAGGGTAGTATAAGCTTTCAAATTTTGACAGACATAACGTACACAGGACGCAAGATGCCAGGTGGTATTGAAGATGATCCGTCTACGACAACAGGAGCTTCAGCTCAACCTCCAGGCCTCGCTGAGATGGTGGCAGCCCTTACAGGGGCCTTTCAGAACTTGTCGTCACCAAGAGGTTTACCAGCTGTAAAGTTAAGTAGGTTCGGTGGATTTCCCAGAAACAAGGAGACCCGACTGTCAATGAATGGCTGCAGGAATTCGATGAATACTGCAATTACTACAAACTGGGAGGCAGGGAAGAAGCAAAGGTTCTGCTAACACATCTTACAGACTCAGCCAAGGATGAAGCTAGGTGCTATGACTCTTCAGTCAGAGAGGATAGCAAAGCCTTGAAGAAAGCTTTGAAGTCCCATTATGGCCTCAAGGAAACTGTGCAGGCACTGAGCACGGAGTTGCATGCCAGGATGCAAAGACCGGGGAGACCTTAGCGGACTTTAGCAGTGCACTCATTCGCCTTTATGATCGAATGGAGTCGGCAGCAACAGGTGATGAGAAGGCAGCCCTGACCATGTTGCAGGATAACACCCTTAAGGAGCGATTTGTCACTGGGGTGAGGGACAAACAAATCCAAAGGGAACTCCGTCGCATGTTTTCCGCAGAAGGCAAGTCTTTCATTGATATGCGGAAGGAAGTTCTCCGAATGTTCCAGGATGACGACATAGTGACATCAAAGCCCAGTATCAGAGAGTGTGAGGTAGAGGCAGCGAGAGCATCAGTGACAGTTGAAGATCAAACTATCCAAAGCATGAAGAGTGAGATCACTGAACTAAAGGAGACATTGAAAGAGGTGGTTCAAGCCATGAGAGGAATGACCAGCAATCCTAAGCAGAATTCCACATCATTCTGCTATAACTGTAACAAGAAAGGGCATCTAAAGCGAGATTGTCATTCACCTACACTCTGCTACGGGTGTAAGCAGACAGGACATATGAGAAAGGATTGTCCAAGTGAAGCAAGGATGCAACAGTCGCCAAGCACTCCACAAATACAAGAGATAACATCCCAAGAGGAACAGATGCAAGGGAATATCAGAAGCTTATACGCTGGTGGGAGCAACAAGGTACCTAGCTTGGTGTCTTCATCTCCCAAGTCGGTAATAGGGATAGCAGGAGTACCTACAGGCTGTATCTTGGACACTGGAGCAGAGGCTAGCTTAATTCCTGTATCCTACTATGAAGGACAGTTGAAGGGAGTTATTGGTCCTCTTGATGGTAGTGGGGCTGGAATAATAGTTGTTGGTATTAATGAGAGCATAGTACCAGTGATTGGGTATATTCACACCTTCATCACCTTGAATGGCAAGTCCACTGACATTGGACTTCTGGTGATCAATGATGAGATGCATGCTAAGAAGAAAACTGACTACCCTGTTCTCCTTGGATGTAATGCACTTTGGCCAGTAGTACGACAGAGAGCTTTTAAGGATGATGATGAAGACTGGAGGCTTGTTGAGATGACTCTCAATTTGGCACATGGAAACGAGAAGACTTCAACTCCAAACTCGCTCTTGACATCCAAAGAAAACAAAGTCCTTCCTCCACTGACGGTCCATCGAGTGGAATGTAAGATGAATGATGCAACCTCATTCAAGAAGAATGTTCTGATAGGGCCAGACAACCAGGACAACAGTGTTAATCCTCTAGTAGAGAAAGGATTGGATATTTATGACACATGCATGAGAGTTGATGGACCAGAACTCCAGGTTACTGTTGTCAACAGATCCACCCAACAATTGGAGATCACTGAAGGTATGGTTTTGGCATCTGCCACTGAAGTTCAGGAACGCCATGAGATTACTGGGCAGAAGAAAGATGGGGTCGTTGAAGTTGATGTGATGAAGGTAATGATTGAACCTGGTGCTGATGTAGCCATTATGCAGAATGACCTTCAAACCCAGACTCTTCAGGAAGGCATGGAGCACATCTGTATGGATGGAGAGTGCATTGGATTGCCAGTAGGTGTGAAACTGGATCATCTCTCAGGTAAAGAAGCAGACTCTATAGCCCAACTTTTGGCTAGGCATCGATCAGCCTTTGCCAAGAGCGACATGGACCTAGGAAACTGCAAGGTTATCCCACATCACATCCGAACGTCGGAGGGACCGCCTATTCGACTGCCCCATCGTCGAATTCCCCCAAACCACATGCCAGAACTGAAAGCCCTGCTGCAAGAGATGCTAGAGAAGGGAATCATCAAGCAATCATGCAGCCCCTATGCAAGTCCAGTGGTACCAGTGCGTAAAAAGGATGGATCAATGAGAATATGTATCGACTACTGACAGCTGAATGCTCGGACAGTACGGGATTCCTTTCCCCTCCCGAGGATCGAGGAGACTCTGGAAGCCCTTGGAGGAGCTAAATTCTTTAGCTCTCTTGACCTCGCTAACGGCTATTTCCAAATAGCAATGGATGAGAACTCCATCGACAAGACAGCCTTCAGAGTTCCATGGGGTTTATTTGAGTTCTTAAGAATGCCCCAAGGACTGGTGAACAGCCCAAGTACCTTCCAGAGAGTAATGTAACTAGTATTAGGAGATCTCAACCTGACACAATTGGTAATCTACCTATTACCCTAGACTAGACAGAGAGGGGCTGTGTATTTTACCTCATTACGCATATTCAAATTCCACAGACTAAATAGTTCAAATTGAGAGAGTTATATTATACTGAATCTGGATTGTGAATGGAAATGTAGGTCATTGATTGCATGTTTATTAAACATATCTTTGGTTATAAATATACAAGTTGGACAAGGACTAGATAATTCATTTATAGGCGGAAGGATATTAACAGAGTGAATAGGCAGTTTGGGAAGAAACTTCCATGTGTCTACAGAAAGTTTAGGTGATTGTTCAACCAACTTAGTGAGGAGAGGAGATTGACAGAGTTTTGCAGTAGAGTATCTAGAGCATTTCATAATTTTATCGAGGAGTTCCTTTCGTGGATGGAGCTAGGGGTTCAACAGATGTCGAGGTGACTGATTGACCAGGATTCGGATTTAGAAATAGTTCTGGTGCTTTTTGGAGATTCCAGCGTTGAGTAGCTAGAGGAAGCTGGTACCATTGGTTGTCTTCGTAGCAACAAATAGTTGATTAGCAGTCCTAGTTGGAGGTTTTTCTTCTATGTCGAACTTTATGCAGATTAGCTCAAGTGGAAAATAAAATTCCGCTCATATCCTACAACTTACGAGTCGTGTCATTGTGTTCTGGTAGTGCATTCTTCCTGCCAACTACCCTCCCCTTCTCTCAAATTACCAGAATACTACAATAATTAGGGTCGCCATTTTAGACACTTGTTCGTGGAGTCTGTCGAGCGTCAAGTCACTGGGGATGAGCTCTCCAGTTTTCCCAGTTTTCCCCATTTTGTCCTGTTATAAATGGACACTAGTGAGCCCAGTGTTTCGGCAGTAAATTGCTTAGTTCCGGCCAAAGAAGTGAGTTTCTGATATATAGATAAATTTGAGCTAAATGTATGCGATATTGAATTTCAATCGTTCAAGTTCAGTGAACATTGAAACGCATGTGTGAAAGTGAAACTTATACAATGTATGTACGGTACTATGCCACTGACATTACTGTAGAATATTGATAATTTGTTGCCGTTTTGGCATAGAGTAAAAGTGGATAAATGTAAATGGAAATAAGAGAAAATGTCCATAATTAAGATGAGTTTGGGTCAATTTATATTGACCTGCATTGGGTTTATTTAGTCAGTGCAAGTGAAGTTTTGCTTTGAAATATTGATGTAGATTTTGTGAAATGTAATTTACAAGCAAGTAGTGTGCACTTTGCAGGGTGTGCATGTGGACCTAATTAATTATGTGCAAAGCAAAAGCCAAGCTTTACACATGAGGCTATGCAGTGAAAGTAGCCTTCAGGTTTTTGAGTTGTCTTTATAACATAATCAGAGAGTTATGAATTATTGGTTTGTGAAGACAAATTGAGTATAGTTCTGATAAAGGAAGGTAGTCACAACTTTTATGTGAATTATTAAGAACAATTAAGCGTTGACTTATAGATTGGGTTGATATTTTGGAGAGATGGG
Organism: Mesocentrotus franciscanus; assembly: GCA_037976565.1. NCBI lineage: Eukaryota > Metazoa > Echinodermata > Echinoidea > Camarodonta > Strongylocentrotidae > Mesocentrotus > Mesocentrotus franciscanus. The sequence goes on from CP137671.1 coordinate 975,470, forward strand.
ATTAAACACGTATAGTGAGATAGGCTTTTGGATTTCAGCCATTGGATTTCAGCCACAGCATTTATTTTCTTTAGGCATTTATAGAGATGTTTATGGAAGTATACATTTGTAGTGACAAATGTTAAACCAAGCTAGTTGCTTTAAATAATGCAAATTTATGCATGTTTATGTATGGCTACCAAAATACAAGGTTCAAGCTTAGAACAGTTGGGGTATTTGATATACAAGTGTTGTATATTTAAGAGTACAAGTTTATTAAGTTGTATTAGAGGCACACAGAAAGAAGAAAACAAAGGAAACTTTAATCCTGCAATACTTATTATTTATTGTATTTTCTGTGCATCTGATTTTCATTACAGGTTGAATTGTTTCTGTGTTGTCTTCATATTCTTCACTCAGCATCATTGAGGAGCTAATAAAGACTCAGTAATCTTATTTCTAGTTTGAAACTTTTGCAGTTTGTTTCATGGTCAGCGTACCAATTGGAATAATGTAAGTGGTTGTACAAAATGAAATGAGTCATACTCTGTATTTTACGACTTGTTTACGCAAGTCTGTGATAAGCATGCACCAATTATGTCATCGACTTCGAAGAACCTGAAAAAGGGAAAATATACTGGGAGAAAACCATGGATGACTAATGCTATTTTAAAATCAGTCAAGAAGAAGCACAAGTTGTATTCTAAACTAAAGGCATCAACATTTCAACAGAAAGACGAGGAAGAATACAAGAGGTACAGTAATGTTCTAACTACAGTTCTACGAAATGCAAAGAGACAATATTATAGTAACCTCTTCTTCATTAATAAGAATGATAGTCATAAAATGTGGAAAACAATTACCGGTAACGAGTTGTTGAGTGGTGGAAATGTCATAAATAAAGCGACCAATGTAGAGAAATTATCAAGCTCAGGTGGTGGAGAAAATAGAGTGATAACATCTGACAATGAAATAGCTAACGAATTTAACAACTTTTTTGTAAACATAGGTCCAAAGATGGCAAAGGAAATACCACCTATGAACCATATTTCATTTTTTTGGATTTACGAACTTTCAGAAAAAAAAAGTTTGTCAAATAACAGGAGGAAATTGAAATTTGTCATAATACACTGTAGTATCAAGTTAGATTTATTGATGAACAGCACACTATTTAGTTTCCGTAAACAAAAATTGGGAAACCGATTTAAATCGGGTAATTATCAGGCCTGCTTTGAAAGCAACCCCCAAGTCCGGTTTGTAAAGTCAATACGGGCCGATTTTGTGAGTATTACGAGCCGGACTTTGTTACGTGAAAAGTACCCCTTTGCCAAGAAGCGACCTTGACGACATGATAGAGGGAGAGAGGGAGAGGAAGGAAGAAAGAGAAACGGTTACCCAACACATGCTCCGCCGAAATTTACTCCGCAAAACGTGACATTTGCTCCGATTTCAAATGCTCCGCCGACATTTGCTCTGCCGATAGTTGCTCCGCCGACATTTGCTCCACCGACATTTGCTCCGCCGACAATTGCTCCTCCGACATTTGCTCCGCATGAAGCGCCACTTGCTCCCGTGACATTTGCTCCGGTGACATTTGCTCCGCGTCATTTGCTCCGCCCAAAAAGTGCCCCGTAAAATACAAATGCTTCGCCGACATTTTTTTTTCATGGGTTATTTTCTTTGTTTTTTTTTAGTTTGTTTCGTTTTCTGAATGCATTTCATGAAATAATGTTGATGATGTGGGAGAAAAAGGAGTTACCTAAAAGTCATTTCGAATATGCTGAAATAACTTTTCATCTATCACTGTACGTCCTAGATAATGTACACTAAGCAATCATTACATTTCAAGGTAAAAAGTAAAAAAAAAATAAGTAGAGCAGCAAGCCACATTCCCCAATACGCGCATACCTCCTAGTTAATTTCAAACAGCTCATCAATATGTAAGACCTGAAATGACCTCAATGCAAGCAAGCACATGCAGCATAGGTACACCATCTGCAAGTAAGTAAAGCATTATACAATGTACTAGGTCATCATGGAAGTTCTAGAAAACAACAGGGGAGGGATCAAAATAAGCTTTGAAGGGCACTTATACGTAAAGATGAGAACCCATTCAGACGGGAGACAGTGCGAGAGACAGCGATCTGAAGCATGCAGTGGGGCATTGACAACGAATGGTCCCCCTCAATATGAGGGAGTTATGGCGGCAACGCCCCATAACCACGAACCTGATCAGAATCGAACAAGGGTCATAGCAGCATGGACAGGCCTAAAGAGAACCGCGAGGGATATCAACAGTGGCCCGACAACCGAAATAATTGCTAACGCCCTCATGGTAGCACATCCGGAGATTCGAGGGCAGTTGGGGCAGGTGTCAGCCCCAATTAGGAGGGACGTTCAAAGACACAGGTATGAACTAGAAATATCGCAATCTGTATTGCCGCGCAATGCGAATGTATCCCCCCGGCAGTGGCAGCGATTTTGTGTCATCCTAATGTTTGAAGGAGGGACAAAGATCCCCTCTTCCCTCCCTGAAACAAAAGGATGATGTAGAGATCGCCACTAGTGGCTCGGACTATTGTCAAGACTAGGATAGGAGCAGCATCACCAAACCAATATGTGTGTAGATTAGAGTATAATGCATCTCTGTAGAAAATTTGAAAGAAATCTTTTAAGAAATGTGGCAGTTAGAGCGCACAAAAAAAAGCCACCAAAATACGACCTTTGACCCTATAACAGACGGAACACAGGTGGCAGAACCACCAAACACTACAGATGTGTACATTGTACTAAGACACACCTCCATACAACATTTGAAAGAAATCCGTCAAGAAATGTGGCAGTTAGAGCGCATAAAAGACATACGACCTTTGACCATATAAAAGACGGAACAATGAGGGCAGCATCGCTCAAAAGTGTAGATGTGTAGATTGTACCAAGATACATCTCCTTTCAAAATTTGAAAGAAATCCATCATGAAATATGACCTGCAGAGCGCACACTAGACACCCACCAAAATATGACCTTTGACCCTATTACAGACGGAACACAGGTGGCAGCATCACCAAACACTAAAGATGTGTACATTGTACTAAGACACACCTCCATACAACATTTGAAAGAAATCCGTCAAGAAATGTGGCAGTTAAAGCACATAAAAGACATATGACCTTTGACCATATAAAAGACGGAACAATGAGGGCAGCATCGCCCAAAAGTGTAGATGTGTAGATTGTACCAAGATACACCTCCTTTCAAAATTTGAAAGAAATCTGTCATGAAATATTACCTGCAGAGCGCACACTAGACACCCACCAAAATATGACCTTTGACCCTATAAAACACGGGACACTCGTGGCCAAGGGCCTCGCGAACACAGAGAACGCGTGGCGCCACGCGTTCTTGATTTTAAACATATAGCGCCACCCCTTCTTCATTCAAAGAAAACAGCGCCACGCGCGCACCACGCGTATTATGTTCATTACGCGACAAACGCTGCCAGCTGCCGCCGCCGAAAGTAATCCAGCGCGAGCGTTTATGAATCGGTCTAGCTGTGTGAATATCCGACTTGATATGAGACCTGATAGAGCAGCGAGCGGTGTATGGCTCGTTACGATACACACACGTAGATCATGGACTTAGGTCCATGCGTAGATTCATGCAGTAAACATGTAATGAGAGAGAGAGAGAGAGAGAGCGCGAGGGAGAGGGTAGAAGTTGTGTTGGGAGAGAGAGATCCACACACACTATCGTGCCGTTGTATTCCATGCTGCCCACACAGAATTTATGGAGCAAGACAGTAAACATGAGAGAGAGAGAGAGAGAGAGCAAGAGACAGGGAAGCGTAGCGATTGGGGAGAGAGGGAGGGAGAGAGGGAGGGTAGTAGTTGTGCTTGTAAAGAATGAAATTTATTTCATATGCGATTGCAAAGCAGCAAACCATGAATGAACTAGTGTAAATTGTTCTTGCTTTCCAACAGCATATTTTTAACACCGGACAAAGTAATTATAAATATTATTAGCTGGAAATAACGTTAGAGTGACTTTAAAATAAGCTATGATTGTAAGCATCAAGAAAAAAAGAAGTAGTGTGAATTACCTAGTTTCAACGTTCACTTAAATTTCATCGCTATCTGATGTTATTTATTTGGGGAACCAAACTACACGAGGTGCCCCCCTGAGAAGATACGCGTGGGAAAACCCCTCTCTCGCTCTCACTCTTATCTCTTCTCCAATGAATATTACTAGAAGTAGAAAATAGACTAACGTGTTTGTGTTTTGCCTACTTTTTATTTATTTCCCCTTTTCATAGACCATATGAAATCTCCCCCATCGTGGCCTCGATGATACCTCAACTCCTTTCCTTCCCGAATAATATATATCTCCAGCTCCAAGCAGTACTTTACAATTTTTGTTCAACACTACCTGCCTCTCTCTCTCTCTCCTGTTAATTCAACTCTGGTCTAGTCCGCACCCTCCTAAAACAGTGTCAGTAATTGATCCATCCCATTTTCAAGCCACTAGCGAAACTCACGTCGACAACTAAAAATGATAGCTAATGTATTCCCACATTTATTTACGCGTGTTTTGGTAACCTGGGTTACCAGTCCACTTGGCAATTTTACACATGGCGAGTGGGCAAGACTATCCATGATTGGACGGATTCATTTGTAGGGGTGGAGTCCCTTCTTACGGTAGTCTTGTTAGTGATATGGCAAATGAAAGAATATGATCGCGTGCGTGTTTATGTGAAGTTATGATCTTATTCTTGGGATTATTTTTTATTTGTCGGAGGTTGGTGAGTTTATCTAGTCATTTAGGCCTATCCAGCCTGGTCATTTTACAGTTCATTTTCTGTCATTCCAAACAGATTAACACCGGTATAGTTGTTAATTGATTCATGTATGTTGATTTTGTAGATCTAGACTACTTCTAGATATAATAATTATATAATATTAGTCTATATAGACCCTAGAATAGAATCTAGAATACCTGCCTTCTCGGCCCGGCCCGATGATGAAAAAAAATTACTATGTCAAAACTAAAGAAAGAACATAAATACATGTACTTACCTTACACTTAAATGAAATCAAAGTACTAATACTACTAACTTTGTTTACCCTAACTTCCCTCAGAAATAATAATTGAACTGTCCTATGAAATAATATCAAAAATTCCAATAAAGAAGAACGATCACACTGATATAATTTCTTTATACATTCACTAAAAAAATTAATGACAATGTAAACAAATAGAAAATAATCCAGTATTCAAGCCAAATAAAGACAAGATTCCACCTTTTCCCATCCCCTATACTTTCTATAACTAAGTAGGAATGGTTTTATTAAATTATGGTGCAAAAAAAAAATCAAAGAACAACAAGTTACATGGATGAAATTACTTTCACAAAAACAAAAACAATTGGAAAACAAATTTAGGGGTCCATATCCAGTAATCATGCCAAATAAAAACAAGATTCTCCCATCTCCGATTTACTATTTAGGCAACAATTTTTGCATTTTCGTAATACCAGTTTCTAAAGCCTATCAAACTTTGTTATTTATTTCTGTAAATTCTGTAATAAAGGAAGAGTTTGCGATTCAAATACATTCAACAATATAAAGGGGAATTCACTCAGGGGAGGGGGCTTCGCAAGTCATGAATGAACTGACCTACATTCCTTCTTCTCTTTATGTCTGGTTAGTAACTAAGCAACACACACTGCGGTGACTGGATGCGGTCAATCAAAATGTTTCAAATTTATTTGTGGGTGTTTTCACATTGCGCAATGAAGGCTAGGATCACCGTGATTCAGATTAGCCTGTTCAGATATTCAACAATCATTTTTTTTAATAAGTATGATATAGCGAAATCCAACTCGAACTCGTTAATTTTCATTTTTAAAGAACAATTTCCAGCAAATTACAAATAATAACTAGCCATGTTAATGACGCGGGCGTACAAACACGTCGGCAGCTCGTCAGACTTTCTATTGCTGTGGCGTCCTGGGGTCTTTGCACGTCGACGTGGTGGACTGCAACGTGTGCCATTCTTTCAAGGCACTGGCCCGTGCCCGGCAGTGCCTTAAAAGGACGTCACATTACCTTAAAAGGATGTCACCGTGGCAGTCCACGTTCTCGTCGTGTAAAATCTAAAAGTCCCTAATAGGAACTTTTAGATTTGCACGTCGACGTAGTGGACTGCAACGTGTGCCATTCTTTCCAGGCACTGGCCCGTACCCGGCAGTGCCTTAAAAGGACGTCACATTACCTTAAAATGGATGTCACCGTGGCAGTCCACGTTCTCGTCGTGTAAAATCTAAAAGTCCCTAATGTCATTTTGAGACAGAGAATTTATTTGGCACTAGTGTACTTTCGTATCCATTTTTTGACCCGTAGCTCCGGCGTGGAGATACTCTACTAAAACGTACCCCAAATCAACTAAATCTTCATCAATTGTTCAAATAATGGTCACGATTTAAAAGTCGTTATGTTTCTTACCTGTTTCGTATCAATTTTCTTGTCTATTTGGGAGTATTTTTCCTAAAAACGAAGACTTATAATGTACACTTTCTCACGGGATTCACGGCAAACTGCTGCACAATTGCATACAACGTATGTGTATGCAATTGTATTGTGCAGCAGTTTGCCATGAATCCCGTACGTGAGAAAGTGTATATTATAATACAAGTCTTTGTTTTTAGGAAAAATACTCCAAAATAGACAAGAAAATTGATACGAAACAGGTAAGAAACATAACGACTTTTAAATCGTGACCATTATTTGAACAATTGATGAAGATTTAGTTGATCTTGGGTACGTTTTAGTACGGAGTACGGGTCAAAAAATGGATACGAAAGTACACTAGCGCCATTTATTTTTCTCGAATATAAAGTAAAAGACTTTTGTGAAAATACAAGAAATGCAATATTGTTTTTAATATTAGGAAAATAATTAGAGCTTTAATACCATGACTTAGACGAGTCTAGTTTTTTTTTCAAGTAAATATTGGGTAACAAATTTCACAAATTTCAACATACTTTAAAAAAAAAATAAAAAAAATCGGGGTCAAATTTTTCATCGGGTCGCGCCACGCGTTTTTAATTTCTTGGCGAGGGGCCTGCTCGTGGCAGCACTACCAAAAACTATAGGTGCGTAGATTTTACCAACATACACTTCCATACTCAATTTGAAAGAAATCTGTTAAGAAATTATGTAGTTAGACCACACACTAGAGTGCACACAAGATATCTATCAAAATATGACCTTTGACCCTGTAAAAGACGGAACACTGGAGGCAGCATCAGCAAAATCTATAGGCTTGTAGATCGTACCAAGATACACCTTCGTTCAAAATTTGAACAAAATCCCTTGAGAAATGTGGCCTATAAAGCGCACACAAACCATCCACAAAAATATGGGCTTTTACCCTATAGAAGACGGAACAATGGGGGCAGCATCACCAAAAGTTAGAGGTTTGTAGATTATACCAAGATACACCTCCATAAAAAATTTGAAAAAAATCCGCCAAGGAATGTGGCAGTTAGAGCGCACACAAGAATATGACGCGGCGGACGCGGCGGCGTAACGCTGCTGAATCCAAAGTACCCCACCGGCATACTGCCGGGGGATACAAAAAAATTATTGTATCTGCTGCATCTAAACTCGCCACCCCTACCATTTGGGGCGCTGTATAACCACACACCGTCCTTAAAATAGTCTTAAAAATCTCTCTTCAAATTTTTGACACTTTATGGGGAATTATCATTATTTACATTACAAAATCACATTATAGGCCGAATTAATGTGTTAGTTTTATATATCAATTTACTTTGACGAAGTCATCCTGGGAGGGATACCTCGCCCATCCCTTTCAGGTCCCTTTAGCAGGCCTATTTAGCAGGGAGCCTGCGTATAATGTAGTTTCGTGTGTTGTTGATGTTCTGTTTCGGCAACCATCATGAGTGTTAGGGGCTGCGCTACAGAGGTGCTCAGAAACTTAATATACTAGGATATGATATTTGAATTGAACTTTTGTATTTTTATTTAAGGTAATCAGTTTTTAAAGCCGCACTATGATGGATGTCTTTGTCACAAAGTGACTGGTATTTGGTCCAGGCAATAGTTATTCCTAGTATTTCGCCCAGGGAATAGTATAGTATTAATGACTGCTTTGAGAGAAAAAGTTGTTTTTATACGCTCAAGGGAAGGTTACAATTGTGCTATTGCCCGAGGCGTGCCGAGGGCAATAGCCCAATTGTAACCTTCCCGAGAGCGTATAAAACAACTATTTCTCGAATATTAAAGCAGTCATTAATACTTTTATATGCCGAAAAGTAGTCAACTTACCAATCAACTGGTAGAACAGGAAGAGCAGAAATACATAGAATCTAGTTAGTGTTACATCTAATAATATATTCAAATCTGTTGACGTGTTGTTGAGAGGCACTGGAAAACCCATCCACTCAAGTTTTCACCCTATCAGAGACTACCCAACGTGACGAGGGGCAAATAAGCTACAAGCTTTACGTCTCTACATCCAAGTAAAGTAGTCTAGACTACGTCTACCGCGGTGCGGTAATGTTTAATACTCACTCAGTACAATGTCAATGACTGTAGATCTCTAGACCCCTCTACACAACAATTAATGTGTGGGACTCCACTGACTGGATTTGACTATATTAGACCTTACATTGGTGTGCTTGCTATCAGCAGAATTAATCAAGTCTTGCATTTGATCATCATTAAGAAGTTGAAATCTTGGGAGAGTTTCTTCAGCCATTTTTGCCTTGTTTGGAATTCAGTACGATCGAGATTGCCGTACGGTCGTCTGCGCTACGATGTATTAAAAATTGATAAATTAAGCTAGCGACCGATTATTCGCACACTTATGGTGTCCGCGCGCTCAAACCAGTTTTTAACACGTAAACCAGTGGGTATTTCAGCAAGACTGAACCAATTTCCGGTAATTGGAATTTTGCCGGGATTTTTTAACTATTTTTTTTTAACTATTACATGGCTTTGGCATTTTTCGGGAATAGTTAAAACAACGACTGTAATTTCGACCAATCAGATGGCTGGATTTCTTAAGTGAGGTATATAATTATGTCTAACAAGACCAGGGAACAATAGGCTCTCAAGCTAGAGTGCACTTTTTCAATGGGAGAGCTATGTGTGTGATGTGTGCTTTTTAATGGGAGAGTTATTTGTGCGATGTGTGCTTTTCAGGAATACCTTAGGCAAGGAGCTATACGTGTACTAGGTGAAGTGTAGGGTGCATGAGTAAGGTGCAGTGAAGAACATATTTAGCACTGGTCAAGGCAGGACCTATATGCTGAGTGTATGTGAGAGGAGCTAGCTAGGATGCGCAGCAATTATCTAATATTGGTGCCATCTTGGACATCAGGGCAAGCAGGCCAGGAGAAGACTCCTCTACAGCTCCCAAATTGTCTTTGACACCTCAGTCACAGACGAGCTGGGCTCATGCATCTACTAGACGATTTTGGACTTTGAGTGAATTACGACTTCAGAGTACTCGTTATACACCGCTTTCTACGATGATACAGTCAGCTGATCTCAACTTCGGAGGACGGCTACATGCTGAGGCGGTTAGACGGCTCAAACTTCTTGCTATGGTTATTACAGACAAACGACATACCGGATACCCATGGACATTCTGTTGCGAGTCTACGCAGGAGTGCTTAGACGAGACGTCAGCACATAGCGACAAACTTCATGAGACTTCCAACGGCGGATGTTGACTATTGTTTATATCTGGAACATTTAATTGGCAGATATCACTAATGCGGAAGCATTTAGATTTGTACCTTTTTTCCGGGACTGATTAAGGGGCATATTAATTATTGGTGAGCTCACGTAATACTTGCAGTACTGCACCAAAATGAGAAATACTTATCATGATATAACTGTAGACTACACGTCTTGGAAAACGCAGGTTGATTGTGGGTTTTTGGTAATGTCATTAATAAAGCGTGGTTGTTAGATGTAACTATACAGACAACGAATGAAATTTATGTTTTTCTTTGTGATAAATTCATAACCAACCCCTATACAAACAGAACTAGATCCTATCGCCAGACATAGCAAAGTACAGTGCTTGGATCTTTTACGGGGCACTCCTGATGCTTCGGCGGAGCATTTGTCTTCAATGGGGTACTATTGGGGAGGAGCAATAATTGTCGTAGTAGCATTTGTATTTTACGGGGCACTTTTTGGGCCGAGCAAATGTCGTCGGAGCAAATGTCACGGAGCAAATGTCGCGGAGCAATTGTCGCGTTTTGCAGAGTAAATGTCGACAGAGCAACTGTCGGAAGAGCAAATGATGTCGGAGCAAATGTCGCAGAGCAATTGTCGCGTATTGCGGAGTAAATGTCGGCAGAGCAATCATCGGCGGAGCATGTGTCATGGATTCAGAGAAACATGCAGGGGCTCCAGAACTATTTCCTTTTAATAATGCCATAGCTCAAGTTACATTACATAATTATATACTGTTTTCATCACTGCTGGTAAAGTCAAATGCTCAAAAGAACTGTCTTAATTTTTACAAAAGGCTTTGATCGTGGGTGATTTTTATATTTTGCACAATAGATTGGTGTTTTGAATTGTGCTTAGATCTATATAAACCAAAAATAAGACAAACAATTGCTGGCGAACTGAAACAAGGCATTTCCGAATCTTAAACATCTGAGCAATTGTATTATGCTATATAATAGAGTAACTATCAGTGGGCCTTCATGAGAAATATCATTTTTTCAGTATGATGCATACGGATATGTCTTGAAAATAGTTAAACCTAATGCAATTCCCCCATAGAACAAGATCACTGAAAAAAAATCATACAACCGCACGTGCTGTGATACTGCCCTATTTTGATTTGGTTGGCCGTATGTCACTTGCTTCCTTTTGCCAAAGTAGGGCCTGAATCCGATGACTGGGGTAAAATATATATCTGTTAAGCGCTTTGAGAGGGCCTGCAGTCCTGAAAAGCGCTATATAAGAACTAGCTATTATTATTATTTCGTGCGAATTCACGGTCCAGTAATCCCGCTTTGCGTTATGTAGATTTGTGGTTTCGATTTTCTCAAGATCAAGACCAAGATCACAAAAAATTGGTCTCGAGAACAAACACCGTTTGTTATGCCTGCTCTATCAAAAGAGTAAACTGTCCGATAATCAATGGGTCTAAAGTAATAACAACAAAATAAAAAAATTCATCACTTTACAGCTCCAAAGACATGGCAATGTTACATTAAAGATAAAGCGACCTAAATGAAAGTTAGAGAAAATACATGTAACGACACAAAAGTTTTTTTTTCTCCACTTGTCACCCAAGCATTTGAGAAAACCCCTGGTGACTGTATGCCTACATGGATAAACAGATTGGTTTGTTGATAGTCCCTTATCACAACAGGAACACAAGGCTTTTCTTATAATTGTAATATTCCCTTAGAAGCCTTAAAAGACAAGATTTTTCAGAACTATTTTCACAAATAAAATATAAATGAGGTTTTTCCTTGTTTTCATAGATTGCTAATAAGACTTCTTCTATTATCTTTTACTACAATGGGTACTGTGATCTGTTTTTCTCCCATGTGCGAGTTCTTTGATGGTGGGTCAAATACAATGTTCAATTCAAGTATATCACAAATAGAATGTCAGTATAGTTCATCTCTTACGAATCAATAAATTGTAAGATGAGAAAGTCGTTCATTACTGACACTTTTATCTGGATTTCCTACAATATGTGTTCTTATTATATGAAAGGAAACATCACTTTGTCAAGAAAATTCCTTATCACATTGGGAACATTAATAAGGCTTTACTCCACTGGCATTGTGTGTTCTTAAATGTCTAATAAAGGTACTTCTTTGAGAAACACCCTTATCACACTGGGAACTCTTAAAGGATTTCTCTCCTGTATGTGTTCTTGAATGGTTGATGAGGTAACTTCTTTGAGTAAAACCCTTATCACAATGGGAACACTTGAAAGGTTTCTCTCCTGTATGTGTTCTAAGGTGACAAGTAAGATTATTCTTTTGAGAAAATCCCTTATCACAATGGGGACACTGATAAGGCTTTTCTCCTGTATGCATCCTTATATGACAGGTAAGATTACTTTGTTCAGAAAATCCCTTATCACAATGAGAACATTGATAAGGCTTTTCTCCACTGTGTGTTCTTGAATGGCTGATGAGCTGACTTCTTTGAGCAAAACCCCTATTACAATGGGAACACTTAAAGGGTTTCTCTCCTGTATGTGTTCTAAGGTGACAAGTAAGATTATTCTTTTGAGAAAATCCCTTATCACAATGGGGACACTGATAAGGTTTTTCTCCTGTATGCGTCCTTACATGAGAGGTAAGATTGCTTTGTTGAGAAAATCCCCTATCACAATAGGAACATTGATAAGGCTTTTTTCCACTGTGTGTTCTAAAATGGCCAATAAGGTGACTTCTTTGAGAAACACACTTAAAGAGTTTCTCTCCTGTATGTGTTCTTGAATGGTTGATGAGGTAACTTCTTTGAGCAAAACCCTTATCACAATGGGAACACTTGAAAGGTTTCTCCCCTGTATGTGTCCTTACATGACAGGTAAGATTACTTTGTTGAGAAAATCCCTTATCACAATGAGAACGTTGATAAAGCTTTTCTCCACTGTGTGTTCTTGAATGTCTAATAAGGGTAATTCTTTGAGCAAAACCCTTATCACACTGGGAACATCGATAAGGCTTTTCACCACTGTGTGTTCTTGAATGGCTAATAAGGGTACTTCTTCGAGAAAACTCCTTATCACAATGAGAACATTGATAAGGATTTTCTCCACTGTGTGTTCTTAAATGGCTTATAAGGGTACTTCTTTGAGAAAAACTCTTATCACAATCGGAACATCGATAAGGTTTTTCTCCTGTGTGCGTCCTTACATGACAGGTAAGATTACTTTGTTGAGAAAAACCCTTATCACAATGGAAACACTTGAAAGGTTTCTCTCCTGTATGTGTTCTAAAGTGACGGTTAAGATTATTCTTTTGAGAAAATCCCTTATCACAATGGGGACACTTGAAAGGTTTCTCTCCAGTATTTGTTCTAAGGTGGCTAGTAAGCTCATACTCGCCCTGGTGTGTTTTCTGATGTAGCATAAGAGTGTTCTCATCAGTAAATGTCTTACTGCAATGTAAACACAGATGGGACTTCTCTCCACTGTATGCTGTTATATGTAGGTGTATCTCGTCCTGTCCATTGTCCAACTCTTTATCTGCGGAGGAAAATATACAGTATTCTTATTATCCAACTATTTACACTATCAACAAAGCATAATGAAGATAAAACAATATTTATATAAAAGGTCAAGTCAATGATCTGAATAAAGCTCAGTTTAGCAAATATACCGTCGCCTGGGTGGCAGAAGGGCGTTTACACTAAATCGCCTAAAACTTTTATAAAACTGACTTTTTTCCGAATAAAATTTGTGGCCGTGTTCTACTATAATATTTCTATTAATCTTTTAAGTTTAAACCAATTTTTGGGACGGAAAGCAGTTGAAATATAAAACAAGTAGTTTTCGAATCGCTCGCGTGTTAACGCCCTTCTGCCACTCAGGCGACGATACTTTCTGATATATTCACAAAATCTTACATCAATTCAAAAGGTTAAATTAATATCTTAGTTAGGAGTGATGGTCATTTAACATTTTCCCTCTTTTTTGTTTAATTGTGTATGAAAGAAGAAAAAAAAATGTTCACATTTGTATTTAATATATGATAAAATGGATTTTAAAAAACACAATAGATATGTAAAATACCCCACAAGAAAGAATGCCACTGTAGGAAAGAATAGTTACATGTCAAGAATGCCATGCAGGAGTGCCACCTCGCGGGCCACAGCTAACGATTGGCATAACTTGGCGGGCCGTAAGTTGTCTCCCCCCCCCCCCACACACACTCGTGCAATACGTGTACACACCTGCAATTTTGCAGACGTATTTCTCGATTCACAACATTTGTATATTTACAAACGTTACTGCGTGCGGAAATAACAAACTGAAATTAACACGGCGAGTGATGTTAATGTCGTTGCCTGATGTAATGTGAGAGGGAATTTGAGGAGTTTTGTATCAACCACGTAACGAGTCAATATGTTGTGAATGATGAAAACAAATTATGGAAATAGAGATACCTGTGTGTAAATGTTTTAACCCTATTTCATCACTGCTATGCGGGCCGCATTTCATTAATGAGCTATTTTCATGAAATTGTTTTCAGTGCTCCGCAGGTTGGCCACCCATGGTATAAAGCGTTTCTTCAATGTTGAAAGTAGAAGGCTAGTAAGAGGAAATTTTTGAGAAAATCCATTATTGCATTGAAGAAGTTGATATGGCCTTTATTCCCTGCTTTCTCCTATATTTTCTAAAAAGGCAATGAAATCAGATTTCCTCTAAATAAAAAAGACGTTTAATAGTAAAAGTCATATTTGTGTAGTGCTTAATACTAAGTTTTTAACTACTTTACATTGTCAATATTGATACCCCGGTCGTTGGAATGGATTGCTGATCTCAACCAGGTACCCATTTAACATCTGGGTGGAGAGTGGCAAATGTAGATTAACATCATGCCAAATGACATTAGTGCTGCAGTAGGACTTGAACCATGTGATTCAGTCTGGTGAAGTAATCACTAGACCACGGCACCTCTACAGACCACTACGCGTCTACAGACCATTATTACAATGGAAACGTTACCGAGGCTTTTCCCCTGCATGTGTTCTTCATGGCTAATAAGCCTCCCTCTGAGATAAAATCTTGAAATACAATGGGAAATGTGGTTTTCTTTCCCCACTGTGTGTGTGTGTGTGTGTGTCTTTGATGGATAGTCAGATATTTATATAAGGTAACATCCATTTGTGGAGAAAATTCCTCATAACATTTGGAACAATGAAATGGTTTCTGTCAAATGTCGATTCTAAGACGCTTTGTCAGATTAGTAAATCCTTCCTTTTAAAAATCTCTTATCACAATACACCAATTTAGACAGCTGAACATGTAGTTGTCAGTGTATGCAAGTGTAGTGTATGCCAATGTAAGCAACAGCATTGTTGGCGACTTTGACTTGATCGAAAATTTGTCGCCCACTAGTGGCAGCTGATTCTTGGTTCGATGGAGCAAACTGTTTGGTTCGTTACTGATTTGTCACAAATCGTATTCTGGGGGATATTTAGTTCACAAAAGGTTTCAGTTTAATTTTGGCCATTACAAATGCTCTTGTACCTGTTACAGCTCATTTTATGTATGTTATTACCAAAGATAAAAAGATGTCAGTCACTCACTCAATAGTGTCTGACAGTGAAGTCTAGAAAGTAAACAGGTTTCCTTGCATAATTTGAATACTAGGACACTGCTAAAGTTTAAATTTCACAGATAGGACATACATGACATATTCATAATTCCTGCAAAGTTCTACAGTATTTGATGTTGGCTGCAAAAGGGACATAGTATCTTTTAGGGTTTGATTGGCCTTTGAAGATGAAAGAATGTTGATCATACCTTCCAGAATTGATTGTTTAGTTTCTTCTCCTCCTTCACCTTGAGTTGTAATAGGTTCAAATATCTCTTCCTTATTTTCTTGCTTTATGGTGGCATAGACCATTTCTATAAGGAAAGGAAATCAAGAAGAAATGTTCAACATTCATCATCTTTCTTTTTAATAGCTGTGCATGTACTACTTATTTGAACTATTTGTCATCACTTTGTCTATTTTTCAGACAATGTCAATTCTTGTGGTGCAACCTGATGTTCAAGATATTAAACTGGAACATAGAGAAAATGCTATTTACTTATTTAGTTGTTCCCATCCTTCTGAATAATATTATAGCTCTAGTTATCATGCTTTACATTTTAGTTTTTTTCAAGCGAACCTTGACAATAAATTACGAATTTATTCAAAACAGAAAACAGGGCAGCATTTCACGAAACTGTAATAAGTAGAGGTATGTAGACAACCAATCAAAGTGTTGCCAATTTGTGTTTCATTGATGACCACTTTAAGGATTTGATTTGCCTTTGAAGATGAAAGAATGTTGATCATACCTTCAGGAATTGATTGCTCCGTTTCTCCTCCTCCTTCACCTTGAGTTGTAATAGGTTCAAATACCTCTTCCTTATTTTCTTGCTTGATGGTGGCATAAACCATTTCTATAAGGAAAGGAAATCAAGAAGAAATGTTCAACATTCAACATCTTTCTGTTTAATAGCTGTGCATGTACTACTTATTTGAGGATTTTGAACTATTTGTCATCACTTTGTCTATTTTTCAGACCATGTCAATTCTTGTGGTGCAACTTGATGTTCAAGATATTAAACCTGGAACATTGAGAAAATGCTATTTACTTATTTAGTTGTTCCCATTGTTCTTAATAATATTATAGCTCTAGTTATCATGCTTTACATTTTAGTTTTTTTCAAGCGAACCTCGACAATGAATTACTAATTCATTCAAAACAGAAAATAGGGCAGCGTTTCACAAAACTGTAATAAGTAGAAGTTTGACAACCTATGGAAATGCATGTATTGAACACATACATGTATTTCAATGGGATGTCGGTGAACTTGTACTGTTGACGGTTTTGTGAAACAATACCCAGGTAGTTAATACCTACATTAAACCTACATTGTATCTTAACTAATTTACTTCCTTGTCGGGCCAACAAGGGGTCTTAACAAATTCAATAACAGATTAATGTTCTTTCCCACCCAAAGTCATTCAATAATATGAGGTACAAAATTTGTTTAAAATGCTTCAAAATAAGGATTGCACCAGAGTGCATCTATAAAGCAAAGAGCCCAGCCACATTGGAATTCATGCAATGCAGGCATCAGTACATACTCCTTTAATGTCATTTTAAGTATTTGATTTGTTTTGTTTTTGTTTTTTCTGTTGACCACCCCGAGGCCTGAGCGCCATTGTAAAATAGAAATCTCTTGATAACTTCATGATACCTTGCTCAGTCGATGGGTCTTGTCCTTCTGTACTTGAGAGGGATTCAAACATGTCTGTGTCAACTTCTTGTTTGATGGTGAAGATCAGACCTGTTATGAACAAAGTAAAGATATTTTTATATTATCTGAGAAGTATAATTTGACCTGGTTACCTATTATTGGCTACAACGAGAAGAATGAATTGTATAACCAAATAAAATATGGTATGCCAATAACTCACAAGAATGAATGTCTTTGTATGAAACAGAGGGAAAAGAACATTGAAGGACATCTAAAGATGTATGCAATTAGATCTATAATATGGATATCTTCAGTTTTTTTTTTATTGAACTTTGCAAGCAGGAGTGTGCCCCAAGGATGCATCCTCCCTATTCACAACTAACATTCATATTTTCTGGTTGGCTCAAACAATTTAAGGTTTGATTTTCCTTTTGAGGGATACTTAATCCTGATAGCAAACTACTCTAAAAGAAAGTAGAAAAATCTGAGAAGCAGACAGATGAAAGTTTGAACAAAATCAGACAAAAAATAAGAAAGTAATGAATTTTTGAAAGTTGTAATTACTAAATGGGCACTTCAAATCGGCTGAATTTGTAAAGTCACTATGACGAACTGCTGGACAACTATCCCAGTTGTATCAACACACAAAATGACTAAAACATCAATTTTTCAAAATCTATGACTTGGGAGTGTCTTTTCTTTTTAGAGAACCTTTAATAATATGTTATACACAATATATTTTAGTAGTGCCCTAGAGAGAAGGAGCTTATGAGAAAAACAGAAATTTACGAAATTTTTGTACAAGACAAATAGGAGAGTTATCTGCGACTACATCACAATCCAGTAACCAAATCGCCTAATTTTGAGATTTGCATGGACTTTATATTGATATATTTTAAACACTCATAACTTTATTATTTGTGGTACAATTTGGTACTTACTTTCACCAATCCACTTATCCATTTTGATTGCTTTCTCTCAGAGCAATTTGCTATTAATGTTTGATTTTCCTTCAAGAACCTACTGGTATAGCATACTGTCATAAGTTACAAGCTGACCCTCATCTCTCAATGTTTGATTTTCCTTCAAGAACCTATAGCATACCATCATGAGTTACAAGCTGACCCTCATCTCCCAATGTTTGATTTTCCTTCAAGAACCTATAGCATACCATCATGAGTTACAAGCTGACCCTCATCTCTCAATGTTTGATTTTCCTTCAAGAACCTATAGCATACCATCATGAGTTACAAGCTGACCCTCATCTCCCAATGTTTGATTTTACTTCAAGAACCTATAGCATACCATCATGAGTTACAAGCTGACCCTCATCTCTCAATGTTTGATTTTCCTTCAAGAACCTATAGCATACCGTCATGAGTTACAAGCTGACCCTCATCTCTCAATGTTTGATTTTCCTTCAAGAACCTATAGCATACCGTCATGAGTTACAAGCTGACCCTCATCTCTCAATGTTTGATTTTCCTTCAAGAATCTATAGCATACCGTCATGAGTTACAAGCTGACCCTCATCTCCCAATGTTTGATTTCCTTCAAGAACCTATAGCATACCATCATGAGTTACAAGCTGACCCTCATCTCTCAATGTTTGATTTTCCTTCAAGAACCTATAGCATACCGTCATGAGTTACAAGCTGACCCTCATCTCTCAATGTTTGATTTTCCTTCAAGAACCTATAGCATACCGTCATGAGTTACAAGCTGACCCTCATCTCTCAATGTTTGATTTTCCTTCAAGAATCTATAGCATACCATCATGAGTTACAAGCTGACCCTCATCTCTCAATGTTTGATTTTCCTTCAAGAACCTATAGCATACCATCATGAGTTACAAGCTGACCCTCATCTCTCAATGTTTGATATTCCTTCAAGAACCTATAGCATACCATCATGAGTTACAAGCTGACCATCATATCTCAATCCATCTGAACCTGGAATGGAAAGACACGTCTCCTTCTCAACTTCTCCTTCCTCCTTGATGCAGATGTTTCCTGTACGTGTAAAAATAAAAATCATTAAAACTCTTGATCACCATTATACAACTGTAGACTTATCATTTATATAATACAGAGTGAAGTGGATACTTATGTTATTTTTGAATATGTAAATTGTGTTTTTGAATATTTATGTATTATGCATCTGTTTAGAGGTTGTATTGGTGCAAATAAACATTCTTCATTGTGAGCTAGTGGATTGACTTGTTTTTAATAAATCTTACTTATTTTTTTCCTTCTTCATAATTTGATGTGTAAGGTGAGAGAATGAAGGTTGTATATAAGTTAAAGGACAATCCAACTCTTCTAATAAGTTCATTTGAATGAAAGCATAAAAATCTGAGAAACAGAATGAAGAAAGTTTGGAATAAATCGGACCAATATTAAGAAAGTTATGAGTTTTTGAAATATGAGATCACTACAGTTGTGTGAATCTCAAATCAGCAATTTTGTCAGTGGATTGTGACGTAGTGACGGATTACTCTCCCGTTTGTCGCGTACAAAAATATCACTTATTTATGTTTTTCTTCCAAGTCCCTTCACCCTTGGGGCACTACTCAAAATATATCATGGAGCGTACATTGTTACAGGTCCTCTATAAAGAACAGACCATCCAGAGTCATACATTTATGAAAAGTTGAAATTTTAGTCCTTTTGCTTACTGGAGCAAATGGGAAAGTTGTACGCCACTACATCACACAGACATTATCAATTCAGCCAATTTGAAGAGCCCATACCTATAGTAATTGCAACTTTCAAAAAATCGTAAATTTCTAATTTTCTGTCCGATTTCATTCAAACTTTCATCAGTATGCTTTCTGATTTTTCTGCATTATTCTGGACAAGTTTGCTATCAAGGTTGGATTTCCTTTTAAAGATCCTAATAATAAGTGTTGGCAATCACCTTCAGTTTTATGACCAACAGGCCTTATGTAATGCTCTGCTTATTCCACCCATCCTCATATGGTAAAGCAATTATCTTACATTTTCCACACCGAAGACTCTCTGAAAGACTAGGGGGTATTTCTTGATGGGACTATGGTTTGCTGTAAGTGAGACTTGTACACCCATCAATGGTACTTTCACCAAGTCTGGTGTTAGCGATTTTATGACCTTCTGCACATGGAAACTGCCAGCAATCTCCCTTTAAATTTTCAATTGCACTTGCCTAACACTCTTTCAGTACTTTTTTCAGTGTATTGGCTATAGCTTTAATATTTTTTTTGTAATCAGTGCAGAGACGAATTATCTGTATCCTTATTATTTTCTTTTGTTTTGAGAGAGAGCTTTCATTATTATTTTATCTAAAGGTGTAAGGGATCTCCTCAGTGGCAATCTTATACTATCGTTTCCTGTTTTTGCACAATTCATGTACTAGAGGCACCATCTATATAAGGCCCAGCTTTTTTGAAAGGTTTTAAAAGTTTTTCAGACTTTCAATTTAGGACTACTCTTCACACCTTTGTCATTTTTATGTTTAACGTTATACTTCATGAATGGAAACAAATTCAGTCTCACAGCAACAAAAACAAAAGAAATCACACGCACAGAACAATTATTTTGAGATAGATGAGAGAGAGCATACTGAACTCAATTGTCATTAGTCATCAGAAACATTACCAAATACAGCACAACACATTAAAACACTCCATACCTTCATCATGTTCATGTGATGACTGAAGAGTTCCCTCTCCTTCTCCATCTGTACTTGAGAGAGACGTCCAACAGTCAATTCCTTGCTTCATTGCCATGTTATCTGTGAAACAATATGAAACATGATTATCTATAAGGCTTCCAAGTGGTACAATAAATCAGTGTATTTGATATCTTTAGCGCAGTACCTGGATGACAGATCAATATTGTTTTTGTATTGCTCTGTCATCCGGGAACTTCCAACTGTCGATACAATATTGCTTGCATGATTATCGAAAATCAACACACTTTCGCTGATACCCGGTCACTGTACCCAATGTGCAGTTATTTTGTTGGTCAGCCTAATATAGATAATAACTAGAAAAGTCAACGCAAAGCGTAGCATCCCCTCGCAGGGTACAAATGGCCTACATGTATATACGTCAGAGAAATTGAGTTACCTCCATTAGACTATACTATTTTATTACTAGGCAAGGAAGTTAACCACATTTTCACATATATAATTAGGTGTTTTTGCATATTTAATGAGCTATGACCTTTCACCTTTGACATACTCCGACATTCTGCGCATGCACACTTTCTCTTCGCCATGTTAAATCGACGATATTATAACATGGAATGAATTGGGTTAGGACGAGGAATCAGCCTTTTTCCCACTCCAGCAAAGCACAGAGTCGGTTAGAGAGTCAATGCTAATGCGTATTGACCTCTAGCTCTAGGCTCTAGCACTGTACTACGTGCTGAGAAGTGAGAGTGAGAGGCAGCAATTACTCACAATCCTGACAATGTACACACTCCACACAATTGCACACTACTAGTATAGTAGTAAATGCACACAATGAATATGATGTGGCTGATCGGCAAGTTTAGTTGAAAAACATTGTAGGCCTAAGTCAAAATAGTAATTACCACTTCTTTACATTTCGACCCAACCCGCTGTTTGAATCCAACGCAGCCCCTGGAGTTCCGACGTCTAGCGTCTTCGGCGGCGGAGCTCCCTGCAGTTAGCTCTCAGGTCCTTCTCCAACGTGATGTTTGAGCAAGCGGGACTGAAGCTGAAGCAAAGTCTTCAAAATCCAATTAAACTAGAAGTTGGCTGAGCTGTGGCTGTATTTTTTTTGTAAGATGGCCTTTCCAGGAGTGGATATTAATGGTAGAAACTCTACATAATGCCACTGAGGCTGAATACAGTACGATTTTACGTGCTCTCTCTAGGCATTTTGTTTATTAGTCCTAAAATTCACGAAGAAGAAAGACGTCAATGGACAACTACTTGTGTGACGTACGTGCACCGAACCGTGACCGCATGATATTACAATAGAATTGTTTGCTATGGTGTCTTCAAACCGGTATACAAAAAAGGAAGTTCGAAGAGGTACTCACCAGGTGGAAAAGGACCAGCCGGTTTCCACTGGCAACAAGTTAATCGAACCTGTACACTGGTAATTATATTTAAATACCCTGTCCGAAGCGAAACATGAAATAGATTAATTATACATAAAAGGAAAGCTGACAAGCCATAGATTACAACAATACCAATTATACTATAATGCCTGTCAGACGAGTAACAGCTCTCTGAAAACTCAAAATCTAAAGCTGTGAAAGTCGAGAGTTGTTGACCTAAAAACTAGCTATCGAATTGATGACATCACCATATGTGGAGTACTCATATTCACAATGACTTTGCATTAATTAAAGGGAACCAAAACCTTCATCCTAAGTTACCTTTATTGTAAAGTTTAAACGATTTGAATAAGATTAGTGAAAAATTGAACAAAATCAGGCAAGGTATAAGGAAGTTAAAGCTAAAGAAATAACTTGTCACCAGAGGGCGATATTTAGTTTGATGACATCATTTGCGGACAACTCTCCATGCCTCCTGATCATGGAATTTCACAATTCTTTCATTTTCTTCGTATTCATTTGTGTTCAATATCCGAAAAATGTGAGACTCATTTTGCATTCTATATCTTGTTTTCTTGCATGGGAGTAGATTATCTCAATCACAAGAAAGAAGGAAAAACATGAAATTCCATGATCAGATTCCTTGTTAGTTCCTCTATTTTCTATCTATCCAGATAATTTTTCTTTCTATCTATCAACATATTCTTTTCCTTTTCTCGTGCGCTTTAGTATCAGCCTCTGCCATTTACATCACACCTACACCTTTTTTGTTCTCTCTCTCTCTATTTCATCTATCCATATTATATATTTTTCTTTCTATCTATAATATATTCCTTTGCTTGTAACACGCGCTCTATATAGTACCAGCCTCTTTTATTTACATTACCTCTACCTCTTTTTCTCTCTCTCTGTTCCCTCTCTTTCTCTCTCTCATTTGAAAGATAATACTTATTTAGAACTTCCCTCAAAACGAAAGGGCTTGAAAATGTCTTTAAGTGGGAAAATAACGATCGTTAGTTGTCGAATCGAGTTTAGTGATTGCAATCAATTTAGTAATAGTCGGATTTTCAGACCCACATTTTTGGCTGCACAAAGATTCAATCACGATCAGTTAAATTTTGGCCATTACAAGAAGTGGGTAATTGATGTAGACAATTTCTCATGTACTCTTTACAGCTCATTTTATGTAACTATGTGCCGGCGGCAAGGGAGGGGGCCGAAAAAGGGGCCAACTTCGTGCCAAATTTTGAAAACCGTGCCGACCGATTTTCCGCTCAGGGGTATAGTGAGCACAATTTTTTTTTTTTTTTTGGCCTCCGAAAATTGAAAATTGGAAAATCGTGCCGGTCAATTTTTCGCTCAGTGGGGGTAGTGAGCACAATTTTTTTACCACCACCCCTGAGCGCCAGGAGGGGCCCATCTTCATTTTTTTTACAAAAAAGGGTGTACCTTTTTTTTCTAGGGGAGGGGGCCCGGCCCCCCCCCCTGGATCCGCCACTGAGTCCAGAAAGTAGACGGGTTTCCTTGCATAATTTGAATACTAGCACACTGCTAGCGTTTAAAATTTAAATTTCACAGATAGGACATACGTGACATTGGTTATATAGGCACCTCATTTTTGATTGCTTGAACTGGATATGACGCTATTGTGCGGAATACAAAGCAGATATTGAAGTTAAACAGTAAGGTCCAGACATCTTCCTCCGGAAAGTGACCTATACCACCAGAAAGCTGGAAATCTCTTCTATTAGAATAAGTAAACAGCTAAAAATTAAAAAAATGTCGGCCAAATATTTAGGCGCTTTGACAGTTATATGCACTTCATTTTGGATTGCGTACACGGGATTTGAAGCTATATTGTGCGGAATGTTCGAAAATTTTCAGAATACAGAGCCGATATCAAAGTTAAACAGTAAGGTCCAGACATCTTCCCCCGGAAAGTGACCTATACCACCAGAAAGCTGGAAATCTCTCCTATTAGAATATGTAAATAGCTAAGAATAGCAATGTCGGCCAAATATTTAGGCGCCTCGACAGTTACGTACCTCTTTTTGGATTGTTTGAACGGGATGTTCAAGCTGTGCTTCACTGGGGTCCCAAACCTATCATTCTTGTGTTCCTTGCTGTTATATCTTGTACAATTGTTTATGTTTGATTTGGTTTGAATAAACTTGATATAACTTGAAGCTATTACTAGAATATGTTATCAACTAAGAATAACAAATGTCGACCAAAGTTTTTGGATATAGTGCACGAATGTATTGCCAGTGTGCCGATAATTCCAATATTTTAGGATATAGAGGGATATTACTCATTTTGTTAGAATAGAATAGAATAGAATTTATTGACTCATTCGACCCCCTTCTGGGGTATGAGAGTACAACACATTTACATGTCATGATAATGATACATAATAAAGAATACAAACATAGCTTAATAATACAAAAATACAGAATACAACAAAACAACATCATAAAAGTATAACGATAAATAAGAATGATCTAAACCTAGCCTATGCTAAACATAAATACAATATTATACAATATGGCAAGCATACATGAAAAGTGGAGAATACCACATGAACAATATAAATACAAACACGGAGAGAAAAAGAAGAAAAAAACAAAAACATTATTGTCCTAACTATATAAGAAATTATAAGTTTCATTTTTGTACATGTAAGTGAGATGTGATTGGATTGTTAAGATTTATGCAGACTAACAAGATACGGCATAATTGTCCACAGGACAAACAAAAACATAATGGAATATAATGTAATAAGACAAACAAACAAAAAAGTATACTAACAAAACAAAAAAATAAATAAATAAACAAAAGAACAAACAAACCATCAAAACTATAC
This sequence comes from Mesocentrotus franciscanus, assembly GCA_037976565.1. Lineage (NCBI taxonomy): Eukaryota > Metazoa > Echinodermata > Echinoidea > Camarodonta > Strongylocentrotidae > Mesocentrotus > Mesocentrotus franciscanus. The sequence goes on from CP137671.1 coordinate 1,000,391, forward strand.
TTGACCTAAAGAAAGACTGTACTACAGATCAAGAATTGTTGGTTGCTTAATTAACCTACCACTTCGAGTTGTAACATTTCTTTTTATGGGTGACATATGATTGGATTGTTCAGATTTACATGTATATAGACCAGCAAAATATGACATTATTATCCTTAAGAAGAGTACTAATTTCTTCAGCTGTCTTATACCGGAATATAAAAATAAATTAAACATGTGTAATGTGCAAGGGCGTTTAACTATTACTTTACGACCTAAATATAACTCTCTTTCCTTTCTGAAAAAGGGCATACAAAAATGTAATGGAATTCATCACCAGACTCATGCATATCACAACATGGGCATTCAATACTAATTTCATTAAAAGCTTCTTTGAATCTGTTATTATTAATTGGTAAACGGTGCGACCTACATCTAAAACGGCTCAATGTTATTCTATCTTTTTTACTCAGCAAAACTAAATACCTTTCAAAGAGACAATCATTTTTAAAGATCCTATAATTTAGGCACACACTGTTTGACCAAATTGTTGCCATCACATCTTGTTTTGAAATATCGTTTAATCTCAACTTCAGAGTGCTCAATATCCAACTATTGCTAAATCCTTCCCTTGCTTTAGCCATACAATACCAAGACCAGCATGATTCAATATTTTTTCAATACAAGATAACCACTTGAAAGAAGTAGACATATCTACATTCTGACTAATTAACCTTTGCAACAAATAGAATTTGACTGAATATTTAGAGGGAGAACCTTTCACTATTCTTAACCAGAAACTAACCATTCGATGTTTGATACTGTTAGCTAGCCATGCCCTCCCAGTTTCTCCATATATCATACAATCTGGTGTAAATTTATTTACACATAATGCTGACCTGAGAAATTTTCTATGAAATATTTCAATTTGACTCAGATCTTCATATCCCCACACTTCGCATCCATAAATGAGTATTGGTAATACAAGTTGGTCAAACAATTCACATTGAATATCCAGTGGTAGTTTGAGTCTTTGAACCTTTAATGACATAGAGAAGAGGGCTTTCCTGGCCTGTGATACCTGTTTTGAAATAGCCTTTTTAAAACTTCCATTATAATTAACCTGAACCCCAAGATATACAAAATCATCCACAACATCAATTTCATCTTCTCCAAATCTGAAAACTGGAAATTTACGTACTTTGCCTCTTGAAAATATAAGTACTTTAGTTTTCATAGCATTAACACTTAACTTCCAAATTTTACAATATTGAGACAAGGCATTCAAAGCCACTTGCAATTCCTCTGCTGTGTCAGCCAAAATTAGGGTGTCATCTGCGTACAACAATGTGTATAATTGTATAAAAAGATCTCTGTTTACTTCTTTATCTAAAATGTCTGCACATACATTTTCAACTAAAAATTTGAGACCGTTAAAGTGTTTACTCAGGAAATCCTCGAAATCATTAAGATATATTGCAAAGAGCAGTGGTGATAAATTTTCACCCTGTCTAACACCAACATCACATTGAAAAGCCTCAGACATTTGACCATCTACTACCACACATGATTTTGCTTGAGAATACATATTCTTAATAACTGTGAACACCTTACCATCCACCCCTGACCTCAATAGTTTGTGCCAGAGTGAAACCCTATCAACCATATCAAAAGCTTTTCTATAATCTATAAAAGCGCAGTAAATTCTCCTCCGTTTAGACAAGTAAATGTCAAGCAGGGATTTCAAAACAAAAATGTGGTCTGTTGTAGAATAGCCAGCACGAAAGCCAGCCTGTTCTTCTCCAAGCTTGCATTCATTTTCGAAATAAATAGTTATCCTATAATTCAAAATAGAAGTAAACAATTTTCCCAAACAGCTCAAAAGTGTTATCCCACGATAGTTATCTGGGTCTGTATCCTTACCTCTATTTTTGAAAATAGGGACTATACTACCTAGACACCAGTCTTTTGGTACTAGACCACTCTCCAGTATTACATTAAAATAAGCAGTAATACAACCAATTACAGCTGCTGAACAATTTTTCAAAAACTCATTTCTAACAAAATCTACACCACATGCCTTGTTATTCTTTAGTTTCTGGATAATCTTTATAACTTCATCAACCGAGATAGGGGCATTCAGCTCATCATTGCCCATTGACTGGTCAAAATCCACATGTGTTTCAGATGCTGCACATTGAACATTATTCAAACTACTAAAATGATGCGCAAAATCATCTAAAGAGACCTTGGCTGGACAAGACCTACGCTTCGGTCCATCCAAAATTTTCCAATATTCTTGTGGACTATCCTTCTTAAGTATATGAAGATTGTCGTGTAAGAGCCTACTGTACGCCTTTTCCTTTCTACGCAGCAATTTCCTATAATCTTTTGCAACAGCATTAATTTCAGCCATCTTTTGTTCTTTATCACTCAAAGCTAGACCTTTGCACTTTCGTTTAATTCTATTTTTAAATTGAAATAACTTGATCTGGCATGCTGACACTCTGTGTCAAACCATGATTTCTCCTCCACAATAATTTTCCTTGAATGAATTTTCTTACAGACTTTATCCTCACATATACCAACTTCCTTTGCCGTCTTCAAAAATGAATTTGCTAATGCAATACTAAAATTATCCACATTGTCTTGTGTCGATGACTTCTCAACCATTTCCAATGCATTCATCAGTACTGGAATACTTTGATCAAGCTTCAACTTAAATTCAGATGCCTTCACTTTAGAACACTTAAATGAAGTGTATTTCACTTTCTCGGAAGCATCAACCCTATTTTCAATTTTCCTCAATTCAACACCTTCATTTATATGAATCAATTTATTTGAAAATTTCAGATTCAATGGACAGTGTACATCTGAAACACACTTATCAAAAATGTCAACCTCAAAATGAGTAATATATTGAAATAAACTAACAGATGCAATGACATAATCAACCACACTTTTCCCTCCATTTTTATTATAACATGTGAAGCTACCAACACCCTTATCACTACCAAATCTCCCATTCACTATCTTCAAGTCAAAACTCTGACAAATGCCAATAAGCTGTCTACCATTATTATTTATAGAAGAATCCATATTATGCCTCCTAGTATCATATCCATCATCAGTAAGTGAACTCTTAAAATCAACATTATCATTAGAAGAAGAATAACCTGAAAATTCAGAAATAACATTATCAATTACCATAAAGTCATCAAGTAACCCAGTCCTTGAATTAAAGTCTCCTACTAGGCTGAAGGGCACATTATAGGTGCTTTTCAAATATAATAGGTCCTGATAAAGGTGATCAAAAACATCATTACTATGATAAACTGACCCTTCACACGGCAAATAAACTGCTCCTAATATAAACTCAAACCCTAAACAAAAGTCATCAAAATGAATCCACATAATAGATTCTGATGTAGTGCCCAATATTCTAGAGGTATGAGATGAAATATCTTTTTGAATGAGAATACAAATGCCATGAATACCACCATGTCTACCCACACCATTCTTTTCCAAAATATAGCTTTGATAATTGTTGAAGTAAGAATGAGAAAAATCAGGCCTATCAGTTTTAGTTTCAAGAAGACAAATTACTGAATAGTCTCTCAACATTAAATCAATGACTCCTGCTTCTAATTTGCTCTGAATCCCATTGACATTAATGCTGCATATGGACAAGGTCTTGTCTAGAAGAGGGCCGGAAATGTCCTAGAAGTCCAAAAACAGCCGAGAATTCTTCAGTTGATCCTCGCTCCAGCCTAGCAACCGAAAGAGGTCATCAGGGGAACTGATTGAATATTTCCGTCCATCAGGGCCATCCCGCTTGAGAATGCAGATTACCCTCCCGTCAGTGATCCATGCCTTCAACACTCCTGGGTCATCCTTTACAGCTTTCAGAAGCTTTGCACGCCCGGGAGCTAGATGCTCCCGACCATCACCTTGTCGTACTTCGACCCTTGAAGCTTCCTCTTACTCTTAAGCAAGCGAACTCGATCATCGTGACGAACAAACCGCGCCAGGATTGGGCGAGGTTTCCCAGCCTGAGGCCGACCAACACGATGGCTAGTGCTGATATCGGCCTTCTCAATCTTGACACCCGCCTCGGCAGCAACATCGACTAGGATTTGGGACGGGGATTCTTCTGGCATTTCCGGAACACCCCTGATGATAATATTATCCCTCCTCAACTCCTGTTCTATGTCCACCAGCCTATTATCATGCCGCTGCATCACCCCCCTCAACGCTGGAGCGATCGACACTGCCTCCATTCTGCAGCTGAGTATTAATGTTGGTCACCATTGGCAGCAACGCAGCTACCACTGCCTTCACGACATCACCTATAAGTTCGCGATCCTTGTGCTTCCGATCTAAATGATCCAAGGCACTTTCAACAATGCCATCTAGAGTTGTGTCAAATGAAATTTCGTCATCCACCTGCAATGCAGAAAATGTATTGCCGGCTGCCATGATGTAAGTGATAATACTATGACTATGTTGAAATAGACGACAAAATATTTTTCCAGCGAGAAGCATCTAAAAAGAATGAGCGATATTTTTTCCTATTTTTTCTTTTCTCTTTTACCCCTTTGACGACACCGTAAATGGTCGCTGAACTTGTGATCGCCAGGTTCAGTTCAAGGAGCTAGAGCGGTCTTTCTTCGTGAATTTTTAGGACGTAGACTAGATCTAGATCTAGACCTATTTCCTTTAAAGAATAAACAAAAAAATGCCTAGAGAGAGATAGCAGGTAAGTGCAAATAAAACGTACTATATTCAGCCTCAGTGGCAAATAAGTAGAGTTTCATCCAGTATTCACTCTAGGAGTCTAGCTCCTGAGTCCTGGAATTGGAAAGGTCCAGATTCACACATAGACTAGTCAACGCTGCAGCTGCATCGCTATCCTGGCTGTGTATTATTGTTTTTATTGATCTCAACATTTCAAACACCACTGTACAAAACTAAACTGATTTCACTAAAAATCGGTACTTTAGTGACAATTGATGACACCTAAATAGCAGTAAAATACAATTTTTTCAACTCACCGATGTTAGAAAGAATAATTTAAAAATTAAAATCTTGACTTCCTCTGTCGAACTTGCTTACATTACACTTTACTCTTTAGTGTCTTTACAGTGTTATCGGCATGATTGTGTGCATTTGTGTGTTATAAGTGTATTGACTATTCACGTGTGAAATTGCTGCCTATTAGCACATGGTACAGCGCTAGAGGTCCATACGCAGTATTGACTCTCTTAATATGCTTTGCTGGAGTGCCAAGATTGAGCTGCAACAGACAGTAAGCCACAGATCAGAGTTCAGACAACTTCTTTGGAAGACTTTGCTGCCTTCAGGCTCAGCTTCAGTCCCGCTTACCCGCTTGCTCAACATCACGTTGGAGAAGGACCTGATGAGCTGAGCTGAGCATGCTAGATGAGTTCTTCAACAGATGGCATCTCAAGTCTCAAGATCACTCCAGCAAAGCATAGACGTCAATGCTAATGCGTATTGACCTCGAGTCTAGGCTAGCGTTGTATACTATACATAGGGTGTCTGATCGCGCACCCGATGTTGTGTGCTAAAATCCTTCCCATAGAGATTGCACGCAGCCCTATGCGGTCTACGTGCATTGCGCGATCATCCAAAATTGTCAAAGTTTTTTTTTTTTCAAAGTTCAAACCTTTATTCTTTGTGATCCTGAAGGTGATACTCAATAAATGAGGTGTCATATGAAAGAGCAGATTAATTCCAATATTTCCAGAGGGGCGTCATTTCGAAATTCTAAAAACATCTTGGTCAAAACAGCTATTTAAACATTGTTTCCTGGCTAACTCCGAAATTTGCCACTTATGAGATATGACGCCCTGGCGATATGTAGTCCCAGTCGTAAGGAAAATATCCCTACGCTTATTTTTCGCTAGCCCCAGGGATCACAAACAATTACAGTTTGAAAATACCCTTCCCACATTTTTCGGATCAGCTAAGTAGGGAGGCGTGAGCTCCGCGCGGCCGAACCCATGGTGATAGCGCGTAAAATCTGCACATGAATATGCATCGGGCCGCGTGTCTACAAACCCGGAAGTGGGTGCCCATTGAAGACAATGGATTACCGATCGCGCATCAGTTAAGCAACACATACGCTTGCACGCGTATGTGTACGCTTGCATATTGCGCAATTCAGCTGTTGTGCTAAATTTAGCAAAACAACATAACTCTGCGTGTACGTCTTTTTCGTCGATTCTTACAAAAAATGGATGAATATTGTAGGGAATTGAAGGGGCTGTAACTTTTGATAGAAACATCGGTGAGTCTTGAAATTTGAAATGTATTATTCTGAGTAAATAATTTTTTCAATTATCCAACCAAATTGGTGAAAAACGATCCAAAAGGGAAAATTGAAAAATCGTTCAGACACCCTACTATACATGTCATGTGTATATCAAACAGAGTCGAGCTATACTCGGACCAGGGCCAGGGGACAACTCGGCCCAGCTGCAAAAATGGTCAGTTTTTGCAAGTTTAGGGTAACTAGGGTTAGGGTTAGGGTTTAGGGTTAGAGTTAAGGTCAAATGACAAAAAATGGCTGTCTGCAGCTGGGCCGAGTTGTCCCCTAGCTAGCTGGTCCGAGTTAGCACGGATCCTATCGAACAATCCATTTTTTAACTGGCTGTAATGCAAAGACACGCGTAAATACGTACAAAACTATTTTTGCGTTGCCAATCTGAAACTTTACGATAATAACGATAAGTGTAAAAAGGTGCGCGTGCAGGTAGACTAGTTAGCCTCGGGGGCTCGGTGCCTTGTAAACTCATTTGCAAGTCCTGTTAGTGGAAAAATTAACTTGGACTACTATCGTCTAATTGTTGAGACGATGGCAATTTCGGTCCGCGTAAAGGTCATGTTACGAGCTAGTCCGCAGTCGGCGTAAATATGGTGAGGTCGGCGTAAAGGTCAGAGTAGTCTCCATCTTTAAAAACAATTTTTTTGAAAACAGTTACAAAGTCACGTGACTTTTGTCATTGCATGTCAGCCCGAAAATCGCTCATTTTTGTGATTTGTGTACAAAACATATGGAAATATCATTTTTCCTAAAAAGAATAAAGAAATTGGTTATTTGGTCTTTGTTTTGGGGATCAAAATAGTTGAATTGTAGTTAGAAATGACATGAAACAACAAAAACAATAAAATACATACCTTACGTTAAAAAACAATGAAATAGACTAGAAAATCTAAATACAAATTTATCAAAACGAGATATAACATAGGGGATAACCTGGCTCATCAAAAAAAAAATTGTTGTATTATTATTCCAAATGGTCCAACGAATATATGTAGTGAAAAAGAATGCTTAAATATGAAGAATATATGATTTATGGGTAAAAATGTGAATTTTATGACCTTATTTGCATAAATTTGCATAACATTGTACATACCTTCTAGAAATCTTCGTTCTAATAAGAAAAAATTGTTTGTTATTCCACCAGTGATGACCAGGTCATATGGTGAACGCAGCTTCGCTCACACTGCCTCAACTTTATGGAACAATCTCCCGAACATCTAAAAAATATTGACTCCATTGTTAAGTTTAAGATTGCTTTAAAGACGCACTTATTTAACATTTAATTCATCCATTTTTGTCTGTTACCCAGTACATCTTGTCTTTGTATTCTGTTGTGTTTTTCTCTAGAGCGCTTAGGGACATGTTTTATTACTATGTGTTATGCGCTATACAAGAACGGTTAATTATTATTATTAAATTACCATAAATAGGCAAATGAGTAAATTTTTCGAAATATTGAATTTACCATAGTATTCTATACACTTCACTTGCGTGCATGCAAATTTTCGCCGCGATCGGCTGTGAAACGGCCAGGATCTTAGGGGGGCCATAATGCCCCGGTACTAGAAAGATCTCAAGTACCCCACCTCATTAGGGTTAAGCGGGCCCTACCCCACACCATGAAGGCTTTGCGCTCAATTTCTTATTTCACGCCCTTCCTTTTGTAAAATCCTGGATCTGCCCCTGACTTATGGAAGTTACGCTGAGTAAGAATGGGTCGGTGGAAGGTCGTGTTAACTTAATCATGGCAAGTTGGTCCGAGTAGAGGGTGTGGACAACTAATGGTTTAAGTCAAATATTCATGAGATATTTACTGCTGCAGGGATTAACCTACGCCGACTAGGAAGCCCCCGTCTGAACATAGCTATAGGCATGTTGTGAAATAAACCACTGCTCATTCACTTTGTACGTGGGGGTTCATTGTATGTACTGCCTATGAGGGATTTCACCTCCCCAAAGACTTCACACGAGAGTGTGTGTGTACACATTCAATGACAATGATTTTTTCACGAGAAGGCAAAACATTTTATCAAGTATTGGATGGCTTTGAGTGTGATACAAGAATATATTGCTCGAGCTATGACAGTATGAGCAATATATTCTTGTATCACACAAAAACAAAGCCATACAATATAATTATTATTATCTATATTAGGCTGACCAGCGAAATAACTGCACATTGGGTACAGTGACCGGGTACCAGCAAAAGTGTGTTGATTTTTTATAATCAAGCAATATTGTATCGGCAGTTGGAAGTTCCCGGATGACAAGCAATACAAAAACAATATGATCTGTCATCCAGGTAGTGCGCTAAAGATATTAAATACACTGATTTATTGTACCACTTGGAAGCCTTATATAGATAATAATGTTTCATATTGTTTCACAGATAACATGGCGATGAAGCAAGGAATTGACTGTTGGACGTCTCTCTCAAGTACAGATGGAGAAGGAGAGGGAACTCTTCAGTCATCACAGGAACGTGAAGGTATGGAGTGTTTTAATGTGTTAATTGTGCTGTATTTGGTAATGCTTCTGATGTACTAAGGTAATGACAATATACACTATAAGTCCAGTATATATGCTCCCTCTCATTTATCTCAAAATAATTGCTTTGTGAGTGTGATTTCTTTTGTTTTTGTTTGTGTTGCTGTGAGACTGAATTTGTTTCCATTCATGAAGTATAACGTTAAACATAAAAATTACAAAGGTGTGAAGAGTAGACGTATTGCAAGTCTGAAAAACTGTAAAAACCTTAAAAAGGAGCTGGACCTTATATAGATGGTGCCTCTAGTACATGAATTGTGCAAAAACAGGAAACGATAGTATAAGATTGCCACTGAGGAGATCCCTTACACCTTTAGATAAAATAGTAATGAAAGCTCTCTCTCAAAACAAGAAAAATAATAAGGATACAGATAATATACAAATAATTTCGTCTCTGCACTGATTACAAAAAAAATATTAAAGCTATATTCAATACACTGAAAAAAAGTACTGAAAGAGTGTTAGACAAGTGCAATTGAAAATTTAAAGGGAGATTGCTGGCAGTTTCCATGTGCAGAAGGTCATAAAATTGCTAACACCAGACTTGACACCAGACTTGGTGGAAGTACCATTGGTGGGTGTACAAGTCTCTATTACAACAAACCGTAGTCCCATCATGAAATACCCCCTAGTCTTTCAGAGAGTCTTCGTTGTGGAAAATGTAAGATAATGGCTTTACACAAGGCCTGTTGGTCATAAAACTGAAGGTGATTGCCAACACTTATTATTGGGTGAACGCCCAAATGGTGTCAAATTCCCAGTGAGAGCCCACTACAATGCATCTTAAAAAGGGAAATCCAACCTTGATAGCAAACTTGTCCAGAATAATGCAGAAAAATCAGAGAAGCATACTGATGAAAGTTTGAATGAAATCGGACAGAAAATTAGAAAGTTACGATTTTTTGAAAGTTGCAATTACTATAGGTATGGGCTCTTCAAATTGGCTGAATTGGTAATGTCTGTGTGATGTAGTGGCGTACAACTTTCCCATTTGCTCCAATACACAAAAGGACTAAAATTTCAACTTTTCTTATATTTATGACTCGGGATGGTCTGTTCTTTTTAGAGGACCTGTAATAATGTACTCTCCATTATATATTTTGAGTAGTGCCCCGAGGGTGAAGGCACTTGGAAGAAATTCCACTGACAAAATTGCTGATTTGAGATTTGGCATAACTGTAGTGATCTCATATTTCAAAGACTCATAACTTTCACCATTCTGTTTCTCTGATTTTTATGTTTTCATTCAAATGAACTTATTGGAAGAGTTGGATTGCCCTTTAACTTATATACAACCTTCATTCTCTCACCTTACATATCAAATCATGAAGAAGAAAAAAATAAGTAAGATTTATTGAAAACAAGTCAATCCACTAGATCAGAATCAAGAATGTTTATTTGCACCAATACAACCTTTAAACAGATGCATAATACATAAATATTCAAAAACACAATTTACATATTCACAAATAACATAAGTATTAACTTCACTCTGTATTATAGAAATGATAAGTCTGTATTGATCAAGAGTTTTAATAATTTTCATTTTTACATGTACAGGAAACATCTGCATCAAGGAGGAAGGAGAAGTTGAGAAGGAGACGTGTCTTTCCATTCCAGGTTCAGATGGGTTGAGATATGATGGTCAGCTTGTAACTCATGATGGTATGCTATAGATTCTTGAAGGAATATCAAACATTGAGAGATGAGGGTCAGCTTGTAACTCATGACAGTATGCTATAGGTTCTTGAAGGAAAATCAAACATTGAGAGATGAGGGTCAGCTTGTAACTCATGATGGTATGCTATAGGTTCTTGAAGGAAAATCAAACATTGAGAGATGAGGGTCAGCTTGTAACTCATGACGGTATGCTATAGGTTCTTGAAGTAAAATCAAACATTGAGAGATGAGGGTCAGCTTGTAACTCATGATGGTATGCTATAGGTTCTTGAAGGAATATCAAACATTGAGAGATGAGGGTCAGCTTGTAACTCATGATGGTATGCTATAGGTTCTTGAAGTAAAATCAAACATTGAGAGATGAGGGTCAGCTTGTAACTCATGATGGTATGCTATAGGTTCTTGAAGGAAAATCAAACATTGAGAGATGAGGGTCAGCTTGTAACTCATGATGGTATGCTATACGTTCTTGAAGGAATATCAAACATTGAGAGATGAGGGTCAGCTTGTAACTCATGATGGTATGCTATAGGTTCTTGAAGGAAAATCAAACATTGAGAGATGAGGGTCAGCTTGTGACTCATGATGGTATGCTATAGGTTCTTGAAGGAAAATCAAACATTGAGAGATGAGGGTCAGCTTGTAACTCATGATGGTATGCTATAGGTTCTTGAAGTAAAATCAAACATTGAGAGATGAGGGTCAGCTTGTAACTCATGACGGTATGCTATAGGTTCTTGAAGTAGGGACACTGATTTTCCGCGATCACGGAAAACGGACGGAATTCACGGAAATGACCATTTGAAACGGAAAATGCAATTCCGAACGGAAAATCGCGGAAAACCCTTTTTCAAGGAGAAAATCGTAAAACTTACACCATTTTTTGGTGATTCGTCATTCGTTATGCAGTGGAAAAATATCGGGCCTAATATCATGGTTAATAACTCCGAATATTTAGCGATATTCGTCAGATTCTTTGGAGCCAGGGCGCTGCCATTTTGTTTGACACAAAACTCGATCCTATTATGCCAGCTAGGCGCATGCGGCGAAGTGTAAGGCGAGATTGCCGTACACATGCACAGTTCAGCACAATATTAGTAAAGGGGCTGGCGTGTGCGCCTAGTATTACGTAGACGTAATACTAGGCACATACACGCCAGCAGCGAGCGTAGGTGCGGCGAGATTGTACACACGCTGATGTACAGTTCGAAAAAGGGGCTGGCATGTGCGCCTAAAATCGATCGTAATCGCAAATCTTATGTAAACGGAATTTCAGCTTTTTCATGTGTACAAAGTCTATGGCAAAACGGAATTTCCGTTTTTCAGCCCGTCTGAAACGGAATTCCTGATTTTCTGAAACGGAAAAGGCCTTTTTTTAAAACGGAAAATCAGTGTCCCTATTGAAGGAATATCAAACATTGAGAGATGAGGGTCAGCTTGTAACTCATGACGGTATGCTATAGGTTCTTGAAGGAATATCAAACATTGAGAGATCAGGGTCAGCTTGTAACTCATGATGGTATGCTATAGGTTCTTGAAGGAAAATCAAACATTGAGAGATGATGGTCAGCTTGTAACTCATGACGGTATGCTATAGGTTCTTGAAGTAAAATCAAACATTGTGAGATGAGGGTCAGCTTGTAACTCATGACGGTATGCTATAGGTTCTTGAAGGAAAATCAAACATTGAGAGATGAGGGTCAGCTTGTAACTCATGATGGTATGCTATACGTTCTTGAAGGAATATCAAACATTGAGAGATGAGGGTCAGCTTGTAACTCATGATGGTATGCTATAGGTTCTTGAAGGAAAATCAAACATTGAGAGATGAGGGTCAGCTTGTGACTCATGATGGTATGCTATAGGTTCTTGAAGGAAAATCAAACATTGAGAGATGAGGGTCAGCTTGTAACTCATGATGGTATGCTATAGGTTCTTGAAGTAAAATCAAACATTGAGAGATGAGGGTCAGCTTGTAACTCATGACGGTATGCTATAGGTTCTTGAAGTAGGGACACTGATTTTCGCGATCACGGAAAACGGACGGAATTCACGGAAATGACCATTTGAAACGGAAAATGCAATTCCGAACGGAAAATCGCGGAAAACCCTTTTTCAAGGAGAAAATCGTAAAACTTACACCATTTTTTGGTGATTCGTCATTCGTTATGCAGTGGAAAAATATCGGGCCTAATATCATGGTTAATAACTCCGAATATTTAGCGATATTCGTCAGATTCTTTGGAGCCAGGGCGCTGCCATTTTGTTTGACACAAAACTCGATCCTATTATGCCAGCTAGGCGCGCATGCGGGAAGTGTAAGGCGAGATTGCCGTACACATGCACAGTTCAGCACAATATTAGTAAAGGGGCTGGCGTGTGCGCCTAGTATTACGTAGACGTAATACTAGGCACATACACGCCAGCAGCGAGCGGTAGGGGCGGCGAGATTGTACACACGCTGATGTACAGTTCGAAAAAGGGGCTGGCATGTGCGCCTAAAATCGATCGTAAATCGCAAATCTTATGTAAACGGAATTTCAGCTTTTTCATGTGTACAAAGTCTATGGCAAACGGAATTTCCGTTTTCAGCCCGTCTGAAACGGAATTCTGATTTTCTGAAACGGAAAAGGCCTTTTTTAAACGGAAAATCAGTGTCCCTATTGAAGGAATATCAAACATTGAGAGATGAGGGTCAGCTTGTAACTCATGACGGTATGCTATAGGTTCTTGAAGGAATATCAAACATTGAGAGATCAGGGTCAGCTTGTAACTCATGATGGTATGCTATAGGTTCTTGAAGGAAAATCAAACATTGAGAGATGATGGTCAGCTTGTAACTCATGACGGTATGCTATAGGTTCTTGAAGTAAAATCAAACATTGTGAGATGAGGGTCAGCTTGTAACTCATGACGGTATGCTATAGGTTCTTGAAGGAAAATCAAACATTGAGAGATGAGGGTCAGCTTGTAACTCATGATGGTATGCTATACGTTCTTGAAGGAATATCAAACATTGAGAGATGAGGGTCAGCTTGTAACTCATGATGGTATGCTATAGGTTCTTGAAGGAAAATCAAACATTGAGAGATGAGGGTCAGCTTGTGACTCATGATGGTATGCTATAGGTTCTTGAAGGAAAATCAAACATTGAGAGATGAGGGTCAGCTTGTAACTCATGATGGTATGCTATAGGTTCTTGAAGTAAAATCAAACATTGAGAGATGAGGGTCAGCTTGTAACTCATGACGGTATGCTATAGGTTCTTGAAGTAGGGACACTGATTTTCCGCGATCACGGAAAACGGACGGAATTCACGGAAATGACCATTTGAAACGGAAAATGCAATTCCGAACGGAAAATCGCGGAAAACCCTTTTTTCAAGGAGAAAATCGTAAAACTTACACCATTTTTTGGTGATTCGTCATTCGTTATGCAGTGGAAAAATATCGGGCCTAATATCATGGTTAATAACTCAGAATATTTAGCGATATTCGTCAGATTCTTTGGAGCCAGGGCGCTGCCATTTTGTTTGACACAAAACTCGATCCTATTATGCCAGCTAGGCGCATGCGCGCGAAGTGTAAGGCGAGATTGCCGTACACATGCACAGTTCAGCACAATATTAGTAAAGGGTTGGCGTGTGCGCCTAGTATTACGTAGACGTAATACTAGGCACATACACGCCAGCAGAGCGGTAGGTGCGGCGAGATTGTACACACGCTGATGTACAGTTCGAAAAGGGGCTGGCATGTGCGCCTAAAATCGATCGAATCGCAAATCTTATGTAAACGGAATTTCAGCTTTTTCATGTGTACAAAGTCTATGGCAAAACGGAATTTCCGTTTTTCAGCCCGTCTGAAACGGAATTCCTGATTTTCTGAAACGGAAAAGGCCTTTTTTTGAAACGGAAAATCAGTGTCCCTAATTGAAGGAATATCAAACATTGAGAGATGAGGGTCAGCTTGTAACTCATGACGGTATGCTATAGGTTCTTGAAGGAATATCAAACATTGAGAGATCAGGGTCAGCTTGTAACTCATTATGGTATGCTATAGGTTCTTGAAGGAAAATCAAACATTGAGAGATGATGGTCAGCTTGTAACTCATGACGGTATGCTATAGGTTCTTGAAGTAAAATCAAACATTGTGAGATGAGGGTCAGCTTGTAACTCATGACGGTATGCTATAGGTTCTTGAAGGAATATCAAATATTGAGAGATGAGGGTCGGCTTGTAACTCATGATGGTATGTTATAGGTTCTTGAAGGAATATCAAACATTGAGAGATGAGGGTCAGCTTGTAACTCATGATGGTATGCTATAGGTTCTTGAAGTAAAATCAAACATTGAGAGATGAGGGTCAGCTTGTAACTCATGATGGTATGCTATAGGTTCTTGAAGGAAAATCAAACATTGAGAGATGAGGGTCAGCTTGTAACTCATGATGGTATGCTATAGGTTCTTGAAGGAATATCAAACATTGAGAGATGAGGGTCAGCTTGTAACTCATGACGGTATGCTATAGGTTCTTGAAGGAAAATCAAACATTGAGAGATGAGGGTCAGCTTGTAACTCATGATGGTATGTTATAGGTTCTTGAAGGAATATCAAACATTGAGAGATGAGGGTCAGCTTGTAACTCATGACGGTATGCTATAGGTTCTTGAAGGAAAATCAAATATTGAGAGATGAGGGTCAGCTTGTAACTCATGATGGTATGTTATAGGTTCTTGAAGGAATATCAAACATTGAGAGATGAGGGTCAGCTTGTAACTCATGACGGTATGCTATAGGTTCTTGAAGGAAAATCAAACATTGAGAGATGAGGGTCAGCTTGTAACTCATGACGGTATGCTATAGGTTCTTGAAGTAAAATCAAACATTGAGAGATGAGGGTCAGCTTGTAACTCATGATGGTATGCTATAGGTTCTTGAAGGAAAATCAAACATTGAGAGATGAGGGTCAGCTTGTAACTCATGATGGTATGCTATAGGTTCTTGAAGGAAAATCAAACATTGAGAGATGAGGGTCAGCTTGTAACTCATGATGGTATGCTATAGGTTCTTGAAGGAATATCAAACATTGAGAGATGAGGGTCAGCTTGTAACTCATGATGGTATGCTATAGGTTCTTGAAGGAAAATCAAACATTGAGAGATGAGGGTCAGCTTGTAACTCATGATGGTATGCTATAGGTTCTTGAAGGAAAATCAAACATTGAGAGATGAGGGTCAGCTTGTAACTCATGATGGTATGCTATAGGTTCTTGAAGGAATATCAAACATTGAGAGATGAGCGTCAGCTTGTAACTCATTCTGGTATGCTATAGGTTCTTGAAGGAATATCAAACATTGAGAGATGAGGGTCAGCTTGTAACTCATGACGGTATGCTATAAGTTCTTGAAGGAATATCAAACATTGAGAGATGAGGGTCAGCTTGTAACTCATGATGGTATGCTATAGGTTCTTGAAGGAAAATCAATCATTGAGAGATGAGGGTCAGCTTGTAACTCATGACGGTATGCAATAGGTTCTTGAAGGAATATCAAACATTGAGAGATGAGGGTCAGCTTGTAACTCATGACGGTATGCTATAGGTTCTTGAAGGAATATCAAACATTGAGAGATGAGGGTCAGCTTGTAACTCATTCTGGTATGCTATAGGTTCTTGAAGGAATATCAAACATTGAGGGATGAGGGTCAGCTTGTAACTCATGATGGTATGCTATAGGTTCTTGAAGGAATATCAAACATTGAGAGATGAGGGTCAGCTTGTAACTCATGATGGTATGCTATAGGTTCTTGAAGTAAAATCAAACATTGAGAGATGAGGGTCAGCTTGTAACTCATGATGGTATGCTATAGGTTCTTGAAGGAAAATCAAACATTGAGAGATGAGGGTCAGCTTGTAACTCATGATGGTATGCTATAGGTTCTTGAAGGAATATCAAACATTGAGAGATGAGGGTCAGCTTGTAACTCATGATGGTATGCTATAGGTTCTTGAAGGAAAATCAAACATTGAGAGATGAGGGTCAGCTTGTAACTCATGATGGTATGCTATAAGTTCTTGAAGGAATATCAAACATTGAGAGATGAGGGTCAGCTTGTAACTCATGACGGTATGCTATAGGTTCTTGAAGGAATATCAAACATTGAGAGATGAGGGTCAGCTTGTAACTCATGACGGTATGCTATAGGTTCTTGAAGGAATATCAAACATTGAGAGATGAGGGTCAGCTTGTAACTCATGATGGTATGCTATAGGTTCTTGAAGGAAAATCAATCATTGAGAGATGAGGGTCAGCTTGTAACTCATGACGGTATGCTATAGGTTCTTGAAGGAATATCAAACATTGAGAGATGAGGGTCAGCTTGTAACTCATGACGGTATGCTATAGGTTCTTGAAGGAATATCAAACATTGAGAGATGAGGGTCAGCTTGTAACTCATGATGGTATGCTATAGGTTCTTGAAGGAATATCAAACATTGAGAGATGATGGTCAGGTTGTAACTCATGACGGTATGCTATAGGTTCTTGAAGGAATATCAAACATTGAGAGATGAGGGTCAGCTTGTAACTCATGATGGTATGCTATAGGTTCTTGAAGGAATATCAAACATTGAGAGATGAGGGTCAGCTTGTAACTCATGATGGTATGCTATAGGTTCTTGAAGTAATATCAAACATTGAGAGATGAGGGTCAGCTTGTAACTCATGATGGTATGCTATAGGTTCTTGAAGGAATATCAAACATTGAGGGATGAGGGTCAGCTTGGAACTCATGATGGTATGCTATAGGTTCTTGAAGGAAAATCAAACATTGAGAGATGAGGGTCAGCTTGTAACTCATGATGGTATGCAATATGTTCTTGAAGGTAAATCAGACATTGGGAGATGAGGGTCAGCTTGTAACTCATGATGGTATGTTATAGGTTCTTGAAGGAATATCAAACATTGAGAGATGAGGGTCAGCTTGTAACTCATGATGGTATGTTATAGGTTCTTGAAGGAATATCAAACATTGAGAGATGATGGTCAGCTTGTAACTCATGACGGTATGTTATAGGTTCTTGAAGGAAAATCAAACATTGGGAGATGAGGGTCAGCTTGTAACTCATGATGGTATGCTATAGGTTCTTGAAGTAAAATCAAACATTGAGAGATGAGGGTCAGCTTGTAACTCATGATGGTATACTATAGGTTCTTAAGGAAAATCAAACATTGAGAGATGAGGGTCAGCTTGTAACTCATGATGGTATGCTATAGGTTCTTGAAGGAATATCAAACATTGAGAGATGAGGGTCAGCTTGTAACTCATGATGGTATGCTATAGGTTCTTGAAGGAAAATCAAACATTGAGAGATGAGGGTCAGCTTGTAACTCATGATGGTATGCTATAGGTTCTTGAAGGAATATCAAACATTGAGAGATGAGGGTCAGCTTGTAACTCATGATGGTATGCTATAGGTTCTTGAAGGAAAATCAAACATTGAGAGATGAGGGTCAGCTTGTAACTCATGATGGTATGCAATATGTTCTTGAAGAAATCAAACATTGAGAGATGAGGGTCAGCTTGTAACTCATGATGGTATGTTATAGGTTCTTGAAGGAATATCAAACATTGAGAGATGAGGGTCAGCTTGTAACTCATGACGGTATGCTATAGGTTCTTGAAGGAATATCAAACATTGAGAGATGAGGGTCAGCTTGTAACTCATGACGGCATGCTATAAGTTCTTGAAGGAATATCAAACATTGAGAGATGAGGGTCAGCTTGTAACTCATGATGGTATGCTATAGGTTCTTGAAGGAAAATCAAACATTGAGAGATGAGGGTCAGCTTGTAACTCATGACGGTATGCAATAGGTTCTTGAAGGAATATCAAACATTGAGAGATGAGGGTCAGCTTGTAACTCATGACGGTATGCTATAGGTTCTTGAAGGAATATCAAACATTGAGAGATGAGGGTCAGCTTGTAACTCATTCTGGTATGCTATAGGTTCTTGAAGGAATATCAAACATTGAGAGATGAGGGTCAGCTTGTAACTCATGATGGTATGCTATAGGTTCTTGAAGGAATATCAAACATTGAGAGATGATGGTCAGCTTGTAACTCATGATGGTATGCTATAGGTTCTTGAAGGAATATCAAACATTGAGAGATGAGGGTCAGCTTGTAACTCATGATGGTATGCTATAGGTTCTTGAAGGAATATCAAACATTGAGAGATGAGGGTCAGCTTGTAACTCATGATGGTATGCTATAGGTTCTTGAAGGAATATCAAACATTGAGAGATGAGGGTCAGCTTGTAACTCATGATGGTATGCTATAGGTTCTTGAAGGTAAATCAGACATTGGGAGATGAGGGTCAGCTTGTAACTCATGATGGTATGTTATAGGTTCTTGAAGGAATATCAAACATTGAGAGATGAGGGTCAGCTTGTAACTCATGATGGTATGTTATAGGTTCTTGAAGGAATATCAAACATTGAGAGATGATGGTCAGCTTGTAACTCATGACGGTATGTTATAGGTTCTTGAAGGAAAATCAGACATTGGGAGATGAGGGTCAGCTTGTAACTCATGATGGTATGTTATAGGTTCTTGAAGGAATATCAAACATTGGGAGATGAGGGTCAGCTTGTAACTCATGATGGTATGCAATATGTTCTTGAAGGTAAATCAAACATTGAGAGATGAGGGTCAGCTTGTAACTCATGACAGTATGCCATAGGTTCTTGAAGGAAAATCAAACATTGATAGCAAATTGCTCTGAGAGAAAGCAAAAAATTAGATAAGTGATTGGTGAAAGTTAGAACCAAATCGTACCCAAAATAAGTAAGTTATGAGTGCTTAAAGTATGATATCAATATAAAGTCCATGCAAATCTCAAAATTAGGCGATTTGGTTGCTGGATTGTGACGTAGTTGCAGATCTCCCATTTGTCGTGAACAAAAAATATCATACATTTCTGTTTTTCTCATAAGCTCCTCCCTTAGTAGTTAGGTGGCTTAGTGAAATTATCGTTACTTGCCGGATAAATGCACCATTTTTGATACAGGGCTCCCTTAGGACCTACTAAACGATATTAGGCTAGGAGCCCCCGGCAAAAATTTCAATTTAAGAGTGTTGGGGCGGGGGCGTCTTTTGGAGCCCCCAAATAATTTTATAACATTGATTTGTTGTTGTACAAATGCCATTTTTGGTACAGGGCTTCCTTAGGACCTACTGAATGATATTAGGGCAGGAGCCCCTGACAAAAATATAATATAAGGGCGTGGGGCGGTGGCGTGGCCTCGTAGCCCCCAAATAATTTAGAAGGTAATATAACATTTATATGTTGTTGTACAAATGCCATTTTTGGTACAGGGCTTCCTTAGGAAGCCCTGTACCAAAAATGGTGCTTTCATCCGGCAAGTAACGATAATTGATAAATTTGACGCTAAGCCACCTGACTATAGGGCACTACTCAAAATATATTGTGTATAACATATTATTAAAGGTTCTCTAAAAAGAAAAGACACTCCCAAGTCATAGATTTTGAAAAATTGATGATTAGCCATTTTGTGTGTTGGAACAAATGGCATAGCCGAGTGTGTTTTAGACCTGCCCAAAGTTACCGCGTGCACCCAATTCCACCGACCCAAGAAAGCAAACTACTCTAAAAGAAAGAAGAAATATCTGAGAAGCAGATGGGTGAAAGTTTGAACAAAATTGGACAAAAAAATAAAAAAGTTATGAATTTTTGAAAGTTGTAATTACTAAACATATGGGCACTTCAAATTGGCTGAATTGGTAAAGTCACTATGACGAACTGCTGGACAACTTAGTAATTACAACTTTCAAAAATTCATATTTTTTGTCCAACTTTGTTTAAACTTTCACCCGTCTGTTTCTCAGATTTTTCTTCTTTTAGAGTAGTTTGCTATCAGGGTTAAGTATCCCTTAAAAGGAAAATCAAATCTTAAATTGTATGAGCCAACCAAAAAATGAGAATGTTAGTTGTGAATAGGGAGGATGCATCCTTGGGGCACACTCCTGCTTGCAAAGTCCAATAAAAAACTGAAAATATCCATATTATAGATCTAATTGCATACATCTATAGATGTCCTTCAATAATATTTTCACTCTGTTTCATACAAAGACATTCATTCTTGTGAGTTATTGGCATACCATATTTTATTTGATCATAAAATTCATTCTTCTCTTTCTGGCCAATAATAAACCAGATCAAATTTTACTTCTCAGATGATATAAAAATATCTTTACTTTGTTCATAACAGGTCTGGTCTTCACCATCAAACAAGAAGTTGACACAGACATGTTTGAATCCCTCTCAAGTAAAGAAGGACAAGACCCATCGACTGAGCAAGGTATCATGAAGTTATCAAGAGAAGTCCAATGTGGCTGGGCTCTGGGGTTTATAGATGCATTCTGGTGCAATCCTTTTTTAAAAGCATTTCAAACAAATTTTGTACCTCATATTATTGAATGGTTTTGGGTGGGAATGAACATTAATCTTTAAATGAATTTGTTAAAACCCCTTGTGGACCCGACAAGGAAGTAAATTAGTTAAGATATAATGTAGGTATTAACTACCGGGGTATCGTTTCACAAAACCGTCGACAGTACAAGTTCACTGACATCCCATTGAATACATGTATGTGTTAAATTCATTACACACATTTCGATTGGTTGTCTACAAACTTCTACTTATTACAGTTTCGTGAAACGCTCCCCTGTTTTCTGTTTTGAATAGATTCGTAATTCATTGTCCTTCCAAGGTCATGTTTTACATACATTTAGTAAGAATTTTAGGTTGAAGATCTTGACTCTGGTACCCTCTGGAATATTTCTAAAAGATTATATGCTAGGGTGATGATGACAATAATTTTGTATGCCTCCGCAACGAAGTAGCTGGAGCCATTATGTTTTTGGGTTGTCCGTCCGTCCATACGTCCTGTTCTCGTGATTGCGTTTTCTCAAGAACCGATTGATGGATTCCCGCCAAACTTGGGTCATGTATGTATCTTGCAGAGCCAATGAACTACTTAGATTTTAGGGTCACAAGGTCAACGGTCACAGGGCTCATTATGTATGCAAAAATAGCGCGTGATCACATCATTAGAACCGATGGACGGATTACCATCAAACTCAAAACCTGTTAATGGATTACAATCAAACTTGAATTTTAAAAATTGCTTCTGTTTTGGTTTGTAAAATCCCTGTATGGCGGAGGCATCGTTTTCAACTGCGCGCAGTCGAACATTCATCTAGTTTTTTTAGTTGACCAGGAGCCATTAATTTTTTGTTATGACACACGATTCAGTGACAATTGCTCTGTTCTCAGTATCATACATGAACCAACCAAACGTCAATCTTGGACCAAACACTATAACCTAAATCTGACCCTAACCCTGAATCTTATCTCACCTGAAATTCAATTGCAACCTTAGCCCTAATCCAGAACTTGGAGTAACCGATATCGGAACATGTGTCACGCCACTCTATTTATTCACTGCCAGTAACTTTAAATTAATAAGTCAAAACATTGAGATACAAACTATAGCATGGTCATAATAGCATTAAGGTAAGATTTTATTTGGATGTGGGGGAGAGGTTGGCTTGAAAAATACTAAAATGTAAAGCATGATAACTAGGCCTGTATTCAGAAGGAAGGAAACAACTAAATAAGTAAATAGCATTTTCTCAATGTTCCAGTTTAATATCTTGAACATCAAGTTGCACCACAAGAATTGACATTGTCTGAAAAATAGACAAAGTGATGACTAATAGTTCAAATAAGTAGTACATGCACAGCTATTAAAAAGAAAGATGTTGAATGTTGAACATTTCTTCTTGATTTCCTTTCCTTATAGAAATGGTCTATGCCACCATAAAGCAAGAAGATAAGGAAGAGATACTTGAACCTATTACAACTCGAGGTGAAGGAGGAGGAGAAACTGAGCAATCAATTCCTGAAGGTATGATCAACATTCTTTGATATTCAAGGCAAATCAAATCCTTAAAGGGGAAGTCCATCTTGATATTAATTTGGTTTTAAAAAAGAGAAAACAAATAAGTGAAAGTTTGAGCAAAATCTGAATAAAAATAGGAAAGTAATGAATTTTTGAAGTGGTCATCAATGAAACACAAATTGGCAACACTGACCTATCATGCAAGCTCCTCTCCAATCTGCTCTGTACAGAAAATTTCACAAACTTTCATCTTCTTAGTTATTGATGACAGAATCGATTTGTTACATTCAATGGTTGTATAAAAAACATATTTTTAATAATTACATTTAGGGCCAATGTATGATTGATAATTTTCTTAAGGGAAAGTGTATATCTTTCAAGTTTTTTAGTACAGGGTAAATGGGAGGGGAGCTTGCAAGATACGTCAAAAAAGTTGCCAATTTGCGTATGATTGATTGCACTTCAAAATTTTAAATTGGTTTTTGCTAGGCCTGAGTCGAAACGGTTCCCCGCCCGGTCCCTGACCGTCACGCCGAAACCCGGGTTTGAATATTTGAGTTTCGGGTTTTTCAAAATTAAATTTCACACTGATATTCTGAAATAACAAACTAAAAATATGCAATTCACAATCTTATATTTCAATTTAATTAAATAAATATGCTTTAGAAATAAATTGATACCGTTTCAGTAGACGGTAGGCCTTTTTATCGCTCTAAAATTGAGGCTGCAAGGAAGGAATCACCACACTTCGCGGTACCGAGTGCGTTCAGAAACTGAAGTCAAAATATGACCCACTGAAGACTGAGCAAGTAACGAAAGTACCACACACAAGACCAAAATGTTGATCAGACTATTACAATTAAATCGTAATTCTAATAGGCATTGATTTAATTGTCAAAATATATCTACAACATAATGGTTTACCCTTGATATCATGATGAAGGAAAATAAATTAAAGCTCTGAAATAACATCGAAGTGCCTTTCGTTCGTTCTAAAAATGCGTGTGTAACGGCAAGCTGAAGTTAGGAGTCAAGTTTTTCAAGCTTGATATGCGTGTTTACAGCCCGTACCGTCATGAATGCAGATGGAAGTACGAACTGATCTGAACAATAGGCATTAAACCAATTAAAAAACATCACGTAACTCACTTTAAGGGACTACAGCACAACAAATTACCGTTAAATAATAATTTGCTTTGACAAATAATACTATAGATATTCATGATATCTCACAGAAATAATGATATTTCATGAGCTACGAGTTCAGCTATAGCCATCATTTTGAAATGAGACGTAATTGTCATGCAGCGCAGTAGACTGTAGAGGGCAGCATCCAGCAGAGAGGAAGAAAAAAAATCGCGGGCCTCATCACGTGATATTTTCCTGCATGACAATTACGTCTCATTTCAAAATGATGGCTAGCTGAACTCGATATCGAGTACGTAGCTCATAAAATGTCATTATTTATGTAAGATATTATGAATATCTATAGTATTGTTTGTCAAAGCAAATTATTATTTAACAGTAATTTGTTGTGCTGTAGTCCCTTAAAGTGAGTTATGTGATGTTTTTTAATTGGTTCAATGCTTATTGTTCAGATCAGTTCGTACTTCCGTCTGCATTCATGACGGTACGGGCTGTAAACATGCATATCAAGCTTGAAAAACTTGACTCCTAAAAATACAACAGTTTTGAATTGTTGAAATTGGTATTCACAAATTATTATAAAGAGGAATGTCAGACAAGTTTATTTGCAATGACATCACATTGATGTAATGCAAGAACAATGAAAGTATTATTATTTGTACAAATCAAGGTTTTGATGCAAGTTTTGTCAAATCTTCTTTGCAATTGATGAGTTTCCTGTTTTGGGTGCTGGTTTTGTTTGGGACCTATACAAAAAATTTCTATCGGAAGACCATACGCCCAGAACTCTGCCTTTTTTGAAGAGTCTGTATGCTTATTGAAGCAATTCCCTGTTTTTTTCGGTTAGGTCTGCTTGGATTGTTGTGCCTGGGTTGTTGTATAGCGTTCATATCTGTCAGACTTGACACTCCTGGCGCTCCTGATTGTGCTTTAATTTTCTTTTATTTTGTAACAACTCTTGTCTCTTGCAAAATGAGTTAAGCTTAACTATGATTGGATGATCACCTTTACGTGTTGCTGAAGTAGGGTTGCCAACTCGATGGCTACGGTTTATATCTTGCTCCTGTAGATCAACTTTAATTTGCTTCTCTTCTTCACAAACAAGAGTATTCAATTTGATGTTTTCTCCACGCTTCTCTATGAGACCGAAGATTCTTTTGCAGCTATGTATAGAATACTGCTCTTATCTGTAAACTTGGCGTTTCAGGTTTGCAATTTTGTTGGGGCTCGTAAGCACTTTACTTAGAAGATGTTTGATGGCTGTCTCCTCTCATTCACCTTCATCTCGACATCCATCAAGGTTGATTCGGCCTTCTCTGATGAGAATTGAAGGTACAGAAATTTATTTTGTTGCGATGAACTTCATTTATTCTAAAATAGTCGTGGAGCATTGATATGATTTCTGAAGTTTCTGGGAAATGTCATCAAGCTTACTTGAGATTTCATCTAAATTGCTACTAAAATTGTTTGAGAGTGCCTCCTTGGAGTCCTCACTGTCTAGGATATCCTTGATAGCTTGTGCTATTGCTGTCTGTTTGGGAGGCATTGTAGTACTACTAGCTAGCCTAGCCTAGGGTCAACACTAATTACCACGTCACCACAAACACGATTATCACACCCGTATAAGTATCAATGCACGTACGCAGTTCACTAAACGATGCATCGAAGTGCAAGTATGGGACCTTAGTAGATAATCTCGAAGATCCGACAATATCTATCAACAGTTTGCACAAGAATGGTAGCTAAATTCAATATTATCGATTTATAAGTGTTACCTTTCCGTATTCAGCATCCATTAATTCATTACATTAACAAATTTTGCAGTTCTATTCCTCCTTATTACCAATTTATCTTGTAGAAAGCCTGTAGAAAGTAATTGTATGTGTGCATAGCGGGTGAAGTAGCAAAAATCCACACAAGTTACAAATAAATCACAACAAATAAAGTGTACATGTAACTTTTGTATTAAAAGGGAAGATTTGGTACATTGGTATTAATCACTGCATGTTTCTATTATTTTTTTAATTATTTATTGTCCAAGTTTTAACAGGAGTGTGCAGTTATATACTGTGTACATGAAAATATTCTTATTTTTTGGATGTCTGCACAACAGTTTAAACCGTGGCGTTGGATAAAAACTAATCTCAGCTAAACTGCTGGCAAGTTCCCGAGTTATATTAGGGACCAGATATGGTTAAGTCAAATTTACTTTGACTTTATACACATAAATCAAAAATCATCTAATTAGACGCAATTTGCCAGGTCCCATCAGAAGTCAACTTGGGCGAAAGTCAAATTTTCTTCGACATATGCACAAATCAAAGATTTCACTGTATCCTGTCAAAATTGATGTATGCGAAGTTGACTGTATTGAAGGTTTTAGACCATTACACGACTGGATACGCCTGGTGGTATTTCTTTACTCTACAGTGATTTTAATTTCAATTTTGACACTTACCAAAACTCAACCTTGTCTTCAATAGGGATGTAATTACTTTATTTTCCTCCCCAGGGTTTGACAATGGACAAGACAAGATACGCCCACATATAACAGCATGTAGTAGAGAGGAGTCCCATCTGTGTTTACATTGCAGTGAGACATTTACTGATGAGAACGTTCTTACACTACATCAGAAAACACACCAGGGCGAGAAATCACTTCAGTGTTCTTATTGTTATAAGGGATTTACTAAACAAAGTATGCTTTAATACAAATCATCTTAGAATATGTACTAGAGAAATGCCTTTCTAATGTTCTCATTGAAAGAAGGGATATTCTCATAAATGTAATCTAAAAAATCATTTGGAAATACACACTAGAGAAAAGACTTAAATGTTTCTATTGTAACGAGGTATTTTTGTTTAAAACTGGTTTTAAAATGCACCTTATAACACATGGAGAGGAGCCGTATGAATGTTCTTATTGTAAAGAAGAATTTTCTCAAGAAAGTGATCTTACTAGTTATCTATCAACACATAATGTAGAAAAACTGTTTAAATGTTCCTATTGTAAAAAGGGGTATTCTAATAAAAAGGCGCTTACAAATCATCTGAGATCATACACTGAAGAAAAGCCTCATCGATGTTCCTATTGTGATAAAGGATTTTCTGAAAAGTCTAAGCCTACTAGCCACCTTAGAACACATACAGGAGAGAAACCCTTTAAGTGTTCCCATTGTGATAAGGGATTTTCTCAACAAAGTAGTCTTACTGCCCATTCAAGAATGCACAGTGGAGAAAAGCCTTTTCAATGTTCCCATTGTGATAAAGGATTTTCTCAACAAAGTAATCTTACTACCCATCCAAGAACGCAAAGTGGAGAAAAGCCTTTTAACTGTCCCCATTGTGATAAGGGTTTTTCTGAAAGAAGTACCCTTATTAGCCACCTTAGAACACATACAGGAGAGAAACCCTTTAAAAGTTCCCAGTGTGATAAGGGATTTTCTCAAAGAAGTAACCTTATTAGACATTTAGGAACACACAGTGCCAGTTGAGAAAAGCCTTATCGATGCTCCCATTGTGATAGTAGTTTTTCTCAATGAAGTGATCTTAGAAACCATTCACGAATGCACAGTGGAGAAAAGCCTTAAAATGTTCCCAACGTGATATGGAATTTTCTCGACAAATTGATGTTACCTTTCATATAATAAGAACACATATTGTAGGAAATCCAGATAAAAATGTCAGTAATGAATGATTTTCTCATCTTACAATTCATTGATTTGTAAGAGATGTACTATACTGACATTCTAATTGTGATATACTTGAATTGAACATTGTATTTGAAGCACCATCAAAGAACTCACTCATGGGAGAAAAACGGATCACAGTACCCATCGTAGTAAAAGATAATAGAAGAAGCCTTATTAGTAATCTATGAAAACAAGAAAAACCTTATTTATATTTTATTTGTGAAAATAGTTCTGAAAAATCTTGTCTTTCAAGGCTTCTTAGGGAAAATTACACTTACCGGTATAAGAAAAGCCTTGTGTTCCTGTTATGATAAGGGATTATCAACAAACCAATCTGTTTATCCTTATAGGCATACAGTGTAGAAAATCTTGATCTGCTCTTCTTTTAATGACAACACCTCCCCATTAGGTTTTATCGGTCACAGCACCCTCGTAACCATCTTAGAACATGCAACAAACAAGATTAATGTTCCCTCACTACCCAGGGGTTTTCTCAAATGCTTAAGCTGACAAGTGGAGAAAAACAAATTTACTTTTGTGTTTTTACATGTATTTTCTCTAACAAGAATATAAACGAAAGCACACTTTAGAGAATGCATGTTGATGTTCTCACAAGGGTTTTTCTGATGAGCCCCATCTTGCATCATCTTGCCATCCACTTTTTCTAACTTTCTCTTAGATCGCTTTACCTTTAATGTATAACACTGTTTCATTAGTACTTCATTCATCAATTCATATCTTGATACATCATTTTACATTTGAATTGATGAGCTAAACTGATGAACTGATGAACTGATAGATTGAAGAACTGATAGATTGAAGTGTGACCTGAACTGAAATGATAACTTAACTGATGAACAAAATATTGAGAAAAGATTATGATCAAAATCATGATCATAATGAAATTTTTTTTAAAATTTCATTATGATCATGATTTTTATCATAATCATTTCTCAATATTTTGTTCATCAGTTAATCTATCAGTTCATCAGTTCATCAGTACTTCATTCATCAATTCATATCTTAATACCGTACATCATTTTACATTAACATCATTATATTGGATCATTGAATTGAAGATGAGCATGATCATAAGAATTGAAGACAGACCACCTAATTTGTCCTCCTGACAAATTAAATTTCTAGTTATTATTATTATTATAGGCGTATATGATACTGTACGTAGAATGTTGCCAAATCTTTTAATTAAAAAAACAGTCCCAAAGCAAGGGGAATCCAAAACTTTTGGGTACAATACAGTACGCATTTAAAAACCTGCAAACAGACAAAAACAAACCCAATATGCTGGAAATGAGCACTAATTTAATTCTTAATCTTTTAAACTTTACAATAAAAGTAACTTAGTATGAACGAACTTGTTCCCTTTAAAGGTCAATTATGAGCCATTCGCAAGTTGAATTGAATAAATAGAGACAAATAAATTAATGGAACAGTAAAAGTTTCATCAAAGGCAAATGGAAAATAAGAAAATTAAGTTGTGGAATCTAGAAGTTAAGAAGTTAGCAAAATATGAAATTTCGATGTAAATCGCATAGGCTTTATGTAAATTAGTGACTCAACGTAATTGCCTTAACAATGCTCATATATTTTCTTTATGATTTTTTTCATTTTTGTCTCGCCTGCGTAGCAAAAAGCGAGACATAGGCGCCGCTTTTCCGGTGGCCGCGGCATCAACATCAAAAACTTAACCAAGGTTAAGTTTTTGAATTTTTAATATAATTTTGAAAGTATAAGTTCTTATTCAATGAAACTTGGACTAAAGGGTTTTCAAGTATCCCCAATCATGTGAGGAGAATTTCAGGTCACAAAGTCAAGGTCAAAGGTCATTTAGGGTCAACAAACTTAGACTATGTTGTAGCATCATCATCAAAAACTTAACCCGAGATTAAGTTTTTGAATTTTTAATAAATAATTTTGAAAGTGTAAGTTATTATTCAATGAAACTTAGACTACAGAGTTATCAAGTATCCCCAATCATGTGAGTAGAATTTCAGGTCACTAAGTCAAGGTCAAAAGTCATTCCCGGTCATCAAACTTAGACTATGTTGTGGCATCAGGTTAAGATTTTGATTTTTTTTCGTAATTTTGAAAGTACCCATTCCTATTCTTCTTCTTCCATTGAGTACAGTCCTCTTTGTAGAGTATAGTCGTACTTGATTGCTGGGGCCGCAATCGCAAGAACACATGACACTGAGCGCAGTGACAAAGAACTAAGCGAGTAAAAAGATGCATCTCAACTGGAGAGCTAACGGAGGGTGAGTGGTGCAAGGCGGCTCCGGAATGCCTCAGTAGACGAAGCCGAAACCACTGTTGCAGGCAGGACATTCCACGAGCGCTGGGGAAGAAGCTGTACTGGTAGGAAAGGATTCTACAGTGTTGTTGTTTGAATTGTAGGTGATGTCCTCTGGTTCGGTCGGAAGAAGGGGACAGGGAAGGTGGCGTGGCTGGAATGGCGATTACTCCATTGACGATTTTGTTGTGAGCTCGACGTTCTTGGAGAGACTGCCACTTTAGATCTTTCAGCATTTCTGTGACACTGCTCTGTTGGTTGTTATCAGCCTTCACAAATCTGGCCGCGCGTCGTTGGACCATTTCAATCTTAGAAGTGAGCTCTTTGGTATGGGGGTCCAAGACAGAAGAAGAGTACTCAACAATTGGGCAGACATAGGTCTTGTACGCTCGCTCCTTTATTGCTGGCAGGGCATTTCCTCAGGTTGCGTTGAAGGAAGCCAAGTGTGCTGTTACTCTTCTTGCAGATGGAGTGAACATGGTGTTTCCAGTTGAGGTTTCGTTGGAGGATGACTCCAAGGTACTTTGCTTCGTCAAGAGTGCGAAGGGTCGTCCCATGGATGGAATAAGGGGATGCTCCGATGATAGGTGTCCTTTGTCCTACGAGACTTGTATGCTCTTTTTATACGCTCGTTTCTTTCTTCTTGATAGGGTTTTCAGATGTTGATTTATCCGTGGTTGATTAAAGCGGGGAGTAGAGAACTTGGAAGGAACCATGGTGTCAAGCACCTTGTGAAGCTCGCAAGTTACCTGTTCCCACATATCATCCACATTGGTGTTGGTGGAATTAGATTCAACAAATAACTTCCCAAAAGACAGAATTTCTGATTTGATGCAATCAAAATCAGCCTTATTCCATAGAAAGATTTTCCGACGGACTGGTTTCAGTTTCTTGGCACGTACATCAGATATCGTAAGGACCATGTCATGATCACCGACTCCTGGTAAAGGTACGCATTTGCTGATAAGTGTTGGCCTATTCGTGAGGAACAAGTCAAGTGTTCTGTTCCCTCGCGTTGGAAAGTTGACAGTCTGTGACAGCCCAACATCATTGAATGTAGATATGAAGCAGTTGTTAAGTGCGGCGGTGTACTGGTGACCATCTACAGCCGCAGTTTTCCAATTTATGTCAGGAAGGTTGAAGTCCCGGCTGACCCAGACTACTGCGGATGGATTACTGACGATAATCTGTTGGATTGCTTGTCACAGAGACTGAGCATAAACCAGACCATTTTTAGGAGGTCGGTAGGCAGACACTACGATGAGCGGCTGTTGGCCATACAGCTGGATCTTGGTTGCAATGATCTCACAGTCAGACTTTACTTCAACTTCACAGTCGACTAGATCATTCTTGGTGGCAAGAAGAACGCCTCCATATCCATCTGGTCTGTCTTTCCTGATAGGTGTATTATAACCTGGTGGCGTCATCTCCGAGTTCAACAATGTTGGTTTTAGCCAGGTTTCGTTGGCAATAATTACGTCCGGCTGACAACTCTCCACTGCTTCCCAGAAGGCTTCTCTTTTAGCATACATGGATTGGAGATTGACAGACAGGGCTTTCAACGGTCTTGCTATGCTCTTCCTCCTTTTATTGTTGCCTTTTATAGGAGAAGATTGGTGAGCAGGGGATCCGGGATCAGGTGCAGAATCAGTGGAGTCTTCCTTTTTGCTACTCAAGGGTGAAGGAGTAGGTGATAGCCTTGAGTCTTCACTGTTGCTGCTGTTAAGAGCAAAATTATGCTCACTTTGCGAGTTGTCGATATCTGATAATACCTGAAACTTGTTTTCAGATACACTCAGGTAGGAGTCGAGTACAGAGAGGGAGTGATTTGGAGAATCACAAGCCGCGCAGATCCAGCTGACATTTGATTTGTTGATTCTATCATACGATTCTGACGACATCCCCATACAGTCAATGTAATACCATGTGTCACATGAATCACAGGCAACTGCCATTCTGGTTTTAGACCAGCAAACTGCTTTCTTACATACTCCACATGGAAACTTTGGAGTATGAGGGCCTGGGTTAATTTCTGTGTCATGCGATTGGAGTATCAAGAGAATTGTTAGATACAGCAATACAGAGCTTTCCTTTGGCTTTGGCTTGAACCTTGTGTGAGACAGACTTAGCATCGAAGAAGCCCAGGATGCTTGGAGAAATCTTTGATTAGTAGTCGGTGCATTGTTGAATTTAACTGGGTAACAGGAGTTTAAATCTCTGTTCACTGGTAGATTAAAGTCTACAGCAAATTGCTCATGAGAAGTGATGTTTGAGAGCAGAACGGGCACGAAAAGGAGCCCTGCAAATGTTAGAGTCTAATCTTAAAAACTTACAGTCCAGTAGGAAATGGGAATGGGAATCAGCCTTCTACATTAATCCTAGGCTTGGGTGAGAGATGAAAAGTCATGATCCATTGACAATTAAACTCTCAAGATGGCTGCACTTGACCGACTAAGCTCCAAACAAAGAAGTTCTTCAACTCCAGGTCTCCAGCGATGGGTCCAAAACTTGCACAAGTTGGCGTGCATATAATACAAATACTCTCATAAGTTGGTAAAAATTGATCCAGGATAACACTACAGATGATGGTGAGAAGCTGTGGTGTATGCTTTCCCCTGACTATCAAGCCCCCTGAAGTTAATCATGATGTGATTGATATACAGTAGACATACACTACAGTACACAAGAAGACATACATGGGCCTACATGACACTCAAATTTCCAAGATGGCTGCATTGGGCTGTGGACCCGCGAGAAGTCATCCACTGGAGAATCCAAAAAGCTGGTCTAATATGACATAAAACCCACCTAAAATTGGCTCATACCTAACTAATAGAATTAAGTATAATGTAAAAATAACCCAAGTTTTCATCGCGAATTGGAGAATATTTAAGTAAATTTAGTGTTCAGTGAAGAGCACCCAAAGATCATGTGTTCCCGCGATTCCATGAAACTTGAACATAAGGGTTATCAAGTATCACCAATCATGTGATTACCGGGGTAGTCTTTTAGGTGACAAAGTCAAGGTCAAATGTCATTTTAGGTCTGCAAACTTAGACTATGTTGTGGCATCAGGTTCAGATTTTGAATTTTTATCGTAATTTTGAAAATATACATGTTTTCCTATTCCATGAAACTTTTACCCAAGGGTTATTAATTATCACAAATCATATGACAGAAAGTCAAGGTCAAAGGTCATTTTAAGTCTGTAGACTTGGATTATATTTTTCACAACTTAATATGAGAATTAATAAATACATTTTTGTTATTTGTTCATATTTCATGAAAGTTAATCATGCTTAGTCAATATTCACTTCAAAATGCTGATTAGTTTCAGAGGATTTCATTTTTTTTTTTTGGGGGCCTGCTAATGCCAATGGGCCATCCTGCCTATAAATAATGTCCCTACCCCCAATTTTTCATCATAACGAATTGCGCCGAGAGCGTTTCCCTTGTTTTAAATCTGACTCACCTTTATAAAAATCTTTCCTTCATGATAATAATTTATATCACAATAAGTTACATTAATGATGATTTTGCACATTTTCTTGAGGAGTCAAGCCAAGTTTTACATTCTCAGAGCAGAAAAGTGACATTATTGTTAATTAAGAAAACAGGTATAGAGGTGAGCTGATGACACCATTGACTGGCTAATTTGCATACAGCCTTTGTGATACAAATCAATATTTAATGAAATAATGCAAAACTTTCTTATCCGATTGTGATGAAACTTTCAATGTTCTGTTTGATTTTGATTGTTTATTAAAATCACCTTTAAAAAAGTCCAGACTTTCTCTACTTCTCTACAGTTCCACACAAATTGAAAGAGTTTGCAAATCCTTGACAGGGACTTTATTTCCCATGTTATTGATTTTCTTTGTTTTTATATCACTTGTAATACAGTTTTTACCACGGAACTTTATCTAAATGACATCCCCGGGCAAATTGAAGAACATAACAAGAAATGGTAGTTTTTCCTTTATTTTTTTTTTATGCCTGAAAGAATCTGAAAGTACCCGAAAAAGAGATCATTGTATCCCCCGGCAGTATACCAGTCAGGTGTTGGGGTACTTTGGATTCAGCAGCATTACGCCGCGGCCGCCGCGTCATATTCTTGTGTGCGCTCTAACTGCCACATTCCTCGACGGATTTTTTTCAAATTTTGTATGGAGGTGTATCTTGGTATAGTCTACACACCTATAACTTTTGGTGATGCTGCGCTTAGTGTTCCGTCTTCTATAGGGTAAAAGGCCATATTTTTGTGGATGGTTTGTGTGCGCTCTATAGGCCAAATTTCTCAAGGGATTTTGTTCAAATTTTGAACAAAGGTGTATCTTGGTATAATCTAGAAGCCTATAGATTTTGGTGATGCTGCCTCTAGTGTTCCGCCTTTTATATTGTCAAAGGTCATATGTCTTTTATGCACTCTGCAGGTCATATTTCATGACGGATTTCTATCAAATTTTGAAAGGAGATGTATCTTGGTACAATCTACACATCTACACTTTTTGGTGATGTTGCGCTCAGTGTTCCGTCATCTATAGGGTTAAAGGCCATATTTTTGTGGATGGTTTGTGTGCGCTCTATAGGCCACATTTCTCAAGGGATTTTGTTCAAATTTTGAACAAAGGTGTATCTTGGTATAATCTAGAAGCCTATAGATTTTGGTGATGCTGCCTCTAGTGTTCCGTCTTTTATAGGGTCAAAGGTCATATTTTGATAGATGTCTTATGTGCACTCTGAGTGTGCGGTCTAACTGCATTATTTCTTGACGGATTTCTTTCAAATTTTGTATGGAGGTGTATCTTGGTATAATCTACACACCTATACCTTTTGGTGATGCTGCCCCCATTGTTCCATCTTCTATAGGGTAAAAGCCCATATTTTTTGTGGATGGTTTGTGTTCGCTTTATAGGGCACATTTCTCAAGGGATTTTGTTTAAATTTTGAACGAAGATGTATCTTGGTACAATCTACAAGCAGGGAAAAAATTAATATTTATTTTTCGGGGGCTACTTTTCAAGCTTGCCTGCATAAAAATAACACTCTAAAATATGTTTTGCATTGAACTCTATGCAAATTTATGGGGGCTCTTTTTATATTCGGGGGCTCTTTTGGGCATTTAGGGGGCGAATTTGCCCTGAGCCCCCGTGTATTTTTTTCACTGTCTACAAGCCTATAGATTTTGCTGATGCTGCCTCCAGTGTTCCGTCTTTTATAGGGTCAAAGGTCATATTTTGATAGATATCTTGTGTGCACTCTAGTGTGTGGTCTAACTACATCATTTCTTAACAGATTTCTTTCAAATTGAGTATGGAAGTGTATGTTGGTAAAATCTACGCACCTATAGATTTTGGTGATGCTGCCACGAGTATCCCGTGTTTTATAGGGTCAAAGGTCATATTTTGGTGGGTGTCTAGTGTGCACTCTGCAGGTCATATTTCATGACGGATTTCTATCAAATTCTGAAAGGAGATGTATCTTGGTACAATCTACACATCTACACTTTTTGGCGATGCTGCCCTCATTGTTCCGTCTTTTATATGGTCAAAGGTCATATGTCTTTTATGCGCTCTAACTGCCACATTTCTTGATGGATTTCTTTCAAATGTTGTATGGAGGTGTGTCTTAGTACAATGTACACATCTTTAGTGTTTGGTGATGCTGCCACCTGTGTTCCGTCTGTTATAGGGTCAAAGGTCGTATTTTGGTGGCTGTCTTTTGTGCGCTCTAACTGCCACATTTCTTAAAAGATTTCTTTCAAATTTTCTACAGAGATGCATTTTACTCTAATCTACACACATATTGGTTTGGTGATGCTGCTCCTATCCTAGTCTTGACAATAGTCCGAGCCACTAGTGGCGATCTCTACATCATCCTTTAGTTTCAGGGAGGGGAGAGGGGATCTTTGTCCCTCCTTCGAACATTAGGATGACACAAAATCGCTGCCACTGCCGGGGGATACATTCGCATTGCGCGGCAATACAGATTGCGATATTTCTAGTTCTTATGAAGTGCATCCGCTCATGAAAACAGAGTAAAATTACACTGCAGCCAAATTAATAAATGAAGCTATGCTGATGACATCCATTCCGTGTGCCTGGACTTGATCTTGTACCTGCCTGTTCTTGGTCTCTCACCTTTGGTCTTGAAATTGAATTATGTGGTCTTGGTCTTTGTTTTGAGATACCTGGTCTTGAATACAACACTGATTACAAACCTTATTATTATAATGTCCATCCTGAAAAAATAGGAATTTGATGTCATTGTATATTGTAGCCCCTCTGCACTACTTTAGCCAGGAGGGATTAGACCTCCCTGCAAGGTCACTGACAGGTGGTTATCTCATCAAATAAGCAATCAATTAACATAAGAAAAAGGGGACCATGGGGACCAATGGTCAACGATGCGGCATTGGTTGCTATATAGAGGTCGCAAGTAGCTATAAGTAGTGCAGTGGGGCTTTAAATTGAAGAGTAAAGGTCCCATAAAAGATCCTTGTGGCACACTCCTGATCACAGAGTCCAATTGATGTCTGAAAATATTCATATCGTAGATCTTATTACATTTACCCGTGCTACAATGTTTGATTATCACTATTCTGTCCTACAGTGGCATTCATTTTCATGAGTTATTGACATATTTATTGGGGTTTTTTTTTAATCCATTTTTGATACATTAAATATGAACATCGTTTTTTCTTTCTTTCATACACAATTAGACTAACAAATAGGGAAAATGGTCAATGACTATATCACTCCTAAATTAGATATTAATACAACATGAATAACCTTCTGAATGGATGTATGATTTTGTGAATAAATCAGACAGTGTATTTGCTTATAGAACTGAGCGTTAAGCTGATTGACTTGGCCTTTTATATGAATATTCTCTTCATGATGCTTTGTTGATAAAGTAAATAATTGGATAATAGGAATGCTGTATATTTTCCTCCCCAGGTGATAATGAGTTGGACAATGGACAGGACAAGCTACACCTGCATATGACAGCATGCAGTGGAGAGAAGTCCCATCTGTGTTTACATTGCAGTAAGACATTTACTGATGAGATCACTCTTATACAACATCAGAAAACACACCTGGGGAGTATGAGCTTACTAGCTACCTTAGAACACATACCAGAGAGAAACCTTTTCACTGTTCACATTGTGATAAGGTTTTTTTTCGAAGAAGTACTCTTATTAGCCATTTAAGAACACACAGTGGAGCAAAGCCTTATCAATGTTCCTATTGTGTTAAGGGATTTTCTCAAAAAAGATATCTTATCTGTCATGTAAGAACGCATACAGGAGAAAAGCCTCATCGATGTTCCCAGTGTGATAAGGGTTTTTCTCAAAGAATTAGCCTTATTAGACATTTAAGAACACACAGTGGAGAAAAGCCTTATCGATGTTCCCAATGTGATAAAGGATTTTCTCAAAAGAATGATCTTACTAGCCACCTTAAAACACATACCAAAGAGAAACCTTTCAAGTGTTCCCATTGTGATAAAGGTTTTTCTCAACAAAGTTATCTTACCTGTCATGTAAGGACCCACACAGGAGAAAAGCCATATCAGTGTTCCCAGTGTGATAAAGGTTTTTCTATAAAGACTGATCTTACTAGCCACCTTAGAACACATACAGGAGAGAAACCTTTCAAGTGTTCCCATTGTGATAAAGGTTTTTCTCAACAAAGTAATCTTACCTGTCATGTAAGGACCCACACAGGAGAAAAGGCATATCAGTGTTCCTATTGTGGT
Organism: Mesocentrotus franciscanus; assembly: GCA_037976565.1. Taxonomy (NCBI): domain Eukaryota; kingdom Metazoa; phylum Echinodermata; class Echinoidea; order Camarodonta; family Strongylocentrotidae; genus Mesocentrotus; species Mesocentrotus franciscanus. The sequence goes on from CP137671.1 coordinate 1,037,845, forward strand.
AAGGGTTTTCTCAGTAGTACCCTTATTAGCCATTTAAGAACACACAGTGGAGAAAAGCCTTATCAATGTTCCCTTTGTCTTAAGGGATTTTCTCAACAAAGATATCTTACTTGTCATGTAAGGACATACAGGAGAAAAGCCTTATCGATGTTTCCATTGTGATAGGGGTTTTTCTTGCCAAAGTAATCTAGGAAAGCATCTATGTACCCATACAGGAGAAAAGCCTTATCGATGTCCCTATTGTGATAAAGGATTTTCTCAAAATAATGATCTTACCTGTCATGTAAGGACGCATACAGGAGAAAAGCCTCATCGATGTTCCCAGTGTGATAAGGGTTTTTCTCATAGAATTAGCCTTATTAGACATTTAAGAACACACAGTGGAGAAAAGCCTTATCGATGTTCCCAATGTGATAAAGGATTTTCTCAAAAGAATGATCTTACTAGCCACCTTAAAACACATACCAAAGAGAAACCTTTCAAGTGTTCCCATTGTGATAAAGGTTTTTCTAAACAAAGTAATCTTACCTGTCATGTAAGGACGCATACAGGAGAAAAGCCTTACCAATGTTCCCAGTGTGATAAGGGTTTTTCTCAAAGAATTAGCCTTAAAAGACATTTAAGAACACACAGTGGAGAAAAGCCTTATCGATGTTCCCAATGTGATAAAGGATTTTCTCAAAAGAATGATCTTACTAGCCACCTTAAAACACATACCAAAGAGAAACCTTTCAAGTGCTCCCATTGTGATAAACGTTTTTCTCAACAAAGTAATCTTACCTGTCATATAAGGACCCACACAGGAGAAAAGCCATATCAGTGTTCCCAGTGTGAAAAGGGTTTTTCTAAAAAAAGTCACCTTATTGGGCATTTAAGAACACACAGTGGAGAAAAGCCTTATCAATGTTCCCATTGTGATAAGGGATTTTGTCAACAAAGTAATCTTACCTCTCATGTAAGGATGCATACAGGAGAAAAGCCTTATCAGTGTCCCCATTGTGATAAAGGATTTTCTCAAAAGAATGATCTTACCAGCCACCTTAGAACACATACAGGAGAGAAACCTTTCAAGTGTTCCCATTGTGATAAAGGTTTTTCTCAACAAAGTAATCTTACCAGTCATGTAAGGACCCACACAGGAGAAAAGCCACATCAGTGTTCTTATTGTGGTAAGAGTTTTTCTCGAAGTAGTACCCTTATAAGCCATTTAAGAATACACAGTGGAGAAAAGCCTTATCAATGTTCCCATTGTCTTAAGGGATTTTCTCAACAAAGATATCTTACCTGTCATGTAAGGACGCATACAGGAGAAAAGCCTTATCGATGTTTCCATTGTGATAGGGGTTTTTCTTGCCAAAGTAATCTAGGAAAGCATCTATGTACCCATACAGGAGAAAAGCCTTATCGATGTCCCTATTGTGATAAAGGATTTTCTCAAAAGAATGATCTTACTAGCCACATTAGAATCCATACAGGAGAGAAACCCATGAAGTGTTCCCAGTGTGATAAGGGTTTTTCCCACAAAAGAACTCTTAATAATCATTTAAGAACACACAGGGGGAAACAAAATGAATGATTCCTATTGTTATAAAGCATTTCTCAAAAGACCAGGCTTTCTACCCAACTTAGAACACATACAGGAGAGAAACCCTTGAAGTGTTCCCAGTGTGATACTGGTTTTTCTCAACTAGGTCATTTTACCTGTCATATTAGGATACATATTAGAGAAAAACATACAAATTTGGGGTGTTTTGCGTACAGCAGAAAACCCAAATTATGTATTCTTTCATCAATATTTGTCTTCAAACATATTTGAAGGGGAAAATCTTTGCAGAAGTTTGTCTTAAAGCCCCACTACACTACTTATACCTACTTGCACCCTCTATATAGCAACAATGTCTAATCGGTGACCGCTGATCCCCCATGATCCCCTTTTTCTGTTAATTGAGAGCTGATTTGATGAGATAACCACCTGTCAGTGACTACGCTGGGTGGTCTAATCCCTCCTGGCCAAACTAGTGCAGATGGGCTTTAAATGACATCCTTTTTCACGTTATGATACAATATAAGTGCAATTTTGCCACCAAATTTGGGGCGAATTTGGGGCTTCCGACACTTTTAGGGGGGCTTTGAATATTCAGATTGTATTAAGAATTTCCTTGTAACAGTTATCTTACTATTCGTGTGATAATACATCCTGGAGAAAAGCCATTTTATTGTTTACTTTTTTCTAAAAGGGATTTTATAATAAATACAGTGCATGATCTTGCTAATTGCCTAATATTAATAACGAACACAGGAAAAATGCAATATAATTGTGTCAAATGTAATACCAATGTTACGCCATATAAGTGATTTTACTAGCCGCCTTTAATCGAACACAAACTGGAGAGAAATCCTTAAGGTGTTCTCAGTGTGATAAGGGTGTTTCTATAAGCCATTTAAAAACACAGTTGAGAAAAGCCTTATCCATGTTCCCATTGTGACAAAGGGTTTTCTTGCCAAAGCAATCTAGCAAAGCATGTATGGACACATTCAGGAGAAAAGCCTTACCGATGTCCCTATTGTGATAACAGATTTTCTCGAAAGACTTAGCGAACTAGCCACCTAATATAGAACACATACAGGATAGATAGTTAGAAACCCTTTTAAGAGTTCCTAACGCAGTAAGATTTTCCTCAAAGAAGCACCATTATAATATATTAAGAATGCACAGTGGAGAAACCAATTTAAACGTTTGTATTGTAATAAGGGATTTTCATGTGAAAGTAATCCTAACTGTCATTTAAGAATACACACTGGATAAATTCCATAAAAATTTCCCAAATGTAAGGGATTTTTATTCAAAAGTATCTTATTAGGCACCTTAGAACATATACAGGAGAGAAACCTTTTAAGTGTCCCAAATGTCATAAGGGATTTCCTCAAAATAATAATCTTACAGAAGTTACATTGTATCTGAGAACACACTCTGAAAAAAACACTAGTCCATGCTCCTTTTGTAGTGAAGAATTCTCCCAACCAAGTAATCTTACTGTTCACATCATCAGAGCTCACACTGGAAAAACAATGTGAATACATATACATGTCTTCCTCGTGTGATAAGGAAATAATAAAATAATAAAAAAGAAAGAAATAGTGAACTAACCATTATATTAGAATGTACACTGAATAAATGACATACCAATGTTCCTATTTTGATGAAGGGTTTTCTCAAGAAACTAAACTGGCAAAGCATCTGAAGAGATTTTCTAATGAAAAGCCTTACAGCTATTCATATAGAGCAATTTCGGTTTCCATGGTTTCTGGAAGCTCTATAGTGCTTTGTCAACCATAGATTTGGTGAGGGGGCATCCAAAAGCTTTGCAAGAGATCCAACACATGCATGGTCATCTTTGAACTAAAGCGGTGATAATACTTGGTGTAATGTCTTAATCACTGTCTCGTACAACCGACAAACTCGCTCCGTCCACACCAAAGAAATATGGTTCAAAATTTTTATGTTTTGATCTTGTGTGGGTTAGTGTATGAGTAGTGGAAGTTGACCCCTGACCTAGATAATGCTGATGCTTACATTTGCATACACTACACTTAGCATACCGTACTCAGTGGACACTAGTAATGGCGGCTGACATTTACATGTTCAACTCTCTTACTTGGTGTATTGTGATAAGAGATTTTTAAAAGGAAGGATTTTCTAATCTGACAATTAAAGCGTCTTAGAATCCACATTGGACAGAAACCATAACAATGTTCAAAATGTGATGAGGAATTTTCTCCACGAAGTGATGTTACCTTATTTCTGACTATCCATCAAAGAACATGCACGCACACACACACACACACACACATTCAGAGGGCAAAGAAAATCACAGTTCCCATTCATTGTATTACAAGATTTTATCCCAGAGAGAGGCTTATTAGCCATGGAGAACACAAGCAGGGGAAAAGCCTCGGTAATGATTGCATTGTAATAATGGTCTCTAGAGGTGGTGTGGTCTGTAGAGTTCCTGTGTTCTAGTGATTACTTCATCAGACTGAATCACATGGTTCAAGTCCTACTGCAGCACTAATGTCCTTTGGCAAGATGTTAATCTACATCTGTCACTCTCCACCCAGATGTTAAATGGGCACCCGGTAGCATGCGAATGTTGCTGTGGTTGATGCAGCCTGTGTGTACTTGTAACATGGCACCTGACTTGAATACTACCCAGGGAGTGGAGCATGTTGAGATCAGCAATTGATTTCAATGACTGGGTTATCAATAATGACAATGGACAATGTAAAGTACTTACAGACTTAGTATGAAGCACTATACAAATTGCCCTTTACTATTATAAAGGTTTTTTTTGTATCTAGAGTAAATCTTATTTCATAGCCTTGTTAGAACTTATAGGAGAAAGCAGGGAATAAAGGCCGTATCAACTTCTCAATGCAATAATGGATTTTCTCAAAAAATGTCACTAGCCTTCTACATGGAAAAATACTGTCTTTGTTGGGTTTGGGGCTATGTATGAGTCTTTTGGAAAGTATCTTTTTATAGCAGATTTCAAGTTCTTAGAAAATGCCCTGATTGGTGTTGCTATTACACATGTAAGACTACAAGTATGTTCATGTATATATTTATAGTGTCATGAATGTAGATTTTCGGCATCATGAAAACAGTCATGAATCCATGTAGCAAAATTTTGTGTACTGTGAGTTTGTCACAAAACTTCAGGAGGGGGGCATGACAATACATGAAATGCTTGACATAGGATTTCATTTTGCAAGCCAAATGTACCCCAATCTTTTTTGTACATGTACTAACAAAACTTCAATTCCAATTATTTTATTTTTAGGAAGAAGCGATATCTTTTCTTGTATATGATGTCCATTACCCCAAACAACCTTTTTTAAAGGAAAGTATTTATAACTGTGTGTTCACCGTTGAAAATATATTTCTAGATTGAATTTAATATTGATATTGATACTTCTCTTTTGTATCTTTTATCGAGTTTTAACAATTTTCTCATACTCTTTATTTCTCTGCTCTCATTCAACTCAACTTGGGAGGACTCCTATCCCTATTTGTTCTCTGTTTCAGAGACTGTACTGTTCACTTTTACATAATTTTTTTTTTCTCCTTCATTTGTCATGAAAGAACCACAGTATTATCTTGTGTATTAAAAGTGATTTTGTTTATTATGACATGTATCTGTAACTCATGTTATTGTATTGTAAGCCTATGGTACACTATAGGATTTCACTAATATACCATTCTATTTTGGAAAAAGTTGCATTAGCATTTGATATGAATATTCAATTATGTAAAATTGTTATGATCGAGGCTCTGAATTGTTGTATGTGCCAATCCTTCTTCCAGATTATGTTTTGTTAATATTACAATGTAAGTATTTGACTTTGATGATGTATTAATTATACGATTTGTTTGTTATGATAATTATGTTGTATTAAATTAGTTTGTAATTTTGGAAAGAGATGATGAAGAGAAATAAATAAATCAAATCAAAATACATCAATTATTTGTAGAATCAATTTTTCATGATCTTGCCATCCTTCTTGTCAGAGGAAAGTCAAATCAGCTCCGAATCCTAGTGATGTCCAAATAATCATGCGACACTCTACAATTTGAAGCTGATTTTGCATTTACTCCAACTAGACTTTACAGTGCACTAAGTATCATTTTTATAGCATTATATTCATGACCTATATCAAGAAGATTATTTTTGTTTAAATTTTTATATATGATGTAAATGTGATTTATTGGAAAATCTGATCACTGTGAAATCGTTCATTCATTGTACCGGTATGTGAGCCGTTAACTGTTGTCCAGCATTGCAAGATCCTGAAAAAATTCTTGTGTGAATATCATGATGTCTATGGATTTCTAGGAAAATGCTCATATTTATATTTTTTTCAATCAAATTCATATTAGTGGTATATCTTTTCATGAGTAGTTCATATGTCCAACCATTGGAATAAAGCTGAACCTCGTTATTATAACAAATTCTTTGTGATTAAGAGAAATTACCTTGTAATTATTTTGAAACTCCTATTTTATCAGGGATTAAAAGTAAAATGAAACATAAAGAAAAAGTATATATACAGTATCACACAGAGTAGTAGGAGTGACATCCTTCTTTTGGGATACATGTATCAGTGTCTTTCATACAAGGGAGGAAAAGTAAATAAATCTGTATTTTTCTTCTTCTTACACTTCAATTCAGTTCTATTCAGTAATAGTTTTATTTGATAATGCATTGCGGCCATTTCTCAATATCATTTCATATTACATTGTTCCATTAAAAATTGCATTTAAGATCAAGCGTCAAATTATATTTACCTTAAAATACAGTAATTGAGGAGTATGTTTTTCTTTAATCATTGAAAGAGAGAAAGTGGACACTATTTTCATATAAACCATCAAAAAATATGATAGAATAAATATCAAATTAAAGAATAATTAATACAGTGTACTTAATGCAATTTAATAGATTGTAAGTTGATTTATGTTTGTAGCCATGTGTAATGTACTACGTGTACATATTGTTTGTATTGCATATTCTCAGGTGCAGATGCCTTTCTAAGAATTTGATTTGTATGCCAAGAATTGTTTTATTGGCATGTTTTCATTGTCGAGTCATATCTGTCATGTTCATCATCACACTCATGCCTGTTGATTGTATTCATCCATGTACCCAATTTGTTTGTTTTTTCATACAATAAATTACAGCCTTTTATCTCTATTTCCGAAGGTTTATAATTCCTAAACTAAAAAAGGGTTCATAATTCGAAAATGAAATAGGGTTCATAATTCTGAAAATGAAAAGGTTTAATAATTCGAAAATGAAAAGGTTCATAATTCCGAAGGTTCGATTTCGAAAATGAAAAAGCATTCATAATTCCGTAAATGAAATAGGGTTCATAATTCCGAAAATGAAATAGGGTTCGTAATTCCGAAAATGAAATAGGGTTCATAATTCAGAAAATGAAATAGGGTTCATAATTCGAAAATGAAATAGGGTTCATAATTCGAAAATGAAATAGGGTTCGTAATTCGAAAATGAAAAAGGGTTCATAATTCGAAAATGAAATAGGGTTCGTAATTCAAAATTAAATGGGGTTCGTAATTCCGAAAATGAAATAGGGTTCGTAATTCAAAAAATTAAATGGGGTTCGTAATTCCGAAAATGAAATAGGGTTCATAATTCCGAAAATGAAATAGGGTTCATAATTCCGAAAATGAAATAGGGTTCATAATTCTGAAAATGAAAAGGTTTAATAATTCCGAAAATGAAAAGGTTCATAATTCCGAAGGTTCGATTCCGAAAATGAAAAAGCATTCATAATTCCGTAAATGAAATAGGGTTCATAATTCCGAAAATGAAATAGGGTTCGTAATTCCGAAAATGAAATAGGGTTCATAATTCTGAAAATGAAATAGGGTTCATAATTCCGAAAATGAAATAGGGTTCATAATTCGAAAATGAAATAGGGTTCGTAATTCCGAAAATGAAAAAGGGTTCATAATTCCGAAAATGAAATAGGGTTCGTAATTCCGAAAATTAAATGGGGTTCGTAATTCCGAAAATGAAATAGGGTTCGTAATTCAAAAAATTAAATGGGGTTCGTAATTCCGAAAATGAAATAGGGTTCATAATTCCGAAAATGAAATAGGGTTCATAATTCCGAAAATGAAATAGGGTTCGTAATTCAAAAAATTAAATGGGGTTCGTAATTCCTAAAATGGAAAAAGGTAACTAAACAAGAGGCTGAGACAGCCATCCCCCTCTCCCCATAAGAGATCCAAAAAGACTGGAGAGAGAGAGAGACAGACAGACGGACAGAGACACAGAAATAGTAGAAAACAACAAAAAGGCAATAGGACAATATAAAGGACAAATGAAAAAGAAAAGGAAAAAAGGAAGAGAGGAAAGTTAGAAAGAGGGGATAAGATTGAAATCGGTGATAGAGAGTGAAAGATAGAAGAGGGGGTATCATGATTAATTAATAAGGTGATAAGTGGAGGTCATCTCACTGATTTCGTTTTATTTTCTGATTTATTAATTTATTTATTAATTTAATTGTTCATTTGTTTGCTTGTTGCTTTTTATTTGGTATTTGTTATTGGCTCCTCCGCCGCCCTTTTTTCTTTCTTTTTTCACTTCCCTTTCCTTTCCCTTCCTTCTCTCCCCCTTTTTTTTGTGGCGCCCCCCCCCCCCAGATTCACACCAGCGCACCTTGTTGGCGGGAAAAATCACAACTGATCTTCCTTTCTTTTCACCTTTTCTTTTCTTCTTCCTCTTTTCTTCTTCCTCTTTGTTTTCTTTCCCTTTCTCTCCTCTTTCCCTTCCCTTCCTTCTCTCTCTCTCTATTTTTTTTGCTGGGGGAAGGGGGGGGGGTGGGTGGGAGGCAAGGGCCTTTTGCCCCCATGACCCACACCTTATTGGTGGGAAAAATCGCAACGGATATCCCACTTCTTTTCTTTTCTTCTTCCTATTTTTCCCTTCCCTTTATCTCCTCTTTTCCCTTTTTTCCCTTTTTCTGTCCTTTTCCTTCCTTTTCTCTTTTTTTGTTGCTGGAGGGAGGGGGCAAAGCCTGGAGGCAAAGCCCTTTGCCCCCTCAATCTCCTTCCCCCTTTTCTTCTTCCTCTTCTTTCTTTCCCTTTCTCTCCTCTTTCCTTTCCCTTCTTTTTCTTTTCTCTCTCTCTCTTTTTTTTGGCGGGGCAAGGCACGCCGCCCCCTAGATCCATTCAGGCATTTCTTGAGCGTTTTTAAATAAATCACGTCCGCCTTTTAATGTCGGCTAGTGCTTTGAATCATACCTTAACCTGTTAAAAATATTATTAGAACTTAAATGGTGAAAATGAATAATTGTTTATATTTTCTCTTCATGTGTAGCCTGATCACCCAGGCAATACCTACTGTGCATTCATGCATTAGAAAGAGAAGACAATAGAAGTAAAGCAACATAACATATAGAAAGATTTATCTGGCGGCCGCCAAATAATCTAGCTATCTTTCCTTATGTTATGCTGTAGATAGAAAGAGGAAATTATAGAAAAATAAAAACAAAGAATAAATAATGAGAGATAGAAAGAGAAGATAGAAGGATAAAAACAAAAAATTTAAAAAATGAAGATAGAAAGAGAAGATAGAAGGATAAAAGCAAAGAGTACCATGCAGAAAAATAGAAAGAGAAGAAGATGGGAGGATAAAAACAAAGAACATAAGGAAAGGTAGAAAGTGTTAAATATTTTCAGACGGTAGAAAGGTTAATTGCTGAAAGACGCAACAAAAAAGATAGGCACAATGAAAAATGGCGCATAATTTCAGAAATTTTAGAAAATAATCCCATTTAAAGCAAATGATAGAACGCTGACTGAAACCTTTTTTTTCTGGGGGTATTTTGATGATTGCTGATGTTTTCCATTCTATATACTATAGATCCTTTTGATTTCTTCTTTGATTTATAGTTGTTACATGGATATAAATGCCTATATATTTGTCTTATGTTAATGGTGAATGTAAAAATATTATTGGATCAATAAAAAATTTTCAAATATAAAAATATAAAAAAAGATAGAAGGAAAATAACATAATCATGATAAGGAAAGATAAAGAATTATCTGGCAGCCGCCAGATAATTCTTTCATTCCTGATGTTATGGTGTAGATAGAAAGAGGAAATGAAAGAAGAATAAAAACAAAGAATAGCCTAACATACGGGAAGATAGAAGGAGAAGAAGATAAAGGAAAAACAAAGAATAAGGAAATGAAGGTAGATGGAGGAAATGATAGAATAAAAACAAAGAATAGCATAAGGAAATATAGAATTATCAGGCGGCCGCATAATTCTCTGGTTCTTATTAAGTAATAGTTTTCTTTCCCTTTTATCTCTCTTCCTTTTTTAAACCCTTTATATGGAGAGAGTGGGGCTGTTCAGTTGTTTCGGTCCTCCCCTCCCTCCTTTTTAGGTACCTTATTTCATTTTCGGAATTATGAACCCTATTTCATTTTCGGAACTATGAACCCTATTTCATTTTCGGAATTACAAACCCTATTTCATTTTCGGAATTATAAACCCTATTTCATTTTCGGAATTATAAACCCTATTTCATTTTCAGAATTATGAACCCTATTTCATTTTCGGAATTATGAACCCTTTTTCATTTCATTCCACCTGACATGCCAGCTAGACCGATTTCTTCGCGGCTCGACAGGCAGGGTAGATGCAGAGCTGGTTAGTCGATCCCCGGTCAACGACGACGGGGAACCAAACGTGGTCGATGATCATGGGGCATCGTCGAGAGGAGGTGCACTCTCCGGAGAAACACAATCCTCCAAAAATGCAGGCTTTAGACGCTCCACCCTGACATTCTCGCGTCTACCATCAATGTCAATGGAGAAAAACTTGTCAGAACGGCAGAAAACTTGGAAGGGACCTTAGGTAGTGCGGTTGTAAGGGTTTCCTGACCGCATCCTGGTGTAGAAACACATGACTACCAGCTAGAATGAAGGCCAGGATGAATCTGGAAACCAGTATGTTGTTGCCTGTGAGGAGGGGTGGGGCGTAGCTTACTCAGCAGCTCTTTCAGTCTATATACATAGTTCGCTGGATCAATGTCTGTTGTGTGGCTTCATCGGTTCTACGAATTGGGCAAGCAGTCTAATGCTTGTCCCAAACACCCAATTCGGCTAAGGAGCATCCAATGTCGGACTTGACAGCTGTGCGTATCCCGATAGTACAAGGGGCAACACTTCAGTCCAGCGTACAGTGTTGTATGTCTTGATCGAAGCTTTGAGCTGGCGATGTAGATGTTCCACTAACCCATTCGAAGAAGGATGATATGAAGTCATCCGAATACGAGTAGGTTGGTGAGGGCAAGAAAGAGTGCAGACTCGAACTGCCTTCCCCTGTCTGTGGTGATAGTTGCTGGTGTGCGAAATTCGCCACCCATCTGGCCACAAAAGCCAGTGCTACTGTCTCGGCAGTAATATCCGGGATCGGAATAGCTTTTGGCCATCTGGTAAAGCGATCTACACGAGTCAAGAGAAAGCTATTACCTTCAAAAGGAGGAAGTGGACCCACAAGGTCTATATGGACATGTTGGAATCGAGCACCTAGTGATGTGAACGTGCCCATAGGAACTCTGGTGTGTCGATGAACTTTACACTTTTGACACTCGAGACAGGTACGCGTCCAGTTCCTGATATCCCACTTGATTCCCGGCCAAACGAAACGCTCTGTTATCACCTTCTGTTTTGCTCTAGCACCAGGGTGTGATAATCCATGGAGTGAATTGAAAATTGTTCTCCTATGCGAAACTGGTAATAGAGGCCTGGCACTCCTGTGGAAATGTCACAAAGCAAAGTAGTGAGTGTGCCTCAGGCTGGAAGTGATATCAACTCAAGCTTGAGCGAAGTATCTGACAAGTCGGCCAACTCCTCGTCATCCTTCTGCGATCGAGCTGAGGCAGCAAAATCAACGATGGAAGTCGAGTCAACGGCACTGATATGTACACGAGAGCGTCAGCTGCAGTGTTATCCTTACCACTGATATGATGTATGACGGAAGTGCTTCACACTAAGGTAGGCAGCTAGGAGCTCGCGACCGAACGTGCTGTACCGAGTCTCTGCCAGCTGAAGTCGCTTGGAAAAGAAAGCGAGTGGCTGCCAAGTGTTGTCCACTAACTGTTGGAGCACTCCACCCACACCATAGTCTGTAAACAGACGAGTAAACAGAGAGGAACTCCAGATTGAGGGTGGACAAGGATAGTAGTGTGTCAGCTAAGTCCTGTTTAGCTCGACTCAAAGCTAATAGCTCATCCTCATTGAGCGGGATAGATTCATTCTTCTTCTTCCTGCCTTACAGTAGATCAGTTAAAGGTTGGAGCACATCGGCATCTGTAAAATTTGATGAGAGCAAGAAATTCTCTCAATGTCCTGAGTAAGGTAGGACAAGGAAACTCCCGGATGTGTTCTACCTTGTTGAGAGAGGCCCTCGAAGGTCAATGATGAAACACCAAACTGACACTTGGAAGTCAATCAAAAAGTAGGCCGAGGTGTGCCTCATGTTCGTCATCTAAAGTACTTGCAACGAGCAGGTCATCAAGGTACACAAAGGCGAAAGGAAGACTACGAACTACTTCATCCATCAGCCTTTGAAAGGACTTAGCAGCGTTCAAGGTCCAAAAGGCATGCGAACCCACTCAAAAAGTCAGAACGGAGTGGTTATTGCAGTTTTTGGAATATCACACGGCTCAACTGGAATCTGGTGATAAGCACAAATTAAATCAATCCTAGAGAAAATTGTCTTACCACTGAGGCATGATGAGAAGTCTTGTAGGTGAGGTATCGGGTAACAGTCAGAAGTCGTCCGAGAGTTTATGGCGCAATAGTCACCACAAGGACGCCAGTCACCTGGGGTCTTCTTTGGAACCATATGGAGCGGAGAGGTCTACCATGTGGTCGAACTCGGCCTTAGCTACTCGGAGACGATCAGGAGCTAGTCGCCGAGGGCGAGCTGCAGCTCATAATATAGGCGTCTTCTAATCGGTGACAATAAAAATCCAGCGAAGCAGTCAAAGATCCAAAGTAAAAGATCGCTCATCGAAAGTGTTAATCGGGGAATGATTGACGGCTTGAAGTTGGATCTTCGACCCTTTGACTGATGAAAATTGAGATTTTTCCAACAGTGACTGGGGAAAAATACTCACTCCTCCTGTGTCAACCAGGAAATGCTTGCCAAAGTTCTTATTGAGTTATGTTTTATGCTCCCTCTCATCTATCTCGAAATAATTGCTCTGTGAGTGTGATTTCTTTTGTTTTTTGTTTCTGTTGCTGTACGTGAGGCTGAAATTTGTTTTCATTCATGAAGTATAACGTTAAACATAAAAATTACAAAGGTGTGAAGAGAAGACCTATTGCAAGTCTGAAAAACGTTAAAAACCTTAAAAAGGAGCTGGACCTTATAGATGGTACCTCTAGTACATGAATTGTGCAAAAACAGGAAACGATAGTTAAAGATCACCACTGAGGAGATCCCTTACAAACTAGATAAAATAGTAAAGAAAGCTCTCTCTCAAAGAAAATATAAATAATAAGGATACAGATAATATACAGATAATTTCGTCTCTGCACTGATTACAAAAAACAAATTAAATACACTGAAAAAGTATTGTGATTCACGAGTGTTGGGCATGTGGAATTGAAAATTTAAAGGGAGATTGCTGGCAGTTTCCATGTGCAGAAGGTCATAATTCACTGACACCAGACTTGACATATCAGATCAGACTTGGTGGAAGTACCATTGATGGGTGTACAAGTCTCGCATACAGCAAACCGTAGTCCCATCAAGAAATACCCCCTAGTCTTTCAGAGAGTCTTCGGTGTGGAAAATGTAAGATAATGGCTTTACCATATGAGGATGGGTGGAATAAGCAGAGCATTACATAAGGCCTGTTGGTCATAAAACTGAAGGCTAATCCTGGTGATTGACGACACTTAAATGGTGTCGAATTCCCCAGTGCGAGCCCACTACAATGCATCTTTAACTTATATACAACCTAATTCTCTGACCTTACACATCAAATCATGAAGAAGAAAAAAAGTAAGTAAGATTTATTCAAAACAAGTCGATCCACTAGCTCAGAATCAAGAATGTTCATTTGCACCAATACAACCTAAATACAGTCGAACCTGCTTTAGTGACCACCTGTCTACAAAGACCACCTGTCTACAAAGACCACATTCTTTGCTTCCCTTGAAAATGGTTTCTCATTGAAACATGTACTAAAGGAACCTGTCTACAAAGACCACTTTTTGTGTTTCCCTTGGGCGGTCGCTATAGACAGGTTTGACTGTATTCAAAAACAATGTTGGATAGTTATCTTTTCCACCCGTCGGAGATCTTACTCGTGGGTGACTATAATATATGGGTTGACGTCCAGGATGATTCAAAGGCCAGACAGTTTCTCAACCTATTATCAGCATATGGGATGAAACAGCATGTCCGTGAGCAGACCCACGACCACGGACATACACTTGACTTATTGATCACACGTGAACATGAAAATGTTATATCAAATGTAATAGTGCAACCTGGTCTCTCAGATCATTTTGCTATACTGTGCAACATCACATTGGAAAAACCTAAGCCTATTCGACAAAGTTTCTCAACCCGGAATTTAAAGTCTTTGGATAGGCAAAGGTTCTGTAAAGGTCTCCAACTAGCTTTATCTGTTCCTGACTTAGATTATGATGTTACATCTATGTGTATTAATTACGATAATTCTCTTAATGCCTTATTGGATCAACTAGCTCCCAGAAAAACAAGAACTATAGTTGTCAAACCCAGGTGTCCTTGGATGACTGATGATATCCGAGAGGCAAAAAGCCTCAGACGGAGGCTGGAGAGGCGTTGGAGAACCACTAAAACTGAATCCGATCGGTCTCTATTTATTAAGCAGAGACAAATAGTATCTCATCTCGCTAACCAGGCGCAAAAACATCACTATACATCTGCTATAGCAGACTGCAGTGGCGATCAGAAGCGGTTGTTTCAAATTATTAATAAACTCTTGAATAGAAAGAAAGATCAAATTATTCCTAGTAATGTGTCTGATCAAGACTTAGCAAATAGTTTTTCTGATTTCTTTATGAATAAAGTTAGCAATATTCGTCGATTTCTTGACACTCGTTATAGTAGAGGTTATCAGTCAGTGTCAGAAAGTGCCATTCCCTATATGTCTGACTTTGTACCAGCCACAACTAGTGAGGTTCGGAAAGTCATTATGAATTCTCCACCATCTACATGTGAACTAGATCCTATTCCAACCTGTTTGATCAAAGATTTTTCTAATGAATTCACCCCATACATCACAGAGATTGTAAATTCATCTCTTCGCTCTGGCATCTTTCCTGATTGCAACATGCACTCATCAAACCTCACTTAAAGAAACCAAGCCTTGATAAACAAGAGCTTAAAAATTATCGTCCCGTTGCAAATTTGAAGTATCTTGGTAAGGTAATTGAACGTACAGTATCTACGCGTCTTCAGTCTTGCATAAGTGACCAAAACCTTCAAAATCCTTATCAATCGGCCTACAAGGAAAGGCACAGTGTGGAAACAGCACTTCTTAAAGTTCAGAATGACATTTTGATAGAAATGGACAAGGGAAAACTTACCGCATTGGTTTTGTTAGATCTCAGTTGCGCTTTTGACACTGTTGACCACCATATTTTAATTGACAGATTGAAACAGGTTGGCATTGGTGGAACATGTCTTCATTGATTTCGTTCCTACCTTTCAAACAGATCACAAGCGGTTGTTCTTAATGATACAACTTCATCGGTTGTTAACCTTCAGTTTTCTGTGCCCCAAGGATCTGTTTTAGGTCCCCATCTGTTTAATGTATATACTTTACCACTTCATGAGATAATCAGTAAACACAATATAAGCTATCATATGTATGCAGACGACCTACATTATATTTTTCGTGTCTTCCTATTCAGGAACAGGTAGAAAAACGTATTGAAGTTCTTGAAAGTTGTATTCGTGATGTACGGAAATGGATGAATGATTGCTATCTCAAACTAAATGACGATAAAACAGAATTTCTCTTGTTAGGCTCGGACAACAACTTTCCAAGATTGTTATTACTCATATACATGTTGGTTCTGTGCACATTGCTCCTTCAGATAAGGCAAGAAATCTTGGTGTCATTTTCGATACAAGCATGTCTCTTGATGCACAAATTTCAAACTGTGTGAAAGCTGCCTATTATCATCTTCGTAATCTTCGCGCTATAAGGAAATTTTTAACCCCCCAAACCACTCAACAATTGATTCATGCTTTTGTAACATCCCATCTCGATAACTGTAACTCTCTCCTTTATGGACTTCCTAAATACCAAATTCACAGACTACAAAAGGTTCAAAACGCAGCTGCCCGCCTTGCCACTAAATCTAAACGTTTGACCCATACTACTCAAATACTCAAGAACCTTCACTGGCTTCCAATAGAACAGCGTATCAAATATAAAATTCTACTACTCATCTACCGTTCACTAAATGGATTTGTCCCTGAATATATTTCCTCTCTTCTCAGTATCTCTTTGTGTATTTACCTTGTTAGGCGCCTTGAGCATCTCTTGGGGTGGATATGTGCGCATTATAAATGTTGTTATTATTATTATTAACACAATTTACATATTCATAAATAACAAAAGTATCCACTTCACTCTGTATTATAGAAATGATAAGTCTGTAGTGATCAAGAGTTTTAATGATTTTTATTTTTACATGTACAGAAAACATCTGCATCAAGGAGGAAGGAGAAGTTAAGAAGGAGACGTGTCTTTCCATTCCAGGTTCACATGGATTGAGATATGAGGGTCAGCTTGTAACTCATGATGGTATGCTATAGGTTCTTGAAGTAAAATCAAACATTGAGATATGAGGGTCAGCTTGTAACTCATGACGGTATGCTATAGGTTCTTGACATTGAGAGATGAGGGTCAGCTTGTAACTCATGATGGTTTGCTATAGGTTCTTGAAGGAAAATCAAACATTGAGAGATGAGGGTCAGCTTGTAAATCATGATGGTATGCTATAGGTTCTTGAAGTAAAATCAAACATTGAGAGATGAGGGTCAGCTTGTAACTCATGATGGTATGCTATAGGTTCTTGAAGTAAAATCATACATTGAGAGATGAGGGTCAGCTTGTAACTCATGACAGTATGCTATAGGTTCTTGAAGGAAAATCAGACATTGAGATATGAGGGTCAGCTTGTAACTCATGATGGTATGCTATAGGTTCTTGAAGGAAAATCAGACATTGAGAGATGAGGGTCAGCTTGTAACTCATGATGGTATGCTATAGGTTCTTGAAGGAAAATCAGAAGGAAAACCGTTGTAGCCAATGATAAGTAACCACATCAAATTTTACTTCTCAGATAATATGAAAATATCTTTACTTTGTTCATAACAGGTCTGGTCTTCACCATCAAACAAGAAGTTGACACAGACATGTTTAAATCCCTCTCAAGGACAGAAGGACAAGACCCATCGACTGAACAAGGTATCATAAAGTTATACATTCTTTTGTACAATGGCGCTCAGGCCTCAGGGTGGACAACCAAAAAAAAAAAAATAAAAATAAAATGTAAAATTGGAACATGTCTATTAAAGGAGTATGTACTGATGCATGCATTGCATGAAGTCCAATGTGGCTGGGCTCTAGGGTTTATAGATCTGGTGCAATCCTTATTTGAAGCATTTCAAACTAATTTTGTACCTCATATCATTAAATGAATTTGGGTGGGAATGAGCATTAATCTGTTATTGAATTTGTTAAAACCCCTTGTGGACCCGACAAGGAAGTAAATTAGTTAAGATACAATGAAGGTAACTACTGGGGTATCGTTTCACAAAACCATCAACAGTACAAGTTCACCGATATCCCATTGAAATACATGTATGTTTTAAATTCAGTACACACATTTCGATGGGTTGTCTACAAATCTCTACTAATTACAGTTTCGTGAAACGCTGCCCTGTTTTCTGTTTTGAATGAATTTGTAATTCATTGTCGAGGTTGGCTTGAAAAAGACTAAAATGTAAAGCATGATAACTAGGACTATATTCAGAAGGAAGGGAACAACTTACAAGTAAATAGCATTTTCTCTATGTTCCAGTTTAATATCTTGAACAACAAGTTGCACCACAAGAATTGACATGGTCTGAAAAATAGACAAAGTGATGAAAAAAAGTTCAAAATCCCCCAACATTTAGCAAATGCACAGCTATTAAAAAGAATGATGTTAAACATTTCTTCTTGATTTCCTTTCTTATAGAAATGGTCAATGCCACCATAAAGCAAGAAAACAAAGAAGAGATATTTGAACCTATTACACCTCCTGGTGAAGGAGGAGGAGGAGAAACTGACCAATCAATTCCTGAAGGTATGATCAACATTCTTTCATCTTCAAGGCAAATCAAATCCTTAAAGGGCAAGTCCATCCTGATATTAATTTGGTTTGAATAAAATCCTCCCCCAAAAAAAAAAAAAAAGAAGAGAGAAACAAATTAGTGAAAGTTTGAGCAAAATCTGATGAAAAAAAGGAAAGTTATGAATTTTTTGCTCTGTACAGAAAATTTCATAAACTCCTTTACCCTAAAGGGCAAGTCCACTCCAAAAATAACTGACTTTCAATAAAAGCAGAAAAATCAGACAAACCAATCAAAAAAAGTTTGAGCAAAATCATATAACTAATAAGAAAGTTATGAATTTTTGAAAAAGTATGTAAAACTATGGAACAATGAGAATCACAACACAAATTGCCAAGATGGTTATCAGTTTGTGACGTCATGTCCTCACAACTTATCAATTGCTTTATATAGTTTAATCCCATTAATTTCCTTTTATCCCCAAAACTTGATTTCCCATGCCTTTGCCCAGGTTATATGATTTGTATCATATTGCATGCATGACATTTCCCAAAAATTTTATGAATTTTGAAGAATTGATACTATTTTCTGAATATTGTATTTCATAATTATTGATTTTTATATAAATAGTTTATCAAAATTCAATTTTTCATGATTTAACTGGACAAAGATTACTCTTTATTTGTGCATCCACACAAAAACACATGACTAACAATCTAACTTGGATGCTGGTGTGAAGAAATAAGATTCTTAGGGTGAAAATAGGAAATTTATATTATCAATATAAAGAAAATAATTAGTGGATAGTGAGGACCATACGTCACAGACTCATGAGTGAGTTGCCAATTTGTGTAGTGATTTTCAAAGTTTTTCATGTCATTAAAAATTCATAACTTTCTTATTAGTTATCCGATTTTGCTCAAACTTTTTTTGATTGGTTTGTCTGATTTTTCTGGTTCTATTGAAAATAAGTTATTTTTGAGTGGACTTGGGCTTTAACCTCCCTTCAATGCAGACTTCTGGCAAATGCCCAAGAAGAAAAGTTTTTTATCAAAAGTGGCTTGGGATAGTCAGAGATTTGCAGCGTATGTCCAACTGAATATACTCGGGATACTGCTGGACCGTTTTCTTCCTTTTACTCGACATGGTTTTGGAGAACACGGCACATCAAATATTCTGGCCTGCTTGTGACGGCTGCAAATTTATGCTTCAGCCATTGACTTACCAATTTTGCAGTACACTATAAGGTGCGCAATATAATCTAGCAGCGTCATTATTTATCATTATGTGTATAGCTTGAATTTGGCTTCCTTATTAATTCTTCCAAATCTTCTTCGAAAGTCACTAATATTGTTCACTTTATATCATGTTTACTAATATACTTTTCCAACAAAACAACAACTTCACAACTTTATACTTTTCTGATGTTGAATTAGGTTTCAAATTAAATAGACATGTACATACTTTCATCTCATCCTCTACAAGTATTTGAAAGCAACGCTCAAAATACACGGGGGCGATGGGCGCTACATAATCGCCTCCGTCAGATTGCTCACGGGGGCGATTGCAAAATTAAAAATCGTCCCCGTGGAATTATAAAATATAGATTATCTTTTCTGTTATATCCTTCTTACAATATTGAGTTTCAACTTTCAAACCTTAAACCATTGAAATGGAACTATATGGAAGTTAGATTATTGTGCAGGATTTCTCGCTCGAATTTTACAGTGTCTCGCGGTCGCCATATTGTAAACAAATGTTCGCTTATTCGCTGGAAGATGGCGCTATATCTCCCATCTCCATAACTCTATAAGTATTACCGATACAAATAACGGAAGCTCGCAATGCAGTGCGGCCATCATTAGTGGCTATACTGCGCGGTAGTACCGGTGTGCACGTTGACACCCCATATCTGCTGGAGCTAGAGGCGATTGCGCAAGGACTGAAACATGGAGAAGTTTTTCGTTGTGAAAAGCGTGAATCCTCTGAAATCTGGTGATTTCAAAAGACCAGCAAATAATGAACCTCGACTAGTAAGTCAATATTGAGAAGAAGAGGAAGACCAAAGATGTTGTGGAAGGATATGGTAATTAGACTGAAAAAGAATGTAAATAAGGTCGCTCTGAATGATGAGGAGGAAATAATATGCAGAACGGTCGAAGAAAGAAATGGAGAGAATGTCATCACGGGATGAAAGTCAGTAACCCCTATATGTTACTTGTAAATTTGTAAGAGGGAAAACGCCGACTTAAATAAATGAGAATAATGGAGTAGCAAAGAATTTAGGAGTATCATGGGTACAAATTCAATGGAAATTTGTATTAAAAAAAGCCCCATGAGTACTAAAGAGCCCTTGTGAGAAGGCTCACAGGGGCTCTTTTTTTTTTGGAAGAGCCCCCGTGGACAAAAAATTAATTTGAGCCTTGTTTGAAAGCGATAGATGAAGAAAAGAAATTACATCCTACATTACATTATAAACATAATTTGACATTTTTAATAGGCAACCTATACGATCATTCTTTTTTGTTGTTGCTAATATCGGAAAGGGAGAATGCAAAGAGAATTTAAAACGATGTGCCAGTCAAAACAAGAAGCAGGCGACTCCATCCCAGTTATCAATGAGATCAAATGCTTCTTTGTTAAAAATAACGCTCAAGAATTTTTGAAAACACTGGTAGTACTGATATAGGACAGTAATTTACAAACTGATCAATATGGCCCTTTTAAATATTGGAGATACTTTTGCGACTTTGAGACTTTGTGGAACTTGACCAGACAAAAACAGAAAAAGGTTTTGATGCAAGTTTTGTCAAATCTTCTTTGCAGTTGATGAGTTTCCTGTTTGGGGTGCTGGTGTTGTTTGGGACCGAAACACAAATTCTTCCAACAGGAGACCATGCGCCCTGAACTCTGCCTTTTTTTAAGAGTCTGTATGCTTCTTGAAACAATTTCTTGTTTTTTGGTTAGGTCTTATTGGATTGTTGTGCCCAAGTTCTGTATTATTGGTTTCTTGTATAGCGCCATATCTGTCAGACTTGACACTCCTGGCGCTCCTG